>CAWUFW010000860.1:1126931-1194431 GCA_963921515.1 Calotriton arnoldi
GTGGCTCCCTTAGCGCAGTGGACTCTCTCAGAGGGAACACAGACTCCAGAGTGTAAATATTGGATCTTTCCCCAACAAGGGGAGAAGGAGTGCTTAGTCAAAGGGCACAAGGGACAGGGGGCTAGGCGGCGTAGCAGACAGGGGGAGAGATTCAGGGGAGAGGGGATAGGAGCAGAGGAGGTAGACTAAGAATGAAAGAGGGAAAGCGGTGGGGGAGGGTGAGAGACAGAGAATGAAAGAGGAGGGGGGAGGGTGAAGGGGGTACAAAACGGTAGACATTCAGAAAGAGAACACAGGTCAAAGTTCTGTGCGGCCTTCGCCAGTGCAGTATTAAAGTCTTTTAGGCCAGGGGCTCATACTGTCGTCTCCCTCTTTCGTGTGTGTGTGTGTGTGTGTGTGTGTGTGTGTCCGTCCGTCCGTCCGTCCGTCCCCCAAAGGATACAATGAGTCACAAAGAAAGAAAATATCCAAGAAAGAAGTGACTCAAACAGATAGATTCCACTATAACGTTTCAGCTTCCGCCTTCCTCAGGTAGTACAAGATGGTTTGCTCAGTGGCTGCACAGATGACACAGCTGAATTTTCAAAAAGCATCATGAGTGAAGATTCCATTTGGAATGTGGAATCAATGCAGTCCTGAGAGCTCTTGAGATGTGCAGTAATCAGGTTGTATTATCAGTAATGTTCAGTCCATCTGGATGCAGTGATTTTAAACGGTACATCCAGAAGTTCTCTGGAGTCCAGTAGTTCTTCCTTTGAGACATGTTCCACGGGGAAAATCTTCAAATCTGATAGTAAATGAACCACAAGGTTAAAATGATTGGCTACAGGCTGGTCAATTTTCTTATTAATTATTGCCAATTTGTGGTTCCTGAATCGTGTACGGAGGTCATTCACTGTTTGGCCTACATATTGTTTTTTACAGCTTTGCCGTTGGCACTGAATCACATAAATAATGCATGTTGAGCGACATGTAAGATGCTGTCTTATTCCATAGGTCCTTCTTGTAACGGAACTAGTTACTAAAATACTAACTGGTTTCGCGTGTGTTTTTTGGACCGGGCTCTGGGGAAGCAGATAAGCTGTTTTTAAGGATCTCTTGCCAGTTCATATGTACCCCATGTATATAAACAACTTTATTACGGGAAAGGGGTGCAGCGCCAGAAATGATTGCACGTTTTTTTATTCACTTGTTAAACCTTATTGCTTCACTATTTAGTACATCGTTTTAACTTTTCGCAACAGTTTGAAGTAAGATTCGGGTTTATGCTGACTGCTTCTGTATAATCTTTAAACTCACTGTAGGGATGCGTGTGCAGCTTCTAATTGTATGAATTGCCTCATTTAAAGGAGCATGTAGCACTGACCCGTTGCCATTATCAAAGCACCGCCTATTGTGTACTTCTTTAATTTACCACGAGCACGGTGTATGTTTAAATTGCATATCTTCAACGGGTTTTCCCTGTTAGGTACATACTCCCGCCTCCTGGCAGGTATATTTCACAAACTTACAGAAGCAGCATTTATTGTGCTTAGTGCCTGAGAGGAAGTTGAGGTGCATTCCTTCGCTGAGCAGTGTTGATTTGAGAGGCTTATATTTTCTCACCCTGCCGTGTGTTTTGTGCCCACACGTGCTTAAGGATTCAGCAGATTATCTCCTTTCAACTCTGACAAAACCAGAAATCCAGGTTTTTACAGATCACTGATATTATGTTTGTTTCTTAACAATTTGTCCCTCTAGCTGACTTCTGCCTCCCCATAACTTGAGACAGAATACTGATGTGCCGATTTGAAGTGAAGGGTCATGTTTTCATTCGTTGTCTTTAATGTGCTTATATGCTAAGCATCTGATTTAGTCGTGTGGCCTTTTTAGTGTCAGTCATTCACTCCTTTCATTTTTCCTTACCTCCTTCCCTTTACTGACTGAACCCTAGTCTGTAGACAGCCTTTAACAAGCATTTGCAATAGGTCTCATTTGTGAGAGTTTAAGCTATTGGCATTGTAAATGACAATGCTATTTTATTTATTTTGCAAACCAACACATATATTAATGGCATTGTCAATTCTAATGCCAATAGCTCAAACTCTCACGAGTGCAAGACCACATTAATGATGGCCGTCCCCTTTCTTTAGACGCTGCTTGCTGTATTCAGGTTACAGCGAGCTGCGTCTAAAAGGGGCGCGGCTACCATTAACGTGAGCGCCATTTGTTTTGTGAAGCGCCCCATGCTGTGCTTTCAGTTTAATGGCTGCAGCGTCCCTTTAAGAGGCAGCTCGCCCTAACTTGAATAGGGCGAGTAGAATCTAAAGAAAGGGGCGTGGTCACTATTAAAGTGAAAGCATGGTAAGGGGCACTTTTTACTGGGGGGGAAAAGGTTTCATATCGCAGCCGCTAAAGTTAAAGCGGACCGCACTGACCACTACAATAAAGAAGCTCGGCCGCTATGGTTAAAGCTGCCGGCGCTGCCAAGGTATATAAAGAAAGAAGCGTGGCCGCTATAGTTAAAGCGGACCGCCATTACTAATTAAAATATAAAAGTGGGCGGAGTGCTGCGTTGTAGGAAAGCACATTGTGGGTGGAATAGGGGAAAATCATTAAAGAAAATAGTGCTCACAGACTAGATAAAGCAGAACATGTAACAAAAGTAAAAAGTCCAGTCCTATTGGGAGGTTACAAATGCAGACAAGGCGGTACCAAGGAGGGACTACTAAGCCTATTCAGGAACCAAATGCAATGATTTAGAACAGTAACAGGAGCCAATTGAAAAGATGGGCGGAGCTTCGTGTCCCTACCTGAAAACAGAGTGCCTCGCAGAGCAGCGTATGCGCTGCCCAGGCTTGACCTACAAATGAGCCCATAGCTACACAAAACAGTTTGCATTAATTAACTGGAATTGGTTTATGGGTTAATATACTAGTATCACTGTGGGGAGATGTGGAAAGTTCCTGTGCCCAACTTTTCATAGCACTGTAGATTTGTAGTTACAGAGGGAGCGAAGATCAACTTAAAGCTGCATTTTTTTTAAACAAAAGATAAAAGGTAAAGTTAATTTATTAAGTAAAAGTGGAAAAGAACGGGTGAGAATGTGAAGAGTATTATGCACAGTATTGTTGAAATGCATTGATGTGTGGGGGGATGTTACTGAGAACAAAGAACAATAGGATCAAATAAATAGTCAAAATGAAGGCGTTTGTCAAGTAGGTTCATCTGAGTATCTGATGGCCCAAATGTAACGGCGCTCAAAGAACATGGGGAACCATTTTTTTTCGGGAGTGTTTTGGAGGTTTGTAATGAATGAGCATTTCTAATGTGCTGAGAGCCTTCCATATTTTGAATGAGTTGCCGGAGTAGAATGTTCAACTGTTTCTCAGTCTGACTTTTTTCCTCTCTGGTTACATTGTCGGGTAGAGTTTGCTTTTGTATAAAATAGAGTGCTGAAATATGTGGCTTCGTAATTCTGACAGTTCTCATGAACCGGTGGGTGTTGGTCAGACTTTCAAAGATGGTGGCAATCCACTTTCTAGCGTTGTCAGAAATGGTTCACTACAAATAACGTTTCTATGCTTAATTCATTGTAATGAGCGTGTTTACTACCCTGATGAATGTTGAACTCGCTCTTTCAGAAAAGGTCGGTTAATAGGTCATTGCAGTCTTTTATATTGGTCAAGGGTGTGTTTGCTATGCAGTCTTTGTTCATACTAATGTATTTCTCGCTAATTTAGCTTGTCTTGCTTGGTCTGTAAGCTTTTGTTGATTATTGTAAACTGTTGGGAACTTTTTAGGTCTTGCCTAGGTTGCAAATGACCTATTGTGAACTTGCAGTGGACTTATTGCTCGGCCATTGCTCACCATTGATTAACTTTGCAACTCTCCCTCTCGAGAATCAAATGGCTAATCTTTGGGGAAAACAAATTAAGACTTGGATAACATTTCCCTTTACATTCCGACTCTTCCTTATTCTTTTTAAATTCCGTTAAGTTTAATCATGCTATTCAGATAAAAAGTATTAAATGCCACATGTTTGCTTTTTCTCCTGTGTTTCAATGTGTTTTTTTAAACTCTTTAAACAATATTTTACAGGCAAACCTTGGCAAAGCCATCAGCTCGAACCTCGCGTTCTAAAGGTGAGACCTGTAGACTTTGCCAAAGCTCGTTGCATCTGTAATATCCCTCGTTTGCCTATTGGTGGCTCCTCTTCCCCCAAATCAGTGTTTTCAACTTTGTAATTAACTTGCTATCCTTAACGTTCACAAATTAGGTATTGCAATAGAGATTTCGATGACGAGAAAATTCTTATACAGCATCAAAAAGCAAAGCACTTCAAATGCCACATATGTCATAAAAAACTGTATACCGGTCCTGGTTTAGCGATCCATTGTATGCAGGTAAGTGCTAATGAAATTCATTTAATGTGAATGTGGTTCAGCAATGCCTTGGGAATCATACATTCTAAATCAGAAACCATAAATGGGTGCAATTTGATGGCACCTTTTATTGAAGTTTGGTTGTATTTACTTCTGACTGTTCAGGACAGAGGTGACTGATGTAGGTCTTGAGTGGTCCAATCCTGCCACATTTTTAGGGCATGCACATAAAAATTACTTGCATTGAATCTGGATGGCACTCCTTTTTAGGTCTCGCCTGCGCTGCATAGGAGACCTTTAGCCGTCGTTCAGCTCTTTTTCGAAGCACATACTCGTGCTTGTGGCGGCATACAACTTGCGGGAGCGCGCCACAAGCACGAGTATGTGCTTCCAAAAAGAGCAGACTGTGCACGCACCACTCCCGGGCTCGCCTCCTGCTCCCCCTCTCTCTCACGCGCGCTCTCAGGAAGTAAAAGCAGAACTTGGATTCGTGTCTCACTCCCGGGCTCTCGCTCTCGCTCTCTCTCTCCCCCTCTCTCGCTTTTTTTCTTGGCCGGGGCATGCCTTAACTCTTTCCACCCAATGCGTTGCCTTTTCTGCTTTTTTTTTTTTTTGCTTTCTGCAGGCACACTTCCCCCACTTTAAATAAACTTTAGTTTACCTACCGCCACACTCACGGCCTTGGGCGCTCTATTCCGTCCTTCCTAGTTTTTCTCTGCCAGCTCTCCTAACTCCTGCCCCCTCACCTTCCCCCGGCCCTCCCATTTTTCCAACACTGAGACAATTCAAAACGGCAGCTGGGAGGAGGCGCCAACCTTGCTTTCGCCCACGGCGCTTTCTGTGCAAATGCTAGGTCTGACTGCAGGTACACACACTTGTCTGTTGCACAGTGTGAATGGACAGATTGTGCATCTGCGGCTGTACCGCTGCTGTAAAAGTGCACACGATCACACACTGCGTCTGCACCTCTCTACCGTGCAGCCCCTGTAGACAGTCCAGTCCCCGCGCAGGTAAGTCGTTGCCACAACTGTTTGTAGCTTTCTGACACACTGTGCCCGAGCTCCTGCTCTTTACGCAGATTAGCCACCGTGTTTTCTGGCTGAGCAGTTTGTTCAGTTTTGCGTTTGTTCGTGCCGTCTGTGTTGTACTTTGTCAGAGATCGTGAGATTATTAAAGTAAAGAAGTGAGAAGTCCTCCCGCAGTGTCTTTAACCTCCATTCTGAATATTACCGTTCTTTTCCCCTTCAAGTTACTGCGGGTTGGGCTACTTTTAATCGTAAAGCCTAGTTTGCTTTCAATTTGTTATATTTATTTAAGCTATCGCTTTTTTGTCCATCTTGGGGTTTTAGGTGGAATCAAAGTAGGTTCGGACAACCTTATTACAATAACAAATGCTGTGTTCAGTTTGTCCTTATTACATAGAAATCCATACATCACTGTGAAGGTCTCTCACTGCCCATGTTGTCCAGTAAGGCGGAGGGATATCTTCTGAGGTCTAAGCTTTGGAGAGGATTTCTGACCTTATGTGAGCTGCAGCTCTTGCTACCTACAGTGGTTCAGAGGCGGCAACCCCTTGGCACACGCTGCTTGGCTGTCTGCCAAACACAGGGGTCCATGCACGACACTGACGGTGGGGTTAAAACCCACCCACATCACTCCTGTAACTCTCAAATGGCTGTTTGCCAGACCCCATCCAGCTCCCTACGCTCATCAAAACTCAAGCCTGTTAACTGTAACCACACTGACCAGTTCTCTTCGAGGTGTTGTTCCTCTGAGATTCTCACCCCCAACTCGGTCTGAGCTACACCGGGCCTCTAAATTCAAAGATGTCCTTAAAACTAAACTCCTCGCTTTCTGTCTGAATTCAGGATAATCTGCCCCATCAGCTTCTTGGTTCCCAAATGTACACCAACACCTGATACTGCACCCCAAAACCAACCCTGCGTTGAATGAGCATTGCTCAAGGCAACCGTTGTGACTTTGTACTGTGAAAAGGTTTGTGCAAGCTTCACTAACGTGCATCAAAGCTACAGCAATGTAAGATTCCCTAACACAACAGCAGCAGTGCACTGATCCGCAAAACAGAGAACCGATAAAGGACAAGAGGCAGGTGCATCGGTGCAAAGCACTTCCTCTCCCTCACCTCTCCTTGCCCTCGCTGTTATACCAACACAACTCTAGTACAAACAAGCATTGGCATAACCAATAGGTCTCGCCTTTGGGACCTTATAAGTGTTTAGCCATGCAACAGTTGATGTTGTTGCGCCAAGGATATTCTACTGCATAACTAAATACTTATAAGGTTCCAAAGGTGAGACCTATTGGCTATGCCAATGCTTGTTATTCAGTTGGTATTCTGGTATTCCAAAGTCTGGCATGGATGTGGCTTTACTTGACCTCTATTGTCCACCCATGGTTTAGCATCTACATGGTGTGCAAATAACTCACAACAGCATGTTTTCGTGGCACATACACACTTGCAAAACTGTTTTGTAAAACTAGCTTTTTGCTCACACTAGGTCATAAATGCTGTGGTGCTTTTGATAAAAAATTGAACTCTGATTTACTTTTTACAGCATGCCTTCTTTATGTAACTTATAAAGTTTAGGCATTCAGTTCTCCAGCACAGCTGTCTTTTCTATAACTACATTGTTCAAAATACCAAAATATTAATCCCAAATATAGCTCCTATAATTCAAATAATGGGCCCGGCAGCATGGCTGCCTTCGTAAATGATGTGCATTAGAATTGTCAGATTTCAATATTTTTATTAAACCACCCTGTAGATGACCTAATGGAGGATTTGCAAAAAAATCTTATTTTAGTTGGGTAATGCATTTTTTTCTAGTACTTGTTCTTAGTGTTCAAGAACACTTGCAGGCATTGTTTATTCCCCAAGATAACAGCTTGATGTCACATTTAGTAATGTAGGTACATGTGCTTTTTGATTGCTCACACTTTAAAAGAGTATGGATTGGGCTGTGGAATGTATCCTTTGGAAGGAGGACACGAATATACTGTGTACAACCCATCTCAGTAGATCTCCCGTTTTCAGGTTCAGAAGTGGCTTCACCCATTTCAGTTTGCCAGAGGAAGACTAGCGTTACTCTCAGTTTTCAGAACTCCACAAATCTGCCATATGTTTTTAGAAGTTAGTCACCTTTTTTTCTGCAAAAGATGACGTTTTTTTCAAATTTAGGAGAATTATGGCCCCGCTCTAACTTGAAGAATAACCTGAGATTGGACGGCGTCACCATTAACTTCCTGGCTTTAAATGAGCTCTCCTCAAGTTTGTGTGTTCCACTCCACAGTCTTAGTGCTGCCTTTTTAGAATGCATTAGACTGACACAGACTATTTAGATTTGTTCCCACCTAATCGGCGGGAAGTTTTATTTCAGTAGTGAGCAGGTGAGTGATATCCATTCTCCAAGACTGCATTATCTTTAAAAAAATAAAAAATAAAAAAAAAACCATTGGTCCGGCTGAAACGGATTAAACCAAGATACTGGCTGTGCATTTTGAATTAATGTCTACATTAAGTCAAGGAAATTGTCACACACATTTGAATTTAAATACTGGTATGGATTCAGTTCACACAGAAAATTCTGTTTGTAAAATATTTTCTTTAAATGAGTTCTATGTGAATACTTGTTCCAAGGTCACTTGATACTCTTGTTCACATGGACATTAAGGTCACTCTTGTTTTCGTTGAACTTAATGCAAGTCATCAGCACTGTAACATTGTGTGCGACTGCATCACTAGCATATCGAACAGCCTATGGAAAAAAAGCAGTGAAGTATTTTCCAGTCTCCTCCCCCAGGCCTCTATTCACCAGATGCCCTTCTACAGAGTTTTCCATTCAAACACTGCTTGCCCAATCCGTTCACTAGCTAGCCCCCGGGCCGCCCTTTGTCCCAGCACCAAAGGGTATATGCGCACTGGACATAGCGACAACAACAAAATGCTACCCATTTGTCCACATCGCCTAATCTCCGCGCACTTAAAGGAATTAGCCTGACCGTGTGTAATGTAACTGGTGCTTTTGTAATGTTAGAAATGGGGCTTCTGGTTGGCTGGGGTATGCACCTAAGCCAGACAGAACCCTCCACTCGGGGCAAGTACGTTAAACTCCAAAGTTATCCTGTGCTCGGCCTCTGGTAGCTTAGTGCAGAACAGGCAGGCTTCTCGTCGGAGGCAATGTGTAAAGTATTTGTGCAACACACTCACAGCAACTCAGTGAAACACCACAAAAACTCCATACAGAGATAAGAAAATAGTACTTTATGTAAAAAAAAAGTTAAGACCAAAGCGAGAAATCAATAATTGGATCATCCTTGTGCAACTTTATAAATAACTTGGGTCAAAGCACTAGTAAGTCATCTGGATCCGCAAGGCCCCTTTTAGAATTATGCAATATAGAGGCAGTGTTGCTTAGTCGTAGACAAATGTTTATTTGAGCATTTCAAGCACACAAGCCTGTTCCTCAGAGGCGGGTGCGCTTCTATGTGCAGTTCTGTAAATCTGCAGCATTTATTGCTGGAGTACACTTGGTGCAAGAGTGCCTTTGTTTAGAGCTATACAACTGCGGTTGTCCCAAATACAAATATTGGATCTGTATATCTTTGTATTTAGGTTCACAAAGAAACTATAGACGCTGTACCAAATGCAATTCCTGGGAGGACTGATATTGAACTGGAAATCTATGGAATGGAAGGCATTCCTGAAAAGGATATGGATGAAAGGAGGCGGTTACTTGATCAGAAGACACAAGGTAATGACTTTCCTATGCTTTGGCTTGCCCCTTCCTTTCCGGATCCTGTTTAGAAGATGCAGAAAAATAAAATTGGTACATGTTGAGATTTTGAGTTTGAGGAGATTACGTGATTACTTTTGGGGATACTGTATTAGCTCTCTTGAAAACATGTTTTAATAGAGGCCTCCATTTTTTCCTGTTGGTCACTTGTGAATTCTTGCAGAATCTCTGAAAGTGATTCATACTTCAAAAATCTTCACAGCAGTATGTTTTGTGTTTCTAACAGATAACCAGAAAAAGAAACAAGATGACTCTGATGAATATGATGATGATGAATCGCCTGCTTCAACGTCGTATCAGCAACCCTTGCAAGCACAACAGTCTTACATACCACCAATGGCACAGCCAGGATTGCCGCCTGGAGGAACCCCAGGAATGCCTCCAGGTTTAATTTCAACCTTTTTGAAATTGGTTTACTAAATTAGGGCATTTAGTTCAGTATTCTTGTACATGCGTGTGGCAACATTTTGACTTATTTTTTGTAGAGTATTGCAGCTTCTAGTTCACTGACAAATGTAAAGCGAATTCTTGCAAACTATTTCCAATTGAAAGTAATTTGCTGATCAAGGTAACTTCATTACATATTTGTCTTCAATTTTAAGGTCTGCCACCTTTGATGGGGGGTGTTCCACCATTGATGTCTGGAATGCCACCAGTGATGCAGGGCATGCATCATCCTGGGTAGGTGAAAAAAATTAAAATAACGCTCAGTGTAGATTTTAGAGTGCAGGCCTCTGCCACTAAATGTTTTCTTATTCACCTATCTTGTGACTTTGTTGTAGAAAATTACTGACCACCCCATTAAGGGGAATGTCTTTGCTTTGATTTAAGGCGATGTATCCTCTATCTTGCCAAAAAGTGGTAGAGAATTTAAAGGTCTTATCAGATGTTCTGAATGCTGTTCAAAAGTCTACGAAATTATCTTAGGTTAAGTTCATGCTTTCCGAAGTTGAATTTTGTTTCTGTTGGCATCATTGTCCATTTCATGAACATTTGTCTTGATAGGATGATGCAGATGGGTGGGATGATGCACCACAGACCAGGAATTCCACCTATGATGCCTGGCTTGCCACCAGGTAAGTTTATCTAGAAGCTGAAGTTGCATACGATTGCTAAACTTGCCAAATAGCATTGTCCTTATTAGGAAACGAGCAGTGGTTGTGAATGTGCCACTAAGGAAGTTTCTGCTTGCCAAGTAGTCATTAGTCCTGTAGCCTGCCATGGCTAACTTTACCTGTGAATGTCTTGTACAAAGCTACAGTGGCAACAAATTATGTATGCTTTCTCACATTTGTACATTGAAGTGAGTTTTCTTTTGCTGCACTATAGTTGACATGGCTACTTGTGTGTTGCTTATGAACTGATGTTTTTTTCCTAGATGGGTCAGTGACTGGGTGCTCTCAGGCTTGCATGCTTTCCTGCAGTTTTGCAAAGTACCTGCCAAACATTAGAAAAAAATGATTTAATGAGAGTAGGTATTTTAAAATTTAGACTTCTTATGTGGTCTGAATTTTTTTCCGCTGAATATTAATGTAATTGGTGCGCAGGGAAGTGTATATGAAGAGGGTGGAATGGTTTATGGGAGGCATACCTCCACTGATTTTGTTCCTATTTTCCTGAACACTGGCCCTTTTTTAGGTCTTTGCTACAAACCGCTTTAGCTTGGCATTTGATATACTTGGAGTGGGTCTCACATAAGTAAAAAAAAAAAAAATAGAACTGACCATGGAACGGTTGTCACAGAGTGCTATTGTGTTCAAGTTGACACTAGTTCTCACACAGATGTTGGGTTTAAAATTGTGAATAACAGAGAATAGGGAATGTACCTTCCTGACAAAGTTTAAAAGGCCCACCCATTTTGTCCAACCCGCTCCCTACGCCACACCCATGAGGTTTGATTGGGACAACCTTACCTCTGTGCTTTTTGTCTTGAAGTATAAATGTAGGTAAGTGAGTCTGTGCTTAAAAGTTTCACTTGAAAGTATCTGAACACGGAAGCAAGACTAGCTTCATTCTTGTTACAATGCAAAGGTACACAAGATAAATGTGACAGTCTTTGGAACTGAGAGGTTTTTAACTGTGGAATGTACCCCCTATGTCTAAAATTGAGTAATTTTCTTCTTTTCCTAGGCATTCCACCACCTGTTGGCCCTCGACCTGGATCCAGCATGCCTCCAATGACACAGGCACAACAGATGAGTGCTCACAGTGTTAGCAGACTTCAAGCTCCTGGTGTAGCTGTACCACACCCTCAGCCTCCAGTTACTAAGCCACTCTTCCCCAGTGCTGGGCAGGTAAGCTGACAAAAGCATAATAAAAATTGTTAGTTTGAAAATCGTACTTCTGTTGTAAAGTCATGACATTTTTGATATCGTTTATTTGCATCCATCATTAAATAAAAACATTCTCAAAGGGGTCAAATTCAGACATTCTTCCATTTAACTTAATCTTGACCGAAGCTTGGTGAAAGGTTTTTTTTTTTTTTTGTGGTCCTTTTATCTGTATGCTAGTTCTTGATGTGGTGGCAATTTTTTGTGCCCTATATACTTCAAGATGCTCTCTGCTTATCGTCCACTGTTTCCCCACGATTTATTGAAATTTGAAAAATTACATTTTTGTGATCTACTTTTTGATCCAGAAGTTGTGACCAAAGCTTGGTCTCCTTTTTCTTTGTTTTCAAATAACGTTGGTTTAGGTTCTGTTATTGAATAGTTTAGAAACCCTGTTTCCCAAGTCAACTCCTTCCTGCCCCATGAGCATAGTTACCACCATTTTCAGTCTTTGCTTATGGCTAAAAAAACACTGATACTGGAACATGATTTGCAGAGTTTTCTTTCAGAAACACTAATCATTACTTGCCAGGTGTGGAGGTTCAGTTGAAGAGCCAGGTCTTGAGGCCCTTCCTGAACTGGTCTTTAGGTATATGAATCAGTCCATAAGAACAAAATACAAGGTTTTGTTAATAGACAACTCTTTTGAAACTAGGTGGACTTAATAATACTGTCCAAAAAAGCAGTGCTGTAGGTTACAAAACCCCAGTCAAAGGAAAACCACTAAATGGCAAGAAATTATTGCCAAGGTTAGGCCCGTACAGACACCTGACATCCTTTGAGACTAGGGACCCAGACTTTCATCCCATTATCACCTCTGTGTCTAATGCTGAGGCCTCAGATACCAAAAACCTACAGAAAATAGTAAATGAAGGGGTTATTTTTGGGTCCAGCCTAACCGATAGCACAGCATCTGATTGTGAAAAAGTATTGAGGACTTGCCAAGATCATAGACTGGCTTGCAGCCCGCCTATTGCTTACCATTGGTTGGCTTTACTATTGCCCTTGATCTCTCTGCTTCTTCGATGGCATCTTGTCTGTCCCTCCCCTGGAGCATATACAGTTTACTTGTCTTTCCACTGCTCACTTTTAGGGAGCTACTTTCTTTTGTGATAAGAACGTCCCGTGCTCTGTGGTGCTTTCTTACCCATGTGCTGCTTCTGCACCTCCCTCCGTGATGCACTCACCTTCATGAAGTTCTCCCCTCGTATTGCTTACTCGCCCGTTTGCTTCCCTCCTGCTCTCCATGTTGCTCTCTTGTCCATTTGCATATAAATGGGCCCTCCCTACCCCTCGAGTTGCCTTTTCCACCCGCTTAAAGAAAAACATTTGAATTTTTTAATTTCCAGGTCCATCTGATCATGGTTTTTTTTCTGGTAGGTCCTAAAGGCGAGACACCCATCTGCTGTGCCTATGCTTGTTGGTTTAGATGGCACGACTAATAGTGTAAATCTTTTCGAATGCCCCCTTCCCCTATCCCAAATAGCTCCAAAAACCCTTAATAGTGAAACAGATGAACTTGCGATGTGAGGGGGTTCTGGTAGCACAAGCATGGCCAGCATTCAATTTTCACCTTTTTAGGTCTAGCTCATATGCTGTCTGACAGTGACCTCTTGTAAGCTTAGTCTGCCCATTGTTTACCATTGGTTTCCCTCATTGTCACTACTAATTTATTGATTATTATTTGACAGTTTGTAACTCGCCATGCACATTGACGCGTTCCTGTGGTCTTGCATCGATTTTTTTTTTTTCTTGATTTTTTCTCCCCCCCCCCCAGGTGCTACTTTTTTTGTTTGATCACTCAAACAAATTTCTATAGCTGTCTCGCATGTGTTCTCCCCATGACACCCCCACCACAGGTCCATGTTGCTCTCTCTGGTGTGCTTAATTACACCCCCCCTTTCTCCATGTTGCTCTCTCGCTGTGTGCTTCTGTTTTGCCGTATGCCCCCTCATGTTGCTTCCCCCATGTCATGTTTTGCTTGCTTCTGTCACTCCTGTCGCAGTTTTTACTATTTTTTTTTTTTTAATTCTTTTTATTAACAACTCGACCAAATGCACATCAAGTTTAACAGGCAGGTAATTCCGTCTTTCCTCAACGACATTTCATACAATTCAAAATAATACACAGTTAAACACTCGATAGATCAAGGGGAAGCGTGTGCGTCAGTTTCTCTCGGGCGGTCCGGTGGGTCACAAATGTCCCCCTATGATGGTTCCAGGCGTCCCATATCCTGCTCCACTTCCCGGGGCATCCCCTTGCAATGTATACCGATTTCTCCCTAAACATACACCAATCTATATCCTCTTCCCACTTCTCGGCCCGTGGTGGCTGGCTAGCCCCCCATAGTTGGGCGATGTTTCGCTTCGCCACCATATATGCCAGCGTAGCCCGTTGTGTTGGTAGTAAGGTCTGTTGGTTCCCAAATGTTTAGGAGGCATCTACGGGCCTCTGGCTGTAGGTCTATCCCTAGGACCGCCCTCAGCGTGTGGTGGATCTTCCCCCAATACGTTTGTATGCTTTGGCAGTTCCACAGTATATGCATAAATGTCCCCGGCTCCCCGCAGCCCCTTCTACACTCTCCACTGTCTGAGCGACCCATTTGAACCAGACGGGGTCCTGTGATATATATTCTATGCAATATCTTTAACTGCACCAGCCTCAACCTCGTCTGTATCGCCACCACCCGTGGGGAGGAGACCGCCTCTCGCCAGTCCTCTTCGTCCAGTTCGAGGCCATCCTCGTTCCAGTAACTTTTTATTTTAAGCAATGGATCGTCCATATTATTAATTAGTTTCCGATAGATCAGTGAAACGGTCTTCTCCGGTAGATGTCCATCGAGCACCCTATCCTCTAGGGGGGAGGCGTCCGGGAGGGCGGTACCCCTCGGAACCTGGGTAAGTAGCGCATGCCGCACCTGGAGGTAGCGGAAGTGCTCGCGATCGTTCAAGTTGTACTGCAGCTTGAGTGAATCAAATGTCTGTATTGTACCGTCGCCCCAGATGTCTTTTATTTGTGAGATCCCAATTAGGTCCCATTTGTCAAATCCCTTGGACTTCCAGAGGCCTCCCAATTTCTCCGAATTCCACAGCGGGGTGGCTAGTGTAAATTTGCCTTCCCATTTGAGGTGTCTGTTGGCCGCGTGCCATACCTGGACGGCATGCGCCGTGGGCCCAGTAAGGTGGAATCTGCGAGGCCTAGCATAGAGCGCTCTTGTATAGTCTCCCCCGGGAGTTGCCACCTATCCATCGCATACCCGGGGTCGTTTGGCTGTCCATAAATCCCATGATTGACTGCCGCCAACTGGGATGCCCAGTAGTATTTTCGTAAGTCTGGCAACCCAATTTCTCCGTCATACCAATTTAGCGTGAGCTTGGAAAACGCTATTCGGGGTTTACCATCCCAGAGGAGCTGTCTCTGGAGAGATTCGATCTCCCTGAAATAAGACGCTGGGACCGGATCCATCGTGTTTTGGAGTACGTACAAGAACCGTGGCAGTGCCATCATTTTAAAAAGTACCGCCCTTCCCAACCGAGAGCGGGAGGGCCTTCCAGCGCATCACGTCATTTTTAAGGCGCATTAGGAGAGGGCTCAGATTATTGGAGTAACGAAGTCTCGAGTCTGATGTTATGTAAATGCCAAGATATTTAAAGCCTTCCTGAGCTATTTGAATCGGGCAATTGCCTGGAATAACCGGCGGGTCACCTCCCAGGACATATAGCACCGATTTGGACCAGTTTATCGCGAAGCCTGAGTATCTGCTAAAGATTGCCAACACATCTAAAAACCGGCTCAGCGACCCTCTTGGGTTGGCGAGATAGAGTAAGACGTCGTCTGCGTACAGAGATTTTGTCTTCCCATTCTGGCGACCATTGCAGTCCACGTATGGACCGGTCCTGTCTGACCCAGGCCGCGAGCGGCTCCAGGGCCAGTGCAAAAGGAGCGGGGACAGGGGACAGCCCTGTCTAGTGCCCCTACTCAGGCCGAAGTCGGGGGATTTGCGATTGTTTACTACCACTCTGGCCAGCGGATCGGAGTATAGGAGGCGTATCCAACCCGTAAATTCCGGGCCGAAACCCAGTTTATCCAATACTGCAAATAAATAAGGCCATTCAACCATAATCAAATGCCATGGTGGCATCTAGTGACACAATTGCCGCCGGTTCCATAATGGTAGGGGCTCTACCCAGCACTCCATGCAACCGTCTCAAGTTAAGGGCGGTGTTGCGATGTGGCATGAATCCCGATTGATCCGGGTGGATCAGGGTGGTGATGACTTTCGTCAGTCGGGTCGCCAGTAGTTTCGCAAGGATTTTGGGTTCTGCGTTTAGCAATGAAATAGGCCTGTAGGAAGCGCAGCTTGTTCTAGGTTTACCTTCCTTAAATATGACCACGATGTTGGCTACTCGTTGGTCATATGGGCGTTGCCCCTTTTCTCTACTGTCCTCGAACATGGACCGGATATATGGGGCGATTCTATCGGGCCGTAGTTTGTAAAGCTCGACTGGGATACCATTGGGCCCCGACAGTTTTTACTATTTAATTACCAATCCAACCTGGGTTGGAAACCAAAAATGAAGCGCCTGCATCATTTCGTATGCCTACAAAATGACACTAACTCAAGTTTTTTTTTAGTAATGCTGCTGCATCAGGGATGCTATGCAGTAAGACTAAACCCTATTTGGCAAAGCTAATAGACCCCAAAGGCGAGCTACCATTTCAATATACTAGGCAATATTCTCTCTACCCTTAGCTTCTGGGCCCCTTCTCTCGCCCCCCCCCCAGTGCTGAGCCCTTTTTGGCTATTTGTGAAAGTTTGCTCTGAGGGCTCTAACTTCATCCACATATGGTATCAACGCCAAATTTGGGTCTTCCCCACCCCAACACCCTGGGGAGTACCCAGGGTTTGTGGATTCCCCTGGAGGGGACTGAGCAATTAGCCAAAATATAGCTACATTTTGTTTTTGGGGGGGCGGGGGAAAGTGCTGCAGAAGAAAGCGTGACAACAAAGGGTTTGCAGTGCTAAATTCACTATCTTCCCAGCTTTCAAGAACAAGCAGACATGAATCGGAAACATTTTTAACAGTTTTCGCATTTTACAGGGAAAGAGCCCATTCTTATACTTTCAACCAACTTCCAGTTTGTGGTGGAAACTGGTGTGAAACACATGATGGATCGCAGAAATCTATACATTTTTGAAAACTAAACAAATTGAATTCAGAAAGGGGTTATTTGTGCAGATCCTTCAAGGTTTTCGTATGAAAAGTAACAGTTGAAGTGAATAATAATGAAATTGAGTTAAAAAAAAACCAGCCATTTGTGTCTACATTTTCATCTGTAACTTCTTACTACTGCAGATTTTCAAAAGCAATATACCACTACATCTGCAGGACCCTTCAGGTTGCAGGGGTTTATAAGGCTTGTAGTTTCTCCAAGAACCCGAGGTGCCCAGAGCCAACAACCGAACTGCACCGTACAATTGTTTTTCATTGTGTACCGACTATACAGCAACTCATATTTTAAATTATAAAGAATGGAAAAACGGTATGAAGGAATACTGTTTCTGAAATGTACACCACATACTGAGTTTAGGAGCAGTGTTTGTACATCTCTGAATTTGAGTACCCATACTGGCATGTGTTTCAGAGGCATTTTGTAAAATGTCTTCTGTGTTACACTTGCTTACAATTGAAAGACAAACGTAAAGCTGTTCAATTGGTAATAACAGATGTTCTACCATTCTGTATTCCTACGTATCCAGATAAAATGGTACCAAACTTGTGTGGCTGGGCCTTGCACCTGCGACACAACACCCCCAAAACGTGACCTAAGAGACATCCTATTTCACCCAGCAGAATGCAGGTTTTTTTCCATAGAGGCTAGCTGTGGATTTTAGGCCCCAACTCCGTCACCAAGGGAAACCTACCAAACCCGCACATTTTAGAAAACTAGACCCTCGTGGAATCCAGGGTGGGGTGACTTGCGTGGCTCTCAACAGGATTTTAACACCCAGAATCTCATGCAAACCTCAATCTTTGCTGTGAAGAAAAATCCTTGAATCTGCAGGCAGGCACAAATGTCCTACCACCCAGCGTTCCTGATCTCAACGCCCCCCCCCCCCCCCCTCCCCCCCTGTCTTCTAGGAAAAGCGGTGCCTCACTTGTGTGGATGGGCCAAGTGCCTGTGACAGAGACTGGCCCAAAACACTTTGTGAAAACATCAAAACGGCCTAGTTTTGCAAGGGGGGGGGTACCTTCTATCTTGGTCCCGAACTCAGCAGCCATCTAGGGAACCCTACCAAACCCAGACATTTCTGAAAACTTGACACCCGGGGAGTCCAGGGAGGTATGGCTTGCATGGCTCCCAAAACGTTTTCTTACCCAGAATCCCCGGCAAACCTCAAATGTAGCTAAAAAGTCAAATTTTCCTAATTTCTATATGCAGAAGTGGGATCACCGGGCCGGCACAAATTTTCTACCACACAGCATTCCTGATACAAATGCAAAGTGCCTGGAACAGGAAAGGGCCCCCGGGTTGGGCGACGCCACAGCACCAACGATGGCCGACCCCCAGATAAACTCTGGTGTCTAGTGCGGTTTCCTGGCTGTGGATCGTTGTGCCACGATCTACAGCCAGGAACCAGTGCTAGGAAGGCATCGTTGAAAAGGGCAGAGACTCCCCATTCCAACTATGAATCCCTGGCATCTGGGGAGTCATTGCGCGCCCCCTCCCCCAACCTTTCTGACGGAGCAAGCTCTTACCTAGTCTACTCCGTCGCCTTTGGGGAAACTGACGTCCGCACGTGTAACGGATGAGGTGATAGAAGGGGGCTGGGAGAGACGCAAAAGCAATTTTGCATCTTCCCCCAGCCTTTTTCTTTTTTTCTTTTCATTCCTCTGTTGCTTGCTCCGGAGGATCTTTGTAAACCCTCCCCGGTTTCAGCCAGTGATAGACTGACACACTAGGGAGGGTGTGTGTCACCCATTGGCTGACACATGCACTTACGGGTAAATCTAACCATCTAGTACTTTGACTAGAATTCTACTGGCATACCATTTAGCATTCTGTATCTTCGACAATTCGCTGGACTATAAACCTATTTAAATGTTGAGTTAAACAAATGAAAGGGGTTGGGGCGGTTTCACATTTTCATTCATGCAGTTGCTCCTTTTAAAGAGAACACACGTTGTACCATATATTGTGAGGTAACTGACAGAACAGCATCTGGCATTCAAATGGTTTCATAAATTGAACTCTTGGCCATTTCCACAGATTTATTTGGAGAATTTCATTGTTAACTTTCTCTTATGCTACAGATGGGACCAACTGTCACAAGCTCGAGTACAACTGCATCCAATTCAGAAAACCCAGCTGTACCTTCCAAAGCTCTGTTTCCTAGTGCAGCACAAGTATGCAGGAAGTTGCAGTTATTGCTATACATTAACCCATTTGGACTCGTAATATAGATAATATTGTCCAACAATATTGTTTCGAAGTTAAGTAGTGTCCTGCTCAGCCTTCTTACCGACTGGTCGGCAATTGCCTGTGCTGGAGCAGAAAAATGCGTGTGCAAAATAACCTAGTCACTTTTAATTCTTTCTGTAAGAACCACAAAATCTGAGAATCCCAACATTATACCACCGCCATAGCTGTGCACAAGATTCCAATATTTGAATAACTCCCCACTGCTCCCCAGTTTTTGCTGCCCAAAGGGTGGAAACTGTTAGGGGTTGTGTTCTTTTCATTTATGGAGTTTGTCTGGTGTTGGCCAAGAACTTTTATGTTTGGTATACTTTTTTTATTTAATAAAAATAGGCAAGTTTTTCAGCCAGCTCTCTTGCATTGGTTAGTTCAGTTCATATTCACTTTTTGCATCCGCCCGCCACAGCTTACAACATGGCCAGTGGGTCATACGACTTCAGCCATTGTTTTGTTTTTTCTTGAGTGATTGCCACCCACAGACAAAGTAGTCCCCTTTAGTGCCAGACAAGTTTTTAAATTTTTTTTTTATTTTTTAATTGTATGTATTTACTTCCTTTCTGAAGGCCTGACAGCTCCCTGGACACTGCTACTTGGTCTTGCCTGCAGTGCATGGCATCCTGTGCAATCTCATTGCGAGTGGCAGGTTTCTAAATGGGATTTTCATTCTAAAATGGCCACCGTTGTGTGCGCACACAAAGGTGGCTATCTTTGTATGGGCTATCAAGCCATTCTGAAACGATAACCATTGCATGTGCCCGCAAGGGCGGCCATCTATGACTGTATTTGTTAAGCTTCTACAAACAGTTGAAGATAACTGCATATATGTGCTCACTTGTACCTGTGCGCTCTCTAAAAAAACACCCTTTTAGAAAGAAATAATACTTTAATTGGCTGCCGGCCTCTTGGCTTTGCCATCACCACACCTATTGACTTTCCAAGCCAACCAATTAGAAAGGGGTTCCTCTGGGCTCATTTGTATGTACTTATTCTTTCATCCTCTCGCCTGAACTTCGAAAGGCAGTAAGAGTTGGAATGCACCACAGAGGCATGCTTCTGCCTCTTAGCGTACTGGTGCCAGTTGGATAGCAAAGGCTGATTTTAGATGTTGAACATTTGTTGCCTTACTTTTGAACTCTGCTTCTTGTACTTCTGATAAGTTTGCATTTCTCCTCCTGTTCACATTGTGCCTAGCGGTACTTCTCTTTCAGACACTAACATCTCAGAGGATTTACATCTGTGGGTTCTATCAGGATGCAACCGCTCCTCATGGTTCATATTCGTCCTTCATGGTTTAGGCTTCTTCTCACCATTCTTCTGTTTGTTTCATGAGACTATTGGTTTGACTACTGTTTGAGGACAGAGACCTGAAGCTTAAGTCTATCACAGATCCAATCGGATTTCCCTTGTCTTCATTTCCTATTGCTCATATGAAAGACTTTGCAATCCGGAATTGTCTTCACATCTAGAACAGCCGTTACCAGGTTCTGTGGACCAAAGTTGTTTAATTATCCGGTTGTCATTTTCAGAAATACAAGATTTACTTTATTCTCTACTAAAACTTCAGCCAACGTTGGCTTCTTAAGAGATCTGAAGGATGAATCTTTCCAAGTTAAGATTCTGATTCTCCTGTCCTGCTGAGACATTGAATCAGGTGAGCCTTTACATTCTACCACTCAGTTCTGTCACAAATAAGTCTATAGACATTAAGGTGTCTTTTAAGCTAGCCTCCTGGTATTATTTTTTAAATACTGGTTTCCAGCTCTGAATCACTTTTCAGCATGATGTCTTCCATGCGGGATCAGTTGTTGCTTATTTAACTTTGTCAACGGCGTTAAATACCATCTGCAACGTTGTGGTTATGATCACATTAGACAAGGCTACAATTGTTCACTTATTCCAGCCTCCTGTTTTGGACACCTGCACCTTTACTGGCAGATCAGCTCTGCAGCAGGTGTTCTGTAATTTTCAAATTTTGAAATATCTGGACAGATAACTTAGTCCAGCAGCTGAAGGATTCAATGTTTATTTTTTAGTTTTCTTATGAGGTTAGTTACTAAGGAGGATTCTTTGCAGCAGCTGCAAATTAATACAAATTTAGCTCTCAAACCAGCCTGAGCAGTGGCTAGCTCTTCGTGTACAGTTTACATGTTTGTACACTTCTGAAAATGTGCAGTGTGATCCCTTTTGCTTAGATTCAATTATGCTTCCCAGGAGAGGTCTATGTGCTACCAGCTTTTTTTCAAGGACTGGGGCTTTCCTTGCTTCTTTTTTTCCAGCAAAGTCTGTCTGTAATCTGAGCTGGCAAATTCCGCGACTAAAGTTTCTTGGTGTTCAGAATAACCATTTATCCCTAAACTTATCCCACCATCGCATTATAACCTGATATTTTATCAGATTGTTGGTTGACCACCAGGGGAGACTTTTTTTTCATCCCTTCTCTTCCTGTGCTGATACGGAGAGCCTTGTTCCCAAAAAAACCTGCTGAGCACTCAAAAGAAACTAAATGGCGGGGAACAGGGTCTGTGTAGAAGAATGCAGGGGATCCCGTCAAAATATGTAAAGTGACAGCCTGTTTTTTAGATGCATTTTTTTCAGTCCTGCCTGTGGCACAGGTAGTTCCCAACCATTTGGGAGAGCAAGGACTAGGTGTATGGAAATCGCCATGAAGGTAATTTTCCTTGGTTTAATCTTCTTGGTTGTCCTGCAAGCCATTCATATTTAAAAATATTTACATTTTTATAAAATATGTTGGCGTATTCCAAAGGGTTAAGTGCATGCATGCAGTTTGTATTTTAGTGGGAATTGCTTGGCTTGATGCATGCTGTTCTGATTGTTTACATACTGTGCAAATTAAGTAGTTTTGTGAAAATGCACTGCATTGTAAACCATCTAACATTGAAAATTAAATCTAAGTACTCTAAAAGCATTGTGAAATAAGTTTGTGACTGTATCAAACCATTTGAAAGCCCTTCGATTTGATTGAAAGAAATTTCACAACCATGATTAATTTTGATCTAACTTGTTTTGCGACCTCCATTACAAAGCTTTTTTGTGAAGTTTGTTGTAGGGTTTTCAGTTCCTGATATTTAATGTAGACTGTAATACCATTGTTGAAAAACTGAAGCAGTTTTGTTTAGCATGCTTTCACTTTTTTTCTAATTACTGATTTGGAATAAGCTACTAACATTTCACAATGTTTGACCTTTTAATGCTTTTGAATCTTGGTGACTAGCATTAGTATGCTTGCAGGTTTGGTTAATCTTTCATTTGTGGCTTTCTTGCATAATTATAAGCACTTATTTTGCGTTAGTTGACTTGCTTCAAAGTTGTTTTGTTAATGGATTTGTCTTACTTTTGTAGGCGCAGCCATCTGTTGCAGGACCTGTTGGCACGGACTTCAAACCTTTGCATAGTGTTCAGTCAGCACCTACGGAACCTCCCAAACCCACATTCCCTGCTTATACACAACCAGCTGTTTCAACCACTAGCACTACGAATAGCACTGCAGTCAAACCTGTGGCTTCCATAACAAGTAAGCCTGCTACACTTACAACAATCGGTGCAACTAGTAAGTTGATCCACCCTGATGAGGATATATCACTGGTAAGTTTTCCAGTTGCATGTTTAAATCCTGACAAAAGCAGGATTGATTTTCTTTGACATACCCTTCTCAGTTAAAACTGCTTTAATGTATGAGCCAGGGTAGTTACTAAAATGTTTTTTCACTAATTATTGCACCTTGTTTAGGCTCATTGTGATGGCATGTTTTTTATTGGTAAACCTTGTAGCACCTCAGTTGCTGTCAACACTGGGTGTGAAACTCCTTTTTAAATGTGCTGATTTAGGTACATTTAAAGTTAGTGCTCTAAATTAAAATCTCAATCTAGATTTAAAAAATCCCTTGTACTGCTAATGTGCTTACAATAGCTTTCCTTCATGGCTTTCTTAAGTGCCTTTGAGGGTGCAGTCTGCTACGTTCTTTTGACTTCTTTAAAAGGTGGTATTTTCTCCCTTCTCCTTATGGTTATTTTCCGTATAGTTGAGATCAATTAGCATTTTTTAGAAATGTTAAATCAGCGGAATGTGACTTTAGTCTGTGTGGACTGTCCTAAAAAGGCTAAGGGTGCTCTGTCATCCAATACCTGCTTACTACTGCCCCCTTCCCTTTGTTGCTCCAAGCCCATCATCTAACTCCCATCAACCCCTCACTTAAATTCTCTTTGGTGTTTATATTGTTGATTCAGTGCTTTCATTACATGGTGGAGAAATACTATATAAACTGCTCATAAATGGCATGACTAAAATAACGGAGTGGCAACTGTCTAGTCAGTTGCATTTCAGTTCTATTATATCTCACTGCATGATTCCCGTTTTTGGATAAATTGCTGGTGCAAATGACCCAGTACGTAGGGCTATATGACTAAATACATTTTGGGGTGAGTTTTAGTTGGCCCAGTCAGTCGCATACAAACTTGAAAACTGCTGATAAATGCTAATGTTCTTACAGTAGAGAGAAAAGCATGAAAAGTAATAATCCCAATCCATAGGAAATTCTGTGTAAATTGATTGCTGTACATCATAACCACTAAATAGGTCTTTAAAGCAAAAAAGAAAAAAACCTTTAGTGCCATGCTGTTCATGTCACTTGCTAGCATCTGTTTGAATAAGCTGTTGCTGTTTTTCTGCGCCCCAGTAATTAAATTTTTTTATTGATTGTAAACTGTTTAAGGCATTCACCTCACATGAGTAGTTGAAACTTGAGTCTGCTAATGTTTCTTTTGAGGCTGTTTATTAAATTCAGTTCTCATCACATTCAGTCTTGTGTGAAAATTACGAAACTAGAACAGAGCATTCACCTTCACTAATTATCTCTGTGCTACTGAATATAAACATATGTTACTCTGCTACTATATTTTTAGGCCTTGAAGACCTAATTGAAAACTCCTTAATGAAACTTGTGCATTGTTATTACAGGAAGAAAGAAGGGCACAGTTACCTAAATATCAACGGAATCTTCCTCGGCCTGCTCCAGCACCCTTGGGTAACATGGGTAGTCAACCAGTTGGACCAATGGGGGGGATGATGCCACCACAGCAACAAGGAATGTCTTCCCAGCAAGGGATGAGGCATCCAATTCCACCACAACATGGTAAGTTGTTGTCTGCTTATATGGTGTTCTTTGTGTCCAGAGGTCCCTTCAGTTTGACTCCTGATATCCAAATCTATGCCAGTCCTGAAGCGGGTACCTGCCACGAGAAGCAGCCTGTTGAACTTATAAGTGGATCACTACTACTCTGCTGTGCCACTCCCATGCTTGTCTTCGCAGTATGATTTGTCTCCCCTGACCGAAGGGACTTGAACAGCTTTCACTTCTTTTGAACAGGTAAGCAACGGGATGCTTCTATATTTCTGCTGCCTCCCTCATTATGGTCCTGTTCTGTGTCTAAAACAAAAAACCTAACCATTAGCATTTGTAATAATTCTCTACCCTCTTTGGGCAGGTCTACTTTTGTCTGCTTTGGCTAGCTTCTACTCTTCAACCTAAAAGATTTAAATGAGCTTTTCTACCCACTACAGTGAATGCTGAAAAATGAGCATTATCTGTGGCAAGACCTGGCTCGTTTACATAGTCTGTTTGGCGAAACTTCATCCGCTTTTTCTCTTGCCTTCGTTGTGCTGAAATTCAGAAGTTGCTGACAACACGCTGTCTAGGGCTAACAAGGATCATTTATTAAAGAAGCTCATGGAATCCTTAATAGGACAGCTTATTTTTTTTGGGTAGGGAAAAAGTCTTTTGCTACCACATATGACTAATCCGTTATACCTTTTGAAATTGTTCATAGGCTGGTTTCTTTCAATCCATTGCCTAGAACTGCTTGTTCGAAAGGAGGGATTCTACTGGAAAAACTAAATATCAAGATCCTGCCTGTCCTGTGGTAACATTTCCTGTCTCACAATTTTAAAAAATGGCAGACTGATGTCCCTTGCTTCAGAAGCCAGACCATATTAAACTAACCTAAGCTGGTTACTTTACCTGCACCCACACCATACAGTGATTCTCCCGCACCCAGCCCTCCTGCCCTCCCTCAAATTGCCTCATGCACTTTTACCACAGAACAGCAATGCACCCAACTCTGCAATAAAAGCTGAATGTGGGTTAAATTACAGATCCGCTTGAACGTATACAGCTTACTAATTAAACTTGCTTATGCGAGTCTAGAGATGCCCAAATCTCCTTTAAGGCTATGTCTTGCCTTTTTCAAGAAGCCCTAGCCTTTAATTCCTGCTTCATAAAACCGACATTGCCTACCTGTTACAATCAATTGGAACGGGTAGTGATGGAAATTAGATCGCACCTCCCTTGTAATGTGCAGCTGTGTACGTAGTCTCTCCCCTCCCCCCCCCAATTTCATTATGGTGCTGTATGGTACACATGCATCATACTACCCAGAATGCATAACACACTTTAGCCAAGGGCCTCCGTGTCAACATGAAAGACTGGTACCAAAACACTCATTACAACAATCCACATGAAGTGTTTCCACTTTTCTTTAGTAATCAGTACATTCAATAAATCTGAAAGAAACGGTCATAGATTCCTTACCTTAGAATATCCCCAGGCGTCAGACTGGATCCGGAAAGTTTTCGTCAGTACCCCAGCACGTCGGTAGGTGGCGTCGTGCGGCTCCGCGTCCATCGTTGGCGTCGTGGTCGCTGAGATGTCGCGGGCGCTACTTAGACGCCACGCGCGCTGTCGGTTCTTTCTTTTTCCGCGCCAGCAAGCGCAGATCCGGGAAGAGCAGGAACCCCCAGTCAATTTTTAACTGACTTTTTTTGAGGCTTTTTGTCTATTTTTCTTCGAGTCATCGACTCCTGGTGCAGTAGGATGCCCGGTTTCAAGTCCTGCGGGGATTGTCACCGCATGATGTCGGTGACGGACCCGCACCGTGTGTCTTTTCTGCCTGGGGCGCGACCACGACCCCAAGTCGTGCTCCGACTGCCGGGCCATGGCGCCGAAGACTTTGCGGGAGCGGTCCCGAAAGTTGCTGGAAGCCCGGCAGTCGGCTCTGCGCCGTTCGAAGTCCCGGTCCAGAGGGAGGTCGAGGGACCATGCGCGGGGTCATCATCGGTCTTCGGGATCCAAGTCTTTGCACTCTGGGTCAGGTAAGATGAAGCACAAGAAGTCGAAGAAACTCCATCGTTCTTAGACTTCCCCCTCGCGCGACGCGGCTGAGTGTGGATGGTGCCACCCCCGCGGCTCCGGCGGAGCCTATACAGTCGCCGCCCGACTACCCGCCCTTCCCGGGGTCGTCGGAGACTCCGGCCCAAATACAGGAGTTCCTGTCGGCCATGGCTCGCCTCTTTGGGCCGTCTGGTCCCGCTGGTGCGCCTTCGGGCCCCGCGGTCCCGCATGGGTGTCCTCGCGTTTCCTCGCCGGCGGCTCTGGCCCCGGCGTCGCAGGACATCCTTGGATCCAGGCCTGGATCCCGGTGGACGCCGGTTGACCTTGTTACGTCTCCACCGACGTCGACTCCACCAGCACCAGTTCTGACGCCGCCCGCTCCTCGGGGCGACGTCCACCTCCGTTTCAGCCCCGAAGTGGACGCGGCGTCGAGCCGGCGTCGATCGATGCTGTCCTCGACGTTGCTTGGGGATTTTTATCCCCATGTCCCTGCTCTTTATTTTAGACCTGTTGAACAGCCTGAGGAGCAAGGGGAGGACTGGGAGGGGTCTGAGGACCCTCTTGCTGCAGCCTGCGAGTCTGAACAGGGCTGGGCTGAGGAATTGGGGGACGCCAGTGGTCTGGATACCTCACCAGACCATGGCATGCTGTCTCCTCCTACCGTGGCTACGGAGGAGGGTGCTAGTTATGCTGTGGTGTTGCGTAGGGCGGCCGAGGCCCTACACCTCGAGCTCCCTACTGTGGCCGTCGGGACTAACCTCCTGACAGAGGTGCTTCAGCCAGCAGCTACTTCTGCGGAGCCGCTGCTTCCTTTCAATGAAGCCCTTTCTGACGTTCTTTTGGGCACTTGGTCCAGGCCCACCACAGGGGCTCCTGTGGATAGGAACGTGGCCCGACGCCATCTCCCGGCTCCGGGTGACCCCATTTTCCTCTCCCAACACCCCACCCCGAGAGCTTGGTTGTCCAAGCCTCTGCTTCCCCAACTGCCTTCCCTTCCGCACCACCGGATAGGGAATCCAAGAAGCTGGATCAGTTTGGGAAGAAGATTTTTTTCTTCCACCAGCTCTGCGGTCCGTGAACACCGCATGCCTCTTGGGCTGTTATTCCCATTCTCTGTGGAATACGGTGGCGAAGGTGCTGCCCCAGTGTCCGGAGGAGGCCCGGCCTGATCTCTGCAACAGCCTGGGAGAGAGGGGCGAGACGCAGCACCGTAGGTCAGGGGTCAGTGGGCGGGCCAGTCCACCAGCGCCCCCTCTGCAGCAGCCTCCAAACCCTCCTAGTCCGAACTTTCAGGCCCATCAAACGCCAGTGGGCGGCATGCTTTGCCATCACCTCCCCCACTGGCGCACCATCACTTCGGACAGGTGGGTTTTAGAGATAGTCCGGAGGGGCTACTCCCTCCCCTTCGAGACTACCCCTCCAGCCATGCCACCGCATGTCGGGGGATCACTTGGTGCTTTTTCAGCAGGAAGTTGTGGCCCTCTTGGCCAAGGGGGCCATCGAGCGCGTTCCGACGCCAGAAGTAGGTCGTGGTTGCTATTCCCACTACTTTGTGGTGCCCAAGAAGGACAAAGGCCTGCGTCCTTTCTTAGACCTCCGGAACGTCAATCGCTTCATCCGCAAAGAGAAGTTCAAGATGCTCACTCTAGCTCAGGTCTTGTCTGCTCTCGACCCACAAGACTGGATGGTGGCGCTGGTCTTGCAGGACACCTATTTCCACATCCCCGTCTTGCAAGCCCACCGGCGTTGCCTGTGGTTCACGGTAGGCCACGAGCACTTTCAGTTCACCGTGCTCCCCTTTGGCCTTACTAGTGCCCCTCGGGTGTTCACCAAGGTGATGGCGGTGGTCGCAGCTCATCTGCGCAGATCAGGGGTTTCAGTCTTCCCCTATCTCGACGACTGGTTGTTGAAGGCCGACCTCCTGCACTTGCTGGGGTTTTCCATCAACGTGCCGAAGTTGCACCTGATCCCCTCTCAGAAGCTCCTCTTTATCGGAGCAGTTCTGGACACGTCGCAGTTTCGGGTCTATCCTCCCGAGCAGCGAGTCCGGGATATTCGGGCTCTGATTCCCATCTTTCAGCCCTTGTCCCTGGTTTCGGTCAGAGTGACTCAGAGGCTGCTGGGCCTCATAGCATCCTGCTGGTCAATCATGCCAGATGGCATATGCGGGCTCTACAGTGGGACCTGAAGTTCCAGTGGGAACCTGTCCGATCACGTCCAGATCTCGGAGGGCACTGCACGACAGTTGCTGTGGTGGCTCACGAACCGGCATTGGGTCGACGGCAGATCCCTCTCCCTTCCCCAACTGGAGTTTACAGTGCTGACGGATGCCTCCCTCCTGGGATGGGGCGGCCACATGGGAGAGGCGGAGATCAGAGGCCTCTGGTCTCCGGCGGAGTCCCGGCTCCACATCAACCTTCTGGAGCTGCGGGCGATCCGGCTTGCACTGAAGGCATTCCTTACCTCTGTCAAGGGGATAGTAGTGCAGGTGTTCACAGACAACACCACCGCCATGTGGTACTGCAACAAACCAGGTGGTGTGGGGTCGTGGACCCTCTGTCAGGAGGCTCTGCGTCTCTGGACATGGCTGGAACATCAGGGCATGTCCCTGGTGGTTCAACACCTGGCAGGTTCTCTGAACGCCAGGGCGGACGAACTCCGCCGCAGGTGCATGCTCGATCACGAATGGCGTCTTCACTCTGAGGTGGTGAAAAGGTCTCTTTCTGCAGTGGGGAGAGCCTTGGTTAGATCTATTCGCCACCGAAGAGAACGCGCAATGTCATTAGTTCTGCGCGTTGGAATTTCCAAAGCGGCACTCGCTCGGCGACGCTTTTCGTCGCGAGTGGAGTTGCGGTCTGTTGTACGCCTTTCCGCCTATACCACTTCTGTCCAGAGTGCTGAAGATCAGGCGCGACCTGGCCCAAGTCATTCTTGTGGCTCCGGACTGGGCTCGAAGAGTATGGTATCCCGAGCTACTTGGTATGAGCATCGATCTTCCGATCAGACTGCCTCTTCGGGAGCATCTTCTGTCGCAGCAGCAGGGGACGGTCCTCCACCCGAACCTGTCCAGCCTCCACCTCTTTGCGTGGAGATTGAGCGGCGGCAGTTGATTCCTTTCGACTTGCCTCCTGAAGTTTGTGACGTTATTCTGGCAGCCAGGCGTCCCTCTACTAAAGTGGTATACGCCTGCAGGTGGAACAAGTTTGTGGCATGGTGCACAGCAAAGGCTGTGGATCCCCTTTCTGCCCCTCTTTCTGAAGTACTACTGTTCCTTCTTTCTTTGGCCCAGCAGGGCTCTGCTCTGGGCACTATCAAGGGCTTCCTTTCTGCAATTTCTGCCTTTCTCAGGCTACCGGATCAGCCCTCTCTTTTCAAGTCCCCTGTTGTAAATAGATTTCTCAAAGGCATTATACACCTTTTTCCTCCTATTCCTTTCGTGATGCCTCAGTGGGACTTAAATCTGGTTCTTACATACCTGATTTGCGCTCCCTTTTGAGCCTCGTCACATCGGTCCTCTTCGTCTCTTGTCATTGAAGACTGCCTTCCTGGTGGCCATCACCTCTGCTAGGCGGGTGAGTGAGCTCCAGGCTCTTTCTTGTAAGCCTCCTTTCCTTTCAGTCCATCCGGACAAGGTTGTGCTCAGGCCCCGTCCTTCCTTTTTGCCAAAAGTGGTTACGGCCTTTCACATTGGGCAGACTATTACCTTGCCCACCTTCTTTCCGCATCCTTCCAGAGAGGAAGAGAGGCTCCACCGTCTGGACCCAAAACATGCGCTCATTTTATCTTAACCGCACACAGCAGTTCCGGGTGGATGACAAGCTCTTTGTTGGCTACGTTGGCACCAAGAAAGGTCGGGCGGTACACAAGAACTATCTCCCGCTGGGTTGTCCTGTGCATCAAAGCCTGTTACTCTTTGGCTAAAAAAGAACCTCCGGTGGGGCTGCATGCTCATTCCACCAGAGCTACTGCAGCCACTACTGCATTGGGACGTGGTGTCCCCCTGCAAGACATCTGTCAGGCAGCCACGTGGGCCTCGCTGCACACGTTTACCAAGCATTATTGCTTGGACAGCCAAGTCCGGAGAGACTGCTTCTTTGGCCGTTCTGTTCTCCGTGAATTTCTGGTGTGATCTTAGTTCGCAGACCCACCACCGGGGTTGGTATTGCTGGGGTATCTATTCTAAGGAAAGGAATCTATCACTGTGTTTCTTTCAGATGAACAAGTTACTTACCTTCGGTAACTATATATCTGTAAAACATTAGAGAGATTCCTTACCGCCCCACCCATCCTCCCCGTTCTGCGAACTGATTTCTAGGGTTAAGGTCATCCCTTTCAGGGCCCTAGTTTCAATGCACCAGTGGTCAGTATCTTGCATGGCTCTGCGTTCCTGGCGCGGAAAGTCGTGTACAGAACTGACGTCAGCGCGCGTGGGCAGCGTCTAAGTAGCGCCCGCGACGTCATCTCGGTGACCACGACGCCAACGACTGACGCGGAGCTGCACGACACCACCTACCGACGCGCAGGGGTACTGCTGACAAACTTTACGGATCCAGTCTGGAGCCTGGGGATATTCTAAGGTAAGGAATCTATCACTACTAATGTTTCTTACAGATATATCATTACCGAAGGTAAGTAACTTGTTATTCAAGAACCGGAGCCAAGTGTTGTATCTCATAGAAGCTTGTATTTTCAATCGGGGGGGGGAACAGCCATTCAGGAAAAAACAGCTGACTCTGGTTTCGTCACGCCAGTGACTTTCCCAAGGCTAAAGCAGCGGTACAAAGCCACTGATCCTGTGTGGCGATCAAGTTGAGAGGTTTAGATGAGGTATTGGCTGATGAGATCAAGAATTCCGAAGAGACCATCGCAATGTATGTTATTAGTCCGCCCTTCTGGAGTAATATTTTGAGTAAAAGGAAGTGCCTTTTAGGTGTAAGTCCCACGTGTGGTCCCTGGAAGTGGAGGACGTCCGTACCGGTCTGTGTGTATTAGTTGCGGTACCAGCTAACCTACATGCCAGTATTTTGGCTATTCCTTTGTAGTCCGTGTTTAGGAGTGCTTAACTGGCCGATGCAAGCCTATCAGCTCTGCATTCCTGTTTGGCTTAGGCAACGACACCAATAAGGACTTGCGTAGTGTGCCTGGCAGTATCCTGGACTCCTGCGAGCTCTGGTACATTGAGAGGAGCTGCGGCGCTAGGGCCTGTTCTTAGGCTTTGTAATATTCAGCCGGTAACCCATCGGGCCCTGGCACTTTGCCTGTGGCTAGTGATCGTATGTGTCTTGTATCTCCAGTAGCGTAATTGGTTCGCCTAATTCATCTGTTCTGTTGTGACTTGCTGCAAGGCTAGGGGGGAGAGAAAAGATTCCAGCTCTTCCGATTCAGCGCAGATCAGTGACTTGTATACTTTGGTGTAGTGCGCAGTGAATTCACAGTGAATATAGTGCTGGTTGGTGAGCACCTGCCCCGTGCTGGATTGCAGCCGCATTACAGGTAGTTGCGTGTGCTCTTGCCTAATCATTGTCGCAGTAGTCTGCCTGCCCTGTCTGCCGCTGCATGTGTGCACGCAGCATGTGAGCGTAGTTCAAGCAGCGTAGAGCATTGTAGACCTTATTATAAATAGTTACTATTAAAGTCTTGCGGTCAAAGGGAAGTATTTATAGGTAACCTGCACAATTCCTGTACAGTCTGTACCCCAAACATGAAGCTTCATTGTGGTGGTTGTAAGAATTATCTATCTTATACCCTGTAAGACAGGGAAAGGGAACATCTGCAGTTTCTTAGGGAAGAAAAGGGTTTCCTCTTATCATTGGAATGCCTTTACATGCAAACAAGGTAGCTTCTGGAGCTCTCAAAGTTGCTTTGAAAGGGAGCACCTGTCTCCAAAGGGCATGTATCTTTACATCTAGAAATGTTCAAAAAAATCTCCAGAGCACTCTACACTAAAAATTTCTAAATTGAAAATCTTTAGTTCTGCTTTACAACTTGCTTGCCTCTTTGTCAATGGGTGGTATCTTAGAGTGCCAAAAACTAGGGAACATCGACAAGTCCATGTTCTGCTAACTGTCCTGGTTTGCTTTGAGAGTCAGTGCTTGCCTCTGCAGGCCCTCCGTTAGATGCTCCACAACGGAGTAATCCATAGCTTTACACCCAATAGCATTAGCAGTCTCCATCAGAATGTTTGGATAACTGTTCCATCCAAGGAATTGCCTGCTTGGGCAGTGCTGACTTGGGCTTTGTTAGTATTCATACTGTTGTGCTGTCACCTTGTTAGCAGCCTAGTCAGAACCATGTCAATTTGATTACCCTCAGGGCACCATGTCAGCATCTCTTTGATAACATTCACCAAGCTTATAGGGAATATTAGTGTATCAGTTTGTAGCATTGGGAAGGCTGTCTTGCCCACTTGCTCCAAATCACACCTTGCTTTTTTAGCCTTCTGTCTTGTTACTCATGAGTTCAGTCCTTGGTGGGCAGCAGTCGGTAACTTATTTCTAAACTATTACTAATTAAGTTTGCCTTGACTATATTCTGGTGCCTCTTACCATATTTTCTGGTCAGAACCTGTGAAGTTCACCTATTTTAGTCTACCTTTTGCAGTGGAGGCACTCAACTTGGCATCTGATCTGAAAATAGTGCGGAGGGGTGCTTATGAATTCAAGCAGGTGTGCAGCATCCTGGGGTTTAGATACTTCAGGCAAAATACCCAACAAGGTGGCTGGGTTCCTGACTCTCTAGAGCCCTGAACCAGACAACCCTTCATGGTCCCAGTATCAGTACATCACTTATGCTATTGCCCGGATGAGGTGTTTTGTTTTCTTATTAGTCTGCTTGTGATAAGTTAACGTTTCAACTCCTAAGGGTTAATTAACCAGCAGACCATTAGTAGAGAAGTACTCCTTGCCAAGCATAAATGCTGATGGTGAGATTTTATACCCGTAGTTGTACTAATGTGGATAAAGAGCAGTCAAATCTACTGAAGGGCTGTGAATTTCAAAGCAAGAAAAAATAGTTCCCTATCTGATATGAGAACTGGCACCACTATACTTTGTGTATATATCGAGTTTCTTTGCACAGACACTAGCATTGCACCACACTGTACTCTTTAAAATATTCCTTCACACCATTCCTATGTAAGATGTGTTGCTTTGTTACTTGAACTGCTGCATTAATCTTGTATATGTATACCTTTTTGATGTTTCAAGTAATTCCAGAAGGACCTTTTTTTCAGTACAATGCACTTTGTAATAGGCTGTCCCCTTGGGAGTCTGTCTTCCATCTCCTCCCTGCTCAAACCTCTCAGCACATCTTTCCTCAGCTGGCCCCGCTCACCCCTCGCCTGTTTAACAGTGTATACATGCTCGCACTGTTCATGTACAGGTGGTGGTAGAAAGGCTCCCGTTGTTGACTTGATTTGGGTGGATTACCATCAGACTTGCTAAGCAGATGCTTCCCACTCTAAACATCCTGCAATTATAAGGCATGGCTTATCTTAGTCCGTTGCTGTAGTGTTGATTGTTTTAATCTGGGCACTGGTGCTCTGCTTCCTCAGCTCCAGTTATTTGTCTTTCCTTCTAATTTTTGTACACAATTATCTGCTTGGGAATCCAGGCATATATAAAAAAAATAAATCCGATGACCATTGGCTAAATTTAAACTAAACTTGTGCTCCCTTTTGGGCAAGAGTGCAATCTGGAAATTTGTCTCGCCTATTGAAACAAGGGGTGCCTCGACTGCTTTAATACTCTTGTGTAGGAAGCTGTGTTTCTGTTGCAGTAACCCCCCACCTTTTGCTAGACTACTGATGCACTTTGACTTGATGTGCCCTGGGTCCCTGCCAATCAGGTTCCCAGGGTCTGTTCTTTCCCAAAACTGTACCTTGTACCCCCAATTGGCACCTCTCTGGCCACGTCAGTCCCTTGTAAAAGGTACCATGGGTACCAACGGCATTGTAGCCAGGGAAAGGCCTCTAAGGGCTGCAGCACTTATTGTGCCACCCTTGGAGGCCCTGTACCTTTACACACACATTGCCACTGCAGGCTACGTGTTTTGGTGCAGAACAAAGTGAAGTCTGGACATGGCACACATCCCTGTGTGCCATGCCTACAACCCACTGCCCTGGCATAAGTCAGCCACCCCTCTAGCTGGGTGCACTATTCCAGTGTTAAGGGTACAGGTGCATGAGCCTTGTACCCCTACAGTGTCTAGACCAATTCTTAGACATTGTAAGTGCAATAATGCCAATAAGAGTATATGGTGCTGGGAGTTTGTCATTACTAATTCAACAGCGCCATAATGGCTTTACCTAAAATTGGGAGGTTTGGTATCAAACTTCTCAGCACATTAAACCCACACTGATGCCAGTGTGGGATTTAATGAAAAATGCACTCCGAGGGCATCTTAGAGGTGCCCCTGAAACGACCAGCCTCTGGTGGGTTTCCTGACTGGTGTACACCAGCCTGCCACCACAAGACATGTTTCTGGACCCCTGGGGTGGGAGCCTTTGCACCCTGAGCCCAGAAGCAAAGCCTTTCCTGGGCGGAGGTGGTCACACCTCCCCAGGCCAGGAAGAGCAATCTGACTTTGTAACGCGACACCCAGCCCTTTCTGCTATCAGAATTAGGCCCCCTTCCTGTCTCCCCTCCTTTTCGGCGGGAAGGGAGGTGTGAAAAATTAGCACAGCCCAGAAGATGTGCCCATCTCTGCCATCCCCACCCCTCAGGTGGGGGAGGCGAGGTGAAGCGCGCACTCCAATCAGAATGAGAGATTGTGCCCACTCCCCCACGTGGTGTGAGCACACCAAGGGTGTAGTCACCCTAAGGTCAGTAGCCCAATCGGCTACTGACCTCGAGACCCCTAAAACGCCCCCCTAAATACAGTACTTAAGGGGCAGCTCTGAACCAAGGAGACAGATTCCCGCAACCTACGAAGGATAAAAAGACGCCCAGCAGAGGAGACTGCAGAGAAGAACTGACTTGGCCCCAGCCCTACTGGCCCGTCTGCAGTTTCCAGAGATCCTGCGCCAAAAGTCACCTTGTCCTGCAGCCAGCGACCTCCAGAACACCTGGGAGGACTGACTGCCTTCAACAAAGACCGGATCTCCTGTGCACAGCAGCTCTGTTCAAAAGAAACTCCCAAAACACTCTGACCCCGCTGAGGACAAAGAAAACCGATGCCTGGAACCACCACTGCACCCGTCTCTTACGGTCTGAGTGGCTCACCGGTCCCAGCGAGGTCCCCAGCGCTCCAGAGTCCACCGTGGGTTGACCCCTCCAGGACTCCCCGACATCGCCTGCAGCCTCTACACAGAGACCCCCCACCCACCGCATGTGGCCCGGTAAGGTGAAATCCGACCTCAAGACACCCCTGCATCCAGCCGTCTTGCACCCTGGAGAAAAGAACCAGAGGTGCACCTACATCCCGAGCCCTCCAACTTACCTGCCCAGTTGTTGGTTCCTCCCAGAAGCCTTCTTGGACCGAGCCTGCAGCCAAAGTCCAAAACTGGCAACTCCCATTGAAAACCGGGCACTCAACGTCAAAACAGCACCCTGCACCCAGCCACCCCTGCGGGTTCATCTTGTGTGCCAACTCTGATCCCACTCAGCCCTGAGCCTGACAGCAGGAGCTTTGCTTCCACAACCTTGTGGCCTGCTTGTGAGCAGCCACCAACCGGAGGCCCCCTATCCCCATTGGATAACATTTGGCTTCAGCACTCTGCATCCGGCCGCCCTAAAACGGCTGAGTGTGTTCTAAGAGTGCATTCCTGATCCTGGGGGAAACCCTGGTTCTAACCCCTGAATACCAACTCTCACAAATAAGTACTTACCTGCAAACCATTAACTTAATTTCCTGCCATAGGATTGCATTGACGGCTTTTCCTTAAATTCTTGTGTGGAGTTGGTTTGTATGAAACAAACTGTAAATGTACTATAAGTGAATTACTTACCTTTGTCTAGGAAATCTCAGTTTGATATCTAGGCATATCACACTGATTAACAAAAGTAACAAAGTAATCTAAAAAGTAATGTGCACAGTAATCTGTAAAGTAACTAAAGTAATTTCGAACTGTTGACTTACCTGCAATTCAACCAACTGCATTTAAACCTGCATTCAGCTGTAAATCACTGCATAAGATTTTGCGAAGTATTTCACTTAACTGCTCCAGGCTTGGCTTGGTTCTAGAAATAAAATAACAAAATATTTTTGATACAAACAAATTGGTCGGAGTTCAGTCTTTGAGTGTGACATCATTTCTTGCCAGTGTGTGTACTGCAAATGCTTAACTCTACCCTCTGATAAAGCCTTTGCTCGCCCACGCTACCACAAATAAAGAGTAGGGTGCTATCTACTTTTACCTCTGCCTACCTTTGGTCTTCCACTGGACTCTGTGCACACTACCTAATTTTGGTATAGTATATACCGAGCCAGCTTCCTACATCTTCATGTTGCGTGACTTAAATGTAACTAATGCAGGCATTTAACTTACTGTACAGTACATAATGGCTAATTGATGCTGATACTGGAAGGCAGCTAGTGCCGGAAATAAGATCTCCTACCTGAGTGATACTCTGCATGTAAATTCAGTATTATCCTTACTCGTACCCCTTACTGTCTCACCACCAACCCCTTCTTGGCTACTACCCTCCGAATTCTCACGACTCCGAAAAATCCCAATAATAGAGTATAAACCATTGGGAGGTGCAAACTCAGATTTTTCGCAACTGCGTATAGGAGGGGGCTAGGGCTCTACCTGGGTATAACTATAGACTGAAACAGCTACTCCCTACAAATGGTTAAAGTAGTACATTTAAGGAAGCAATCAAACACCAACAGCCCCTGGCTGCCTTCTGGAACACACAGTACAGGCCTCAAAACCCCCTCTAACCTCGAAGTAGATTAGTATATCAGTGATCCAGGACTCTTATGCCCTCACGTAGATTAAAAGGATATTTGGATAACCCAAGACCTCGATGCACAAAATTCTATGCAAGTGAAGTTGTAAGTGCTCGTGTCAGAAGAGAAGTCTGGGTAGAAGATTAGTGTCACTTCGGCAGTCTGTTTCCATTGGCAGGAGAGAGTTGTGGGCGAAGAGGAGATACCAGTAGCACATTGTGTGGTATTTCTCTGGCACAGTTACCTCCCATTATGACTTCTGCAGATCAGAATGAGGGATCACTGTTCCTAACTGCAAACTGAATCTTGTCAGTCAGTTCTCTGAATTAGGATTTCTGGGTTCTTGGTTAACTGAGCCTGGTGGTGGATGTTGGCTAGTTTAACATTAAGCAGTAACAAGATGGGCTTACCTTCAACTGACATCTTGCGGTGTTGCTTTACTGTCCCTCGGTTGTTTTGGTGATCGACATCAGCAACGTTACTGTGTTGGCTTCTCTCTGTAGTGTTTTCCTCTACGACAGGCCCATCACTCCAGTTGCACGGTTCTTTTGCAGACCGTTGACATCTGCTCATGGTCAAAATTGAGAGCTGTTCAATGCTTCCATTGCATCAGCTGGATCTTTGTCGCCCAATACTATCAATTGTTGTAGGTCAACTAGTGGATCAGTGGTTGATAGATTGGTGGCAAGTGTTGCAGCCAGAGTTTAGAAGTTATCTGCCTTTAAAGATTGTGCAAAGCTATCTGCAAATGTTTTTTTTCTCGTGCATTCCGCAGTTGCATTTGGGGGGCCGAAATGTGTGAAGGATGGAGCACCTGATACAAATATAAGACATCCTCTGCAAGAGACATGTCACAACAGCATTCTCATTTGGCACCAACAAATCACAACTGAGTGTGTGAGCGGGACTGGGCAGTCTGCTTAGCATTTCTCATGGTCCTCTGCAGGTCACAAGCAAAGACAGGCTGCATGCTCCATCTAGCACACAGGGGAACAAGTGGACTCTTATTTTAACCACATACCAGATCATGAAAGGCCAAGGAGGCAGGCCAGCTCTAAAATTGGGGTAATTAAGGAGAACACTAAACCACAGCCATAACATGTAAATTGTGTCATAGGCCGTTAAGGCTTAGCACAAGCCCAAGGCGCGCCCAAGGCTCCCAAAACTTCAACCTGGCCTAGTTTTCCCCCCTGTCCGCTCCCATGGCTGCAAGCCTGTAGTCTCTTCAGGGTGGCCTGTGGCAGTGTGAGGAAGGCACTGCCATGCGTACCATCTATTGAGTAGATCCCACGGCTGAAAATTCCTTTGGTACAGGATCCACCTAGCCTGCTCGGAAGCAAGTAGTTTGCCAAGTTGTTGTAAGGTCAAGTAATGACGTGAGGCAGCAGTTGAAGGGCCATCCAGGCATGGTAGTAAGCACCTGTTACAACGGTCCCTATCGTGAATCTCAAGTGGTTGCCAACGGGAGCCTGAAAGCACCACCTCGCGCCTAAATTTACTTCCAGAGTCCATCGAAGGATCCCAATTTGATTTGCAGGCTAGTGAAAGTGTCAAAGTGTTTTGGTTATTTTCAGTGTATTGCAGATCAGGCATGGATCTCATTGTAGTCGTATTAAGCCAGTTAGTTGTTAGATCTAAAATGTAAGTATGTTGGTGAAACTTCTCTGTAGTCAAGGAGAGTGATTGATGCAGTTTCTTCTGGAAACTCCAGTTCACAAGTGAGGCTCTATAGATTCACATACGCTGGACAAACCCTACCATCTAGTCACTTGGTCAGGAAACTGGTGTAGCAGTCGGCATGTACTCGGCCTGTCTGTTAGGACTAACCTTCTGTAACTGAACACTCCTAGCACTTTGCTAACAACCACCACAGTGGAAAAACTAAAGAAATAAACTATTTACATATTTCTGTAGGCCATGGATTATCTAGAACCTTAATGTGGTCTCACAGGCTTTTACAGTCCCATTACCCATTTTTATTTGGCCCTATAGGAGGCATCTTTTGTTGGTTTAGTTGCAAGTCAACCCTCCAGTATTAATAGGATGACTATGGTCTTGAGTTATTGTAGATGTTTGCCTTTTTTGTCGCTTACTTTTACTTTTGAAATACTCTGCAGTGACGCATACTGTTTTTCTAACTACTTAAAATCACATGCCCAATAAAAAAAAGAAACTGCAATGGCTGAAGTGATCAGACAGCCTAGGTGAAATATTAAATTGAGACCTCGTTTCTTTTCCAGTTCAAAACTCCACTAGCTGTTTTTGTATTGCAAATATTAGTAATTGAACATTCCCTTGATGCTAGCTTCCCATTCGCTTATAAAAAAAGTAGCCAGAGCATAGACTTTGTTTAATAAACTGATAACTGATAAATGTGATTTTACTTTTGTAGGTCAGTATGGTGGCCCTCACCAGGGCATACAGGGGTATCATCATGGGGGTATGCCTCCATATGGACAAGGACATCCAATGGTGCCCCAGTACCAAGGTGGACCTCCCCGACCTCCGATGGGCATGAGACCGCCTGTAATGTCGCAAGGTGGCAGATACTGAGGTCGCTACACTATCTGAATAGGTTTGGAGATTAAACCTTTTATCTTGTGATGTTAATATACCCAAGCTACCGTCAATTTAAGCTCCATTGTGACATTAAACAGTATCTTCCCAAGTTACCTGGAACTATTGGACATTCATATTTTACTGGGAGGGGGGAAATATTTTTATTTTGAACAGGAACTTTTCCTGGTATTGCAATTTATACTGTATGGCTTCTTTTTCATGTTTCATCTAGGTTTTTAGACGTGAAGTATAGTAAATATGGTTCGTTAAATTGTGAAGGCGCAGAGTTACATGAACATACCATCTTGAAGGCAAGTTCTGTAATGTTATGTTGCTCTTTGTAAAATGATGCCCTCACAGCACACCAGGTGCTGTTGGACTTCATGTCCCCAACGGAGCTTGGTGAGGGCTTTAGCTGTTTGCAACTACTTGTACATTAAGTCTAAACGTGTACCAATATTTAATGTATTTAGATTTCTCCTGATGCAGAGTTTAAATACTGACCTAAGGTCATGTGACTTTTCTGTACTGTACTGAATATTATTGTAATAAAATGAGCGAAAACATGATGCCTTTTTATTTATAACTAGATGTAGCTCCAGTACCTAAAAGGTTTGTACAAATGCATGCCACCATAGCGATTTAATGATGCATTGATAACTGTTCTGTGCATTGTCTGATCAACGATTGTCATTCTTTAGTTGCATGATTGTGTGTATTTGAACAAGTGGATCTAAATCTGTCTATTAATCCCCAAGTAACATTTTTTCTCACCAAAGTACACTCCATATTGGACCTTTTCTGTTATCCTTTCTATTCAAACCACTTTGTAAATTGAATCCCTCATTGGTGCTCGTGACTCCTCAGAACATTATTTTGACCTGGTAAACTACTTGTTTAAATACGATGCTAAAATTTTAGCTTAATGCTTATATTCTCATGGCATTTTTCATGTTTAATCTACGGAAAGTAGTAGTAATCCAAATCGGGCTGAAAGCAAATGAATGTTGCTTTACTTGGGTGAGGTTTCGCCAACAATTGTTGGGACGGGGAGGAGAGCAGATCTGCAATACTCTTATGTACAGTGCACAATTTCAGCTTTCTTTTCAGGTTCCTTGGAAAATAGAGCAAAAGTGATACCAAGTGAATAGATGTTCGAAGAAAGTGGGATCTATTGCCATCCTGCTGCAGATGATGGAAATTTGAGAACTAAATCAAACCATAATGCTAATCTTATATTATAAACATTTTAAAGCCATGTAAATAACATTTTGTAAATTGCCATTTAGAGGTTTTCTTTTAAGGCAATTGTCTAAAATGGCACTATCCACAGGTTGATTTCTGCTGGGTTTGGATCTCATGGTGTTGCATATGGGAACAGTTTGGTAGCCAAATGCGATTGAGCTGCATTTTTCCTGTGCGCATAGGTGACTGTTGATTAGTTAGGATGGTGATGGTGTAATTAAGTAGTTCTGTTTGCTTCATCGGTGGGGAATGTGTTCTTTTGAAATGTATATCATTCAGTTGAGATCAATCTAGAGATCTAAAATAAACATTTTTCTTCTTCCTATAGCACTGCCCTAGGACAGGCTGAGGCTGAGTCTCAGTGTTGCCCTGTTCAGTCCGAGGCAAGTGGGATTTATTTTATTCATTCTGGAGGCTTTCACAGCTTTATGGCTGTTGGATATTTATGTCCCCAAACTTGCAGCAAGTTTGGTGAAAGCCTCCCACTTTAATTTAAAGTAGGATTTATTTTTTAATCTTTTGTAGATTTGGCTCTACATTAATGTTCATCTGTGTCATTTAATTCAATATGGGAGGTGCATGAACTACAGTTTAACTGCAACATGAAGAGTGCTTTCAATCTCTGCATATGTCTTTAGGTTCCCTCTGGGTCTTCTTCATTGTGTCCATGTAGGCATACTGTAATCTCTTCATATGGACCTAATTTTGCATGCCAGAAGATGTAATATGAAGAGGGCAAATCTATTGAATTTTCATAATCTTTTACAGGCATACTTTTAGGAACCATTGTTGCTGGCTTACTCAGTTTAGTATTTTATTTCTATGTACATTTAAAGATTCAGTTTTTGCATTTTTTGGTCCGTTAGTTTGAAAACATGGTATCTTACTCCTATATTTAGGGGTATTTAATCTTAAGATATTGCTAAAGAAGTTACCTTGTTTTATGCAGCATTTTGTCACATCTGAACAAATTAATGTAGAGCCAACAAAACCAGTATAACGTATAGGTTTTTGAGTGAAATTTAGCAGGTGTTAGTTGAACAATGATTTTGCTTGACCTGGATTTAAATGCCTTTCCTGAATGTGCTGAGATTAGTTATAACATCACCATTTCACCTTCTACACAGTCACTTATCTTTTATTTCAATATGTGCTTTATTCTGAATATATTGTATATTTAGATGTTGCCTCTCTAAAGGCCTCTAGACATTCTAATACAAGTAGATACTTGGGAGTTCTGAACGTTTTTTTTTTTTTAATTTACTGCTGACCCATTCTGTCTACAATGCTAACGTTTAGGTAGCATGATGTTGTGTCCCTCAATGAATGAAGTCTTGACACTCTGAAATGTTCAAAGGTAGTTTTTCCGCCGCCTCTTCACCACCTCCCAAAGTATTGTCCTCTATTGTCTCTTACCCGGAGGTATTGCAGAAATTGTCATATTTTTGGAGTCCCATTTTAATTGCCGCAACTTTACAACTTGTTAATTGCAGTCCTTGAAGCATTTGCATTTTTAAATTCTGATCATTGCCTGCTAAATACTAATCTTTAGGCATGCTTTTTTTTTTAATTGCCTCACCACAGACCGTGCTCCTTTTCTAATGACTGCATTTGTAAATTCTGACGACTTTCATGAAATTATTTCAGCAAATGACTGACGACTTGGTAGCCATTACCTTATGTTTTTGAAAGTATTGCATTTTTTTCTTTTTCTAAAATTGTCACTTATGATTCTTTAGATTCCTGTCACATTGAACAGGGTGCTATGTTCTATTAAACATTTTCCCATTCTCCAATAAACTGAATCCTGTCATTTATGGCCATTATCTTCCAAGCTTGCAATAAATTATGAGTTGGTGCTTGAATTGCTAAAGTTTGCAAGGGGGGGGTGTGTGTGTGTTTATCTATCATCTTGCGGTCTCATTACCGAAAAATGTATCAATATGAGACTATCCAGGTAAACATCAGTATGCAGCTCTGCAGAGTGCTATAGGTTGACAATAATATGCTGACGGTATTCTGGTGCACACAGCCTAGATCGTTCTGCAATCGTGTAATGCCCTTCTGATCTCCATATGTTGTCCTTAAAGTAATTTTTACTGCAGCGTGAATATTGATGAAAATACTTCATAATACTGCCAAAGTAACACTTCAGGTTCTAAAAAAATGCTGCCTAATCAAAACTCAATATGATCAGTCTTTTACAGTGCCATGTGCATATTCTCAAGTTTTTTTGTAATGTTCAGCCAACTGAGTTAGTGGAGTTTAGCTGCAGATTTGCGCATGTAAGAGGAGCAATTTTGACCTGAATCTTTGAATTACCAAATTGATACTGGCAGAAATGAACAATTTTTTTTTAATTCAGAATTTTTTTATACATTATATACAAACAGTTGGAGCTGCTGAGTTCCATGTCTACTCGAGTAGGCGTGACCAGGGACAATATGGTCAGAAAACATAGCTTCACCAACATTCGATCTTTTAAAGATTCAGTACCTAAGGAGAAATGGATTCAAACATGTTGTTCCATTAGTCAAAACCATTTCAGTGGTCTATTTATACCCATACCTTGCTGAACTGCAGGGGTTCTTCCTTCTAACACTTGCCTTTATCAGACTTTGCATCAGCTCTCCAAGTCTCTTAGATGTGGGCTAGTGTCTGGGGATTCTCCAGTGCTTTTGTAGGAGGAGGGCTGACTCTAAAGCAGTTCACACGCCACTTGTGTATCTTCTTGTGTCCTGCTAATGAATATAGTAATGTAGCATTTATATAGCTCTTCGTGCTCCATACAAAGTTTCCTATTTGCTTAAGGTTCCTGGCACCAGTTTGGATGGAGTGAATGGGTGCTAGGGTGTTGGATTTAGTTTGGCCTATATCAGTGATTCTCAAAGTACGGCCCGGGGACCACCTGCGGCCCTCTGGTTAAGAGCAGCACATGGCTGCTGTTGACTTCAGAGAGCACTAACATTCAGAAACGTGTTAAATAAATGGGGAAGCTTTTATTTACAAGCAAACTGAAGTAAAGGAAAATAATCTGATATAGTATCCTGCAATTTTTAGCCACCATTAAAGCCCCACTCCCATCCTGCTAGAATCAATGTGGCCCTCTGGCTTACCACAGACCATACTTTGTGGCCCCATAGAAAATGTTTGAGTGTATCAATGGCCTATATGGTGATTGTGAGTGGGGTGCATGAAGTTCAAAGATGTTCAAACATCGTGTAAGAATTTTGATGCACATAAGCATTTTAGTGTTGCAGAGTGAAATAATCATGCATACCTACCTGCTTGTCTCGTGTAGTCCTAGAGTTTGGACAGTTGCACCTGTCCTGTAAGTGCATGGAGGTGCCAACCAGCTGCAGCACTGAAATTGAACTACCTCATGAAGACCTGGCACTTTGAGTGTTGCTTACAGAATGACCAAGATCCAGTGCCACGTTTGTGGCAGAGACTTGCAATGCATGCAGGTATTGGCAAGGTCAGAACTGCAGTACATATCCATAAGAATGAGACTCTGCTTTTAAGTAGCGATTAGGCTGGGAAAGTCCGCTGTGGAATGCCTGCTTAGGCTATGAAGCCTGGGACTAAAGCTGAACAGGGGCACGGTGTGCAGTATGCCATTGCTTGATCACAAAACCCAGATTTGATCTGGGGGTGTTGGCGATGGTGTTAGCAAGTTTTGGACACCAGCTGGAGAAAAGTATTCATAATTACATTATAGGCGACCATGTGGAGCGCCTCGAATGGTTAAGGTCGTGATGCACATTAAATATTTATAGCTCAGATCTGTTTGATTTCAAAAACAGAAAATTAACAATTCCATAATTGAATAGCCCATCATCTGTGGTACAGATGCACATTAAATATTTAAACAGTGCTGAGCGATCAGATTGAATCCAAGACTAGATATCTTTCCCAGCAGTCTCTTGGTTTCATTAAAGTATTTCCATAGGCTGGCCTTGTAAAGGTGGCAACTGAGAAGAAAATGTTTTTATCCTAGTCTGCCATTGGATGACCAAACAGATGTTCATAGAAAATATATGGTAGTATTTGATGTACAGTCTAATAATTGGCTATTCAGGAGTATTACTTGCTATAGTGACACAGGCCAATAGGATGAAATGGAATCCACAGCCTTATAAACATAGGAAGAGGGCATACTTTTTGGGAATTTGTTCAAAGAAACATTTTTAATGCTTACAAGAAGGCAAGCTGCATGCTTGGCACAAACTTAGTACTCTGTAACCTTTAACTAAATATTATAGGTTTATATTCAGAAACGTATTTCTTAATGCAGAATAAGCGGATTGGTGGCAGGACACTTTGAAATGAAGTTAATAAGCCTTAAGACCGAATTAAGACTAGTGGAAAAAGGGTAAAACTGTGTCCTCCTAAAGGAATAACGCCCACAAGAAAACCCTCTGGACGACTACTTGCATCCACCCCAGCTTGATCAGATAGTGTAGCTGGTACGAAGGACCTTTCAGTCAGTAAAGTGAAAGGTGGCTTAAATCTGTATAAAACAACCACCACAAGTGATACACGTTAAAGTATACCGGGCCTCATGTAATCCTGTGTAATTGTGATTCTACTCTGCAATTTTAGGATGAGGTTCTTGCCGGAAGACATCTCTCTACAGTAGTCAGGTGGCTTGGAACTTGCACAGAAATGTTCAGGTGGTGGACAGAAGGAAGGCAGCCCTAGGCTCCTGAATCCATTGTCTGCATGTGATGGCCATACACTGAGAATACTATTCAGCTGGACATTTCAGTCACATTACCCACGGTTTACAAGCTAAAGTGACAGGACTAACCGTAGGGTAGGAGGGATAGCTGTTCTTAAAGAATCTTATACATGTTGTATAGAATATGCTGTTCCACTAGATGACTGAGATGCTTGCTTTCCAGGTCTCCATCAAAGAGCAGAGAATGTTTGGTGGGGTGGTGATTCACAAACCTCCAGGTTATCCTCCCCAATTCAGCGCCAGACTACTCTCTCAGCTCTTTTTCCTATGCTTAATACACAATTATTTCATGGTCATTAGTGGTTTTAATGTTCACTTTGAAAATTCAGAGGACCCCCTGTGCAAACTAGAAAAAGATCTGCAGATCTTGCAACTCAAACAATGGGTCAGGGGGCCCACCCACATTGAGGGGCATAGCCTTGATCTTTTTTCTAATATAGAATCTATGAACATCATAGGGCTTGACCTTTTAATATAGATGCATCACTTTTTTATTCCCTTCTTTTAACCTCTCAAAAAGGGGAAAAGAGCTCTTCCATGCCCTCAACGAGCAGAAAAGGATCATGGAGCCTACTAAATTCAGACTAGTTTGCAAACCATTTCCTACCACCAGTTCATGCTTAAGAGGTCACTTACCAATCTTGTAGATAATTTAAATGTAGCAATTACAAATGCTGTATACCATTGCGCCCCTCGGAAATTAGCTAAGCCAACCAGAGATCCACCTTCAGAAAAATGGTACTCGCCTGAGCGCAGAACGATGAATAAAGTGTAAATCTTGCAACATAGGTGGAAACAATCCAAAAATGCATTATATAGGCTAATATATAAGGAGCTAAATCAGTATCACAAAGCGCTAAAACAAAGCATGCTTTGTTAATAGAATTGAGGAAAACGGTAGCTCGTCTAAGGAGCTTTTTAGTTTAGTGAAAACTTGCCAATCGGATGGTCTCGCAATCGCTTAACCCCTCTGCAGTCCACTGTGAGAAAGTTAGTGACTTCCTTAATAACCATCTCAAAAATCTATTCAACATTCAAAACACAACCAGCATTGGAGGAGACAAATTTGGGAATCTCTAGAACCTAATATGGAAGCAGGCTCTTATCTATGAATATTTGAATTGTCCGCTTCCTTATATGTCCAAAAGTTTCAGAAATTGGTTAACAAGCAACTGATCTATCTGGAGACTAATAATCTCTTTAGACCCCTTGCAAACAGGCTGTAGAGCCAAGAACAGTACGGAGGCCACACTCTTAGCTGTGTTTGATAACGTCAGATTATTGGTGGTCAGGGCAAAGGAGTCTCCCTGATCCTACTCAATTTGTCAGCATTAGATTTGATCACATAGCCTTCTGATGAGAAAAACTACACGAAAGTGGACTTGACTCTAAACCTTTACAATGGCTTAGCTCCTTTTTAAGAAACGGAACTCAAACAGTACAGCTGGACCCTTTTACATCCTGCCCAGAAACATCCAAATGCGAAGTCCCACAGGGCTCATTGAGCCTGACACTTTTTATTAATGTGTATGTTTCCCCTCTTGCTAGGATTGTGAAAAAATGGGGATTCAACCTCTTCTGTTACGTGGATGATACTCCGAAAGACATGAGGACATCAGAGACAAACTGGTTAACTGTAACAGAGCACAAATTGGATGACTGAGCAGGGTCTCAAACTGAATGCTGAGAAGTCAGAAATCCTACTCTTTGGAAAGCGGGGGTTCTGCAAATCTAATCTGGGACTCATTGCGGCATTCCCCATTGGTAGCCAAAAATCTGAGTCCTTGTAGATAATTCATTATCTATAGAAGAAAAAGGCCACTTGGAAAATGTTTCACCCATTTTAAAATTGCTAAGTAGACTCAAAGTGGATTCCTGCCAACTGGAGAAACTGTAGTTCAGGCTCTTATAACAAGTAGACTAGACTGGTGGGATGCCTTGTATGTAGGCACGCAGAGAAGACAGTGAGTCCTGTATCCTTTGACGTGAGAATTTTTGGGATGAGTATACGGCAGGACACGTAGACATTTTCAAGCAATCAATGTATTCATTGCACAATATTCATAACATTATTCCCAAAGGGAATTGTAGATCCAGTGCTCACAGATCAGTGAAAAAAAGCATGATGTGGTGAGTGAAAGAAGACTTTAAAAACATACATCGAATTGACGACAAGAAGAAACTCCCCCACCACACACCCCCCAGTGGGAGGCAGAATAGCTAATTTTCCACTTCAATGGGGAAAAAGACAGTTGGATTTGAAATGTGGTACGCCACGGCTATTGTATAGAACTAACAAACAAACCACCACCAAATCTACAAAGGAAGAAGAGGTTCCAAAGAACAGAACTTACAATTAAGGAAGGAAATTAAGAAACTCCTAGAAAAAGAAGCAATAGACAAGGTACCAACGAGAGAACACAACAAAGGAAACTACTCTCCTTATTCCTTGGTACCAAAGCTAGATCTCACACTAAGACCTATCTTAGATCTCCGATTCATTAACACGTTCATTTGCATGCAACATTTCAAGATGTCAACACTACAAGAAGTAGTCCCACAACTGCAAAAAGGGGACTTAATGGCAACAATGGACCTAAAATACACCTATCTGCACATCCCCATGAACCGATTACACAAGATACCTCGAGTTCATCCATGAGGACACTCTACCAATTCAAAGTCTTGCCCTTCGGGATAAAATCAGCACCAAGAGTTTTCACAAAGTGCCTTGCCAGCAGTTGCAGCGTCCTTAAGAAGGAGAGGAATCCACATCTATCCCTATCTAGACGACTAGCTGGTGAAGTAAAGTTCAAGGCAAAGATGTTACACACAAATTAATCAGTTAATCACAACGCTGCAAGGATTGGGATTTTCTATAAACCACAAGAAATTGTCCAGACCTGAACAAGAAAAAACCTAGGAGCAAAATTAAACTCCAAGATTGCACAGGCATACCCGACCCAAAGGAGGATACATGCTATCAAACAGCAGACTCTGACAGTAAGGACAGTCATGAAACTCATGGGCATGATAGCATCATGCATTACCCATGCACGTCTACACATGCGCCCTCTACAGGAATGGCTGCAACAGTTGGTCACAAACCACAGGTAGTTGGGAGGATCTAGTGGTTGTAACAAAAGGTTGAGACTGAGATACACTGGTGGGCATTCAAGATCATAACACTAGGCAGACCTTTCAAATTGTCAACTCCCTCAGTGACCATCACAACAGATGTCCCACAATGGTTTGGGACAGAACACATTGGCACCTCTTTTGGTGCCAGTTCAAGCTGCGCAGCCGAATCATTGAATGAATCCAATCGATCAAATTTTTATACCTTTTCTATTTGTCCATATTTTACTCTATTTCTATCAAATTTTTCCAATTCTTTCAATTCATTTTACTCATTCAAATTCAACGCGAAGATGTTTACTAAAACACAGGAGGCGTCCTAGTTTCCACATGCCACGTCTTTATTCAAATTACCCAATGCATTTCGGGAACAAAATCCCTTCATCAGGGGTATCTAAAATGCAGAAATTCAAATATATAACCATTAGCATCATTGTTGCACATCTATTCAAAATAACACTTATAAAATGTATTTATTAGTGTACTGGTTAAAACAACGCATTACTAACTTCTATTTGAATGACATGAAACCATCACAGCTTTGAAATATCAATCCCTTAACAAAACGACCACGTCTTTTTCAACTGCCACAAGTTTGGAGTTTAGACATGCTCCTTACTCCCATTTCTCCCATATACCTTCAGCCCATCTTTAGAATACCTTACACGACTGAACTTAGAAATGAGCTTACCGTGACAAGCAAATTATTCATTTAAAATAACCCAAACTCGCTTAAAATCCATGCTCCTTAGAACATTTCAAAGAGTGCCACAGCACCGATCTTCCTCCACGTAATAGCAGCATCAACTGCTGGTAACTGACTCGACTTCATATCTCACCTCCCTAATTATCCACAGGTGAGTGATCACGTGTATATCTGCCAAGAGGCTCAAACAATGCTGAAAACGGACTTCTGGTATTCCGCGCTCAAACCCTTGATCTTACTATTGTAATGACAACTACGTTTCCCAGAACCCCTCAACCCAAATCTTTCTTCGCTGCTCCCAGCCTCCCCAATTACACACATGGTTGGGGGCACATTCAGGAAACCTGAAGGTACGCGTTCAGTGGAACTATACAGACTTCATAAAACATATCAACTTCCTAGAGATGAAGAATGTGTTCCTGGCATTAAAGACATTCCAAGCCCATATAAGAGGGAAGACAGTATTGATCCAGACGGACAATACCAAGGCAATGTTTTAGCTCCACAAACTGGGAGGAACAAAATCATTTAACCTAAGCAAGCTAGCTCAGGAAATATGGAAATAGGCCAATTCAAGGAGAATCAACCTGCAGACAAAATCACCTGCCAGGAAAGGACAACACAGAAGCGGATCAGCTCAGCAGGCAGAACAGCGGCTCACACAAATTGGAGATGAAAGTAAGGAGCCTGCAAAGGGTCTTCAGCCTCTTTTGGGGGGGGGGGGGGGACACCAAAGATAGACCTATACGCAACAATGGAGAACAAGAAATGCCAATTTATTCGCCTCCAGGTTTCAACACCACCTATCAAAAGGGAATGCTCTGTCACTAAACTAGTCGGGGACATCTGCATATGCTTTTCCTCCAATTCCTCTACTACAAAAGGTTCTGGTGAAAGCCAGGCTAACGGGAACAAACCTAATACTCAAAGCCCCTCAATGGGCAAGACAAACCTGGTACCCAAGCCTCTACTCGAACTGTCAAGGGGACAGATCAAATTCAAGGCAGACAAGGGCCTTCTCACAATGCAAAGGGGTAACCTTATTCACCCCGAACGCGCGACACTCAACCTAACAGCCTGGCACCTGAATACACTGACCCCCCGGATATTGCGGCAAAGATTTACATTTTGTGGCACAAAGATTGAAGTTTTGCAGCACAAACTAAAATTTTGCGGCATTGTGGTGCTTTTTTCTCGTACTCATTCATTCCTTTTCAGTCTTAAATCGATGTATTCTGTTGCTAACTAAAGCAGAAAATAATTTTTTTTAAAGTTTCCATGTCGTAAACATTAAAACTGTAATAATTGATCGCATCCAACAAAACTTCGTCATCCTCAACATAGCGAATCCGCCCCCCCCCCCCCCCCCATCTCTTTGGTTCGTGCTGATTTGCGTTTACCAACAGTGTTCTTACATGACCATTGCACATTCTATCTTGGGTCTGGGGAACAGAAGTGGTTAGCGAGTAGGGTTCTCTCTAAGGGCATCTCTCTGGTCTATCAGCGAGAGCCTCCCGGGACATTTGTATTGTGGATTGTTGCATGTCATCTCCTAAGTCCAACCCAAAGTATCTCCTCCATGGACCCCAGATTCTGTGAAATTTTTTGGGGCACCCTCTGCTACGGTATGTAGTGTGCTCGGCAGCCATGTAAAAGTCCATTCCCCTCATCCACTCCTGAATTGTAGGGTTGTCCGCCAACCCCCATCTTCTGGCTATGTCCCGTTTGGCTACCACCAGTCCCAGAGAGGCAAAATTTAGTTGAGTCCTGGTGATGTCCACCTCATTTGGAATCCCCAGCACCACGAATCGCCATTCCACCGGCAAAGTCACACCCCCATGGCCATTCCTAGTATCTTATCTGTGTCCAATATATCCGGAGCTCGAAACATGCCCAGATTGTATGGAAGAAGTCGCCTTTGACCGTTTTACAGGTGGGGGCAATATGGTGACTCCGCCCTTCCCATTTTATGTAGTCTGACCTTGTCATTAATAGATTCTATGTAGTATCTTATATTGAATGAGACAGTCTTGCTTTAATGGCAACTTCTCTGGGGTGCATTAACGCCGCCTCCCAATCTATATCCTCGAGAGACCCCACGTCTTTCTCCCATTGTGCTCCAAGCCCTCTCAACCCATCCGGAATATTATTGTTAATAGTTTTGTAGGTAAGAGACCGCCTTGTTTATTAGTTCTTCTTGCAGGAGTCTGCCTTCCAATGGCTCGTACTCTGGGAGGTGTTGACATTGCATGTTCTCTGCCTGCCTTGCATGACGCAATTGCGCATACTTGATGAATTGGGAGTTATTCATGTTGTATTCCTGTTTTAGTTTTGCCCATGTTTTAAGATCCCCTCTCAAGGATGTCTCCTATCGTGGAAATCCCCAAAAGATCCCAGGTCTCGAACCCTTTAAGCTTTCATATCTCTTTGAATCAGCTTCCTTCCCAGAGCGGAGTACTCTTCGTGACTTGGCCTGACCACCCCATGGTTTTGGTCGCCTTCGCTCATGCCGCCAAGGTAACCTGTGTTGCCGGTAGCAAGTGGGAGCCCCCCTTTCCCCCATATAAGTAGAGTAAATGTGTATGTGGCATCATTTCGTCCCGTTCTAGGTGATACGTGGGGTGTTCCCTATCTTTATGTATCCATTCATTTATGGGTACCAGGTGGGACGCCCAATAATAGGCCTCTATCAGGGAGTGCGATCCCTCCTTTATATGGATTTCATTGCAGTGTCTTAAGCGCCACCCTGGGGTGTTCCCCTTGCCACAATAATCGAATTTTACTGTATCTCTGCAAAGGTGTTCCTGGGGAGTGCATGGTATGTATTTTGGAGAGCATATAGCAGTTGGGGCAGGGTAATCATTTTAATAATGGCCGCTCGTCTGAGCAGGGAGAGAGGGAGGTCTCTCCATCTCTCCGCGTCCGATTTAAAGTTGTGTGATTTTCCCAAGGTTCTTTTCTCCTCATGTCTCTGGATGTGGGGTCACAAATATCCCCAGGTACAGGAAGCCCTCTTGTACAATTCGCAGTGTTCCGGGCAAAGGCCAATCTATTTGGGCGTTAGACGGGCAATATAATGTGGATTTGTTCCAGTTAATTTTGTAACCAGAGTAGCTGCTGTATTCTATTATGGTGTCGAAGAGGGCCGGAATCGTCATAGTAGGGTTGGTAATATATAGTAAGAACTCATCGGCGCATTGTGAAATCTTTTCCTCCCCACTATCTGTGGGTGTCTTCTGAAATCCTCGAATGTTGGGATTTCCTCGAATGTTGGGATTTCCTCCAACTGTGCATGCCAAAGACTCCAGGGTTAGCGCGAAGAGAAGAGGCGAGAGCGGGCAGCCCTGTTGTGTCCCTCTCTCGATAGGGAATGGTGCAGAGCACCTTCCATTGACTCTCGCTGTAGCCACCGGTTGGTTATAGAGGAGCGCCACCCAGCTGCAAAATTTAGGCCCGAATCCGGTCAAAGTGGCTTCCAGGAATGACCAGTTTACTGCATCAAACGCTTTTTCGGCGTCGAGTGATGGTAACACTTGTGGATTTGACCAGTCTTTCACCTTCATTAGCCAATTGTGGGTTCTTCTGAGGTTCAGGCGAGTAGACCGGCCAGGCATAAATTCAGACTGGACTTCGTGGACCAGGGCCCTCAGAAGGCGGTTCGCCAGGATGGTAGCGAAGATCTTAACTTCTGAGTTTAACAGCGAAATAGGTCTGCAGGACCCACACTGATCGTGGGGCTTCCCTTCTTTATGAATAACCACTATGGTTGCCAACCTCAATGGAAACTTTTAGCAGAGTATTCCACTTTCAAATAGGCATGTTTAAAGTGTCCGAGTATTGTTTGCTATGCTAAGTCCCCGAGTCCTGTGATCGCTGGCAGCAAAATCTTTCTTATGTTGCTGGCAGCCAATCGGAGAACTTGCGGGACTGACTTCCGCAGGAACGAGATGGCCCAAGAGAAAGATCCCAATGCCAATCATAACTCTACTTTTAAATTGGCACGCCCGAGAGAGTCTAAGACACATCGTTCTAATATAGCACAGTGAGCTATGAAGGACATGTGACCCCTACACCTTATAACCCTCACTGACTCATGTAACACATCTTGTACATTGATATACACACTTACATGATTTATTATCCATGTAAAATGTGTATTTTATGTAAAGCGCTCTGACACCCTGCATTGAGATGTGGAGCACTATAAAAGAAATAAAATAGAGCTATTTAAAATATTTTTTTAAATACTTGGACAGACCAACACATCTGACATTCTTACAGTGCATGCACTTACATAAAGGTACTGAACAAAGTCAAATGCATGCCACTCAAGTACCTGTGAAGAGATGAGCTGTGTGCTTTTGTTTCCCCTCTGCTGTATTTGCATTTAAGTGAGGTTCCAGGCCAGGTCCAGTGAGGATACTATCAAAAGGAGTCCCTGATGGCCCCTTAACTTGGACTTTATCTTCGGCACAGCTGGAGGTGACAAAAAAAAAGCCCCCCTTGCTGCCTGCATGTTGCTGAGAACGGAATGCAGGAATTGCCCTTCAAGCGTGGCGCGTGAAATATTATTTGCCAGTTCTGACAGGACTGCTGCAGCTTTCTGCCGCCCAAGCCCTAATTAGGCCTGATTTCGCGGGCACTTTTGAAAAAAAAAAAAGCACAGCCTTTTTTTTTTTTTACAAAAGTTCCGATTTTGGGATTATTTTGCAAATCGCGAAATCCTGGAGGGTCTCAATACATAGAGTTCGGACTGTTGAACGTACCACAAAGAACAATGAAAATACTAAGTGGCAAGAAAACCTACCAGAAGACGATGCTACGCAGCTAAGTGGAAACGGTACACCATATGGTGTACAGAAAGCAATTCCCTAAATTCGATTTCCACACTGGAAACAGTACTCGTATATCTTACACACTTGCTTGACTGTAACATCAACTACTCAAGCCTCAAGGTGCACCTGGCAGTGATTGTAGCCCACACCAGAGGAGATTCATGTTCATGTAAACGTTTTTTCTCATATCACCATTCAATGGAAAACCACTTTATTGTGTAGTTAACCATTACAATTTTAGCATAAAATACGCCAAATATGACAACATACTTAACACTTTGAGTTGCGCTTACTTGACATTGCATGGAGCAATATTTCCTTATGTGGTGTTTTTCCTCACCATTGCAAAGTTTGAAATGACCGATAATATTGTCGGGCTGATACTAAAATATTGTTGGGTCAAATTCTCTAGTGAAGCGTTATACATGTTGCGTCTAAAGAAGTGAAGTGTGGTCTGTATGCAAACAGATCCGGAATCACCACGATCGTGGCTTTAGGTGACAATGTACGGACACCGTGCCATTTGTGCCTACATCTAGACAAGGGTTTGATGTGCAAAATAGCAAATTCATTTGACTTTCTTAAAATAGGATGTTAAACACATCACCAGCCATCAAAAGATTCCTGGAAGGTTCCAAAAGTATTGCACCCCCAAGGAAGGCTCCAGCCCTGATGTGGAGTTTAAACACAGTTCTAACGCAGCTAATGACCGAACCGTTCAGGCCCATGAACAAAGCAGAACTCAAATACATCACGATAAAGACTTCCTTCTTAATAGCTATAACATCTCTACAGAGAGTAAGTGAACTACAGGCTTTATTGAGGAACCATGCATGCAAATCCACAAGGACAAGGTTATCCTAAGGACCAACCCTCCATTCCTACCTAAGGTAGTAAGCAAATTCTACATGACTCAAAGCATTCAGCTAGCAGTTTTCTTCAAAAACCCACATACATGATTAGAAAGAAGCCTTCATACCCTGAATGTAGGGGCTTTACTATCTACAGTAGACGAGACAATTCCGTAAGGGGAATCAATTGTTCGTCTCTCACTCAAAGTTCATCAAAGGAACATCTAACAAAGGGGACAATTGCACGTTGGATTGTAGTAGCAATTCAGGTAGAGGGTTATAAGGAACACCATTTGATCAGCTCGCCGAGGCCCAGGGGTGCCTTTAGACTTTGGATTCTTCTTACCAGAGCTGGTCAGTCATTGGGAGACTCTGGAATCAGGCTGCAGGTGTCATCATGGAGTCCATGAAGAGTCAGACAACGCTGGACTCTAGGTCAGGATCACTGGGGAAACTGTTCTGGATCTAGATATGGGCCTGGTGAGTCTGCTGCAGAGTGGGCAGGACATGTGGTTCCGGAGGGCAGCAGAGTACTTTGCGTAGGTTTCTTGGGGACAGATCCGCTGTCTTCGGGAGTTGTGGTTCTTTATCAAAGTGCAGGCAGTCTTCCCTGGGTTCTGGAAGTCGCTTGCTGCAGGACCGGTTTTGTCTCTTGCAGGGGCTTGGAAGCTGGAGACCGCCGGTAGGGCTGATGCCAAGTCAGTCTTTAGGCTTTGCTGCATGGCGTTTTCTTCGTCGTCCTGCTTAGGTCTCTGGTCTAGGGGAGCTGCCTAAATGCTAAATTTAGGGGCGTTTTAGGGTAGTAGCAGTTTGGGCCAATGGGCCTCAGTTATGCCACCCTCCTGTGGTAGAGGACATAGACCTAGTCCTGATTGGAGTTTGGTTCTTTGGGGGACAGGTCCGGTGTCCACGGGAGATTGGAGTCTTTTTCAAAGGCAGCAGGCCTCCCAGGGTTTCCAGAGGTTGCTGTCTGCAAGACCGGTTGCAGGGTCGTTGAAGCTGGAGACAGGCCAGTAGGGCTGGGGCCAAGGCAGTTGTCGTCTTCAGTCTTCTCTGCAGGGATGTCTTCTTGCTTCTTAGGTCGTCACAGATCTGATTTACAGGTCTGGGGGAGCCACCTAAATACTAGATATAGGGGAGTAGCAGGTAGGGCCAATAGGCACCTTCCCTGGAGTGACTACACCCTCAATTATGCCCTCTTCAATGTAAGGGGGCGTAGACCTAGCCCTGATTGGACGGGGTCTCCCCATCTTCTAGATGGCAGGGGCTGAAAGATGTGCTTGACCTCGTCTTCCCCCACCTTAGGGGTAGAGTTGGCAGAGGTGGGCAGACCTCCTATTCTCCTTAGTTTTTTCCTGCTGGTTTTCCCACCCAAAGTGGGGGTGTAAACCGGGAGCTGCCATCTGCTGCTAGCAGCAGAGGCTGGGGGGGGTCGCATTACAGAGGCAGCAGGTCTTTGAAGCTTCCCTCTCGAGCACTGAGCCCATCTTGGGGGAGGATGTGTGATCTCTGCCCAGGATGTGCATTGTTTCTGGTCCCAGAGAACAGAGGCTTTCGCCCTAGGTGTCCAGAAACCTGTCTGGTGGTGGTAGGCTCCCTACAGAAACTCTGTGACCACACCAGGGTCCTTCTTTCATGGAGCACATCAGGTAGCCCGTTTTAAGGGTGTAACTAGCCTGGTGGTGCAACACGCCTACTTGCATAGCTAATTTCCTGCATGTCCTGGTGCCAAATGGGACTCTGGGCAGGTGGTGGCATCTCCCAGGTATAGGGGAAGCCAGGTATCCATATCAAAGACTACAGGGGCTTTGAAGCCCCTAGCCTTGATATGCTAAATCACTAGCCATCCTGCTGGAGGTGTGCTTCTAGGGTGCCCTCTGGGTGCATGTCATAATAAATCCTGTACTGGCAACAGTACATTTTTATTAAGACAAGGTGTTTGATACCAAACACCATAGGTTTCAGTAAAGCCATCATGTAGCTGGGGAACTCGTAATGACCAGTACCCACTATATATACTTAAGATGGTTTCCCTGTTTCCTTGTACCATCTGGTAATTGAACTATGTAATATAATGCACCCTGCCTTAGGGTTGCAAGGCCTGCTGTAGGGGTGACTTGCATATGACATGCAGTGGCTTTGGCATGGCACACAGTGAGTGTGCCACGTTGTGTTTTCACTGATGGTTTGCACCATGATATGCAGTCTGCAATGGCAACCTGCATGCAATGTTCAAAGGGGCGGCTCCCTTAGGTTGGCATAAGACAGTCTTTAGTACTCAGGCCCTAGGTACCAGGGTTACCACTTACAAGGGACTTACAGGGGTGCTAACGTGTGTCAGTTGGGTTCGTTAGACCATTTTACCCTGTTAGGGAGTGTTAGAAAGTGGTTCTGACACTATGGGCCGCCCGAATTTTTCGCTTTTTGAGCACCTATGTGTTGAGTTGTTACTGTGGGAAAGCCTCATAAATTGGGACTCATCCACAGTGAACTCATGATGAAAGACTGCATGTGGATTTTACTGGTGTCCCCCCCTAGCTTGACTAGGCCGCTGCGCAGCAGCTGGAGTAAGGGGCACCGGACTGGTTACATGCAGACACCTGTGTATATGCGTGTGCACACGTGTAGGGGCTGTGCAGGGGAGATTCTTGGCGTGCGCAGTCCAGGAGCAGATACAAAGTGAATGGTGTGGCAGGACTTATGCAGAATTGGGTGGTGACACGGACTAGGCCTTATACACTAGGAAGGAACATGCCAGGGAAAGTCAGTGTGCTTTACTGTGTTTTTCACTTCGTTATTCCCCTATGGGGATATGGAGCCCATGTGCTAGATTAACTTCCATAAGGCCTACAGATTCCAGACACGCACTAACATCCGCTGTAGCGGATGTGAAAAGGAGTATTCTGCAGAGTCCCAAGTCATATTTGTACTGCTTTTGGGTCGTCCAGAAATGTCACATTTCTCTGAGTTAGTCATAACCAGGGCCAGGCTGAGGGCGGACCTCAGCTGGATGGATTGATAACCGTTCTTCCACAAGCTAAGGCCTCCTCTCCACGAGGAGAAGATGGGTGGGACTACAGGCCCATCCATCAGCAGCTGTCACTGGGTGCCAGGCACCAGGCTGCACCAAGGGGGGGGAAGGCAGCCAGAAAGGAAGGGCTCGTGTTTCAGAGACCATGTGGCCAGAGACCCTGGACGACGCCATTTTGAACAAACCCAGAGGCTGGACAAGGAGGAGGGAGCAGGGGCAGGGAAGTGATGTCTCTGTTTGATAGGACCAACAGAGACTTCCTGCCAGCTCCCTACTCAACTTTTAAAAAGTACTGGAAGAGGAAGAGAGCTCTCTGGGGTGTGGTCGGCTGAGGCGGAAGGTGCTGGAGCCTGGCAATGGGCAGTTGGAAGGAGGTACCCCCTGACTGCCCCCCAGGCCCCTAACAGCGCCAGAAGAAGAGCCCAGGACTGGTGCGCAGAAGCAGGGGCCTCTGCGCAGGGAGAAGAGAGGCCCAGGAGGAGAGCCAGGCGAAAGTCTGGCGCAGGGAGTCAGTGAAGACCGCTCCCTGCAGAATGCCCCCTCTTGGAGACCGGGAGGGCGAAGGAGAGGGCTCCCCGTGGCGGGGGGCCGCCGCCAGGAGCAAGAGGACGTGAAAATGGGGCAGATCGGACCCCCAGGGGCTGAGATATGGCCCCCGGAAGGTGAGCGACCTTTGACCCCTGGGGAGGAAGGGAAGCCGGGGAGCGCAGTCGCGCTCCCCGTGAAGGTGACCCAAGAGGGCCCGGGACCCCATCCCCGGGCCCCGAGCAAGCCGGGGAGCGCCGTCGCGCTCCCCGTGAAGATGTCCCCCTACACGGGGTGCCAGGAGCCCACCCTGGCCCCCGCCGAGCAAGTGAAGACGGGGGCGGGGGAGCGCCGTCGCGCCCCCCCACGAAGACAGGAGGCGGGGGAGCGCCGTCGCGCCCCCCACGAAGAGTGGCCAAAGGGGGCCCGGGTCCCCGGACCCCAAAGAGGGAGAAGGCAAGTCAGGGAGCGCCTCGCGCTCCCCGTGAAGATGGACCAGGGGCCCGGGACCCCATCCCCGGGCCCCGAACAGGAGAAGTCGGGGAGCGCCGTCGCACTCCCCGTGAACTGAAGCCCAGGGGCCCGGGACCCCATCCCCGGGCCCCGATGGAGACTAGGAGACCGGGGGAGTGCTGCCGCCCTCCCCTGTGGTCCGGACGGACCGCCGGAGACCTCGTGTCTGCCCGCAGGAGCGGGCAGACGAGAAGACAGGGCCGGCTCCCGCGGCCACACGCGAGTGTGCGGGCCGGGAGCCGGCGAGGGCAGCCGGGTATGGGCTCCCCGGGCTGCCCTCCATTAAAGGGCCATGCGGGGGTCCCGGGTGGGACCGGGCCCCCCCCGATGAGGGGTCCCGGGTGGGACCGGGACCTCGGAACAAGGAGGAGGGGCCTGGGTGGGACCAGGCCCCCGAAAATCGGCAACGCGGCCCGGGGTGGGCTCCCCGCGCTGCAAGACTCACCTGGGGGTCCGGGTGGGACCGGGCCCCCCACCGAGGGCCAGGAACGCGGCGAAGCCACCAGCACCACTAGCGCGGCTCTCCCCGGCACAGCGGGTGAGCCGCTCATCTAATATGCGGGAGCGCCCATAATGCCTTGCAGGCCTAAACCGGCCTGCAAGAGAAAAATTGCTGTTTCTCTGCTTGTGGTGGCCCCAGGAGAACGGGGTCGCCACCACACGTGTGCCGGAGTGCAGGGGGAGCTGCAGGAGCAGAGCAGTCTCCCCCAGCACGAAGAGAAAAGTCCCACCCTAAGTGTCTTGGGGACATAAAAAGGATAACCCCTCAAGGGCTCAACCTGCATTTAACACCTTCTGGGCTGGAACTTTTGTTCTACAGCTGAGGGTGTATGGAGAAGTGCGTCACGGAGTGAAGGGCTGAGGTGGGGATGTCTGGAGAAGGGCATCCCCTGGAGAAGGGCATCCCCTGGAGGAGGGCATCCCCTGGAGGTGAAGAGGTGTAATTGCACCAGAACTGCATTTACTCACGGTTATTCCTTTTTAGAGGGACTGAAGGTCACATATGTAATGTGAAGATACCTGTGTAAGGTGATGTCATAAGCAAAGTGGGTTATGTTGCCAGACACTCCTGCTAGGGTGTCTGGCTGTATATGCGTAATCCTGTGATTTCATCTGTGATGCCTTTAGGGGCTGTAATTGCAATGCATTCTAATGATCCACAAACGTGCTGAGTACTGTCATTCTAAAGTGTGCGTAAACATGTATTCTTGCTGCTGCGCTTAAGTGAGGAACAACCCAGACTGTTAGCCCTGAATATGTAGGGGTGCATACTGTATGGGCAATATAAGATGCTCAGTCAGGATTATGTGTCACTAGGGCAGGTGAACCTATTTTTAATGCGTGGGGAGGTAATGGGGTGGGTCGCCACTGGGATGGTGCCAGTGCGCAGGGCCCTCGCTCCAGGTTATGCGCAACACACTGCATTAGGGGCAAGATGATGTGCATACATAGGAGTGGTGGTACTAGACCCCACCCCCTTTTGGGAGGGGTGGAGATGTTACGCAATGTCACAAAGTAATTCCAACAGCTTATGTATATTTGTAAATTGGTGCATAGTATTGAGTAGTGTGTGTGTTTAATAAATGTACTCTTACTTTTATAAAGCAAAGTACAGACTGGACAATCAATTATTGAGAGTTATTTCTGCGCATCTGCAAATGGCGATTACTAGCCCACACCACCTCCCTTGAGTAAAGCCTCAGACTGCTCTGCAACGCTACCCTCTGAGAGTCAGGCGCTACAATTGGGTGTTTGGTTCCCAGTGAAGGACAAATGTAGTCATGTTATTTGTGCAGGCATCACAGATACTGCCTCGTTTTCCAACATTGGTGTCTAGCGGCGGGAAACATAGTATCCCATTCTGGTGCGTAGTTATAGCATTTGATAAGTCCAGTTTTGCCACACATTACCTATGCAGCAATGAGCAAATGGAAGAGCGCAAGGCTCTGAGAAGGGTTCAAAGTTTTGGTTATGTGAACTGAAAGTATGGGCAAGGAAAGCCCAGCGCACATATGTGTCATGTGAAGAGATTATGGTTTAAATGTGAACTGTATTGATATGACCGCGCTATGTTGATTATCATGTGCTAGCGGGATGGTGCTTTCCAGGAAATGATTGCATACAAATGTTCTAAGCCATATTGTACACCTTTGAACCCTAACACTACACCTGCATGAGGAGGGTGTCTCCTCAAGAGATAGGGACAGCAACTGATACCTACATCACAGGTAGGGGTGGATTGACCTTTGTGGGGGACAGGAGAGAGAGGGGGTCCTGGGAGATTCCAGCGCTTTTTAAGGGCAGGGAGGGTTTCCACAGAAGGGGCCCCAGGTATCCTTCCCCCGCTGAAAGTTTACTTGCCATTGGCGCAGGCCAAAACCACTGGAAGGGTGGGGCAGGAGGTTTCTTTACCCCGGGTAGTAACGCCCCAGGGGTTCCCATGGTGGGGGACCCCCAGGAACCTTTCCCACGGTGGTAGAGTTGGGTGTCCGGCAGGCCCCCAGGTTAACTGGTGGGGAGGTGAGTGACCCAGGGGTGGCCCCTGGTAAGGGGTGGCCCCAGAGGAGGGTTGTTCTTGAGTGATGGTGTGTAGTGTTAGCCCCTAGGTACCCTAGGTGGGCGAGGTAACTGACCCAGTGGAGATCGGAGTGGGGGTGATGTACTCCCTAGTTTCCAGGTAAAGGGTTAGTGGTGGACCTGAGGCGTCAGGGTCGGGTGGACGGTGACCAGTCCGGTAGGTCCTGGGGGTCTTGAACCCAAGGACCAGGAGCATGGGGGTGTTCCCCTAGCTCGGGGCAGGAGGTGGACTTCTGCAAGGTAGTACCACCCTGAACACAGGTGGGGCCTATCTTAAGTGACGGGACCCTGTGGTTCGCAAAGGGGTGGTGCAGGCCTAGCCGGGATCTTTAGGGTCCCTGGCTTGGAGTGGTCGTGCTACCCTGAAGGCAGGTGGGGCCTATCTTAAGGAGGGGACCCTGCTCTTCATAAGGGGTGGTGCAGGCCATCCGGGGACCATGTAGGTCCCTGGGCGGTCTCCCAAGGCGCTGCTGGGAGACCGGGGAGGGCCATGAGAGGTGGGCCTGGGTCTAGCTAACTTGGGGCCCACAGGCTCTCTAAGGGTACTCTGGGAGGAGAGCGCGCCTCTCGGAGGGAAGGGTGCATAGGCCCTGTTCTCGCAGCAGAGAACGAGGAAGGGGTCTAGGTTCCCGGGGTAGTTTCCGTGTGGAGCTACTGACTGGGGGAATGAGCTGTAGGATGTCTGACGAGGCACCCTCAGTGTTCCTCCCAGGTACTGCCAATGTGGTAGTGAGGCCGGTCTGAGGTCCTATCGGGGAGCCAGGCCAGTGGCCAGAGGGTGCTTTTCTGTGTGGGGAAAGCACAAGTGGCTGTGCTTTCTTTAGGGAAGCCAGTCATCCCGAAAGGGTGGTGGCAGCAGAATGACCTCAGCGGCAGGCTGAGGGAGAGGTCCAGAGAGGTTGCATCTTTGGGGTGCACGGACCTAATGGAGAGAGGGTACTGGTTGGAACAAACTCCGGAAGGGAGACCAGCTAGTGACCCCGGGGATGGGATGTAGACCTGTCCCGGAAGACCGCAACGGTGCTGAGGCACTGGACCCTTGTCCAGAGAAGGGGTAGGCATAGTGTTGCATGCCCAAGGGCAAAGGTGGGCCTAGTGAGGCCAAGTCCATGTAGACCATGAGTGACCTAGAGGTATCTAACCTAGAGCCTGGAGGGTTCTTAGGGTAGTCTGGGATCCCTGTCATGGGTGGAGATTTCATGGATGGGAGGAGTAGGTGGTCTGAGCGGATAACTGGTGAGTAAGGGGGGTCTGGTCAGAACCCCTTATAACTAGTTATCGCTGACTACGGGAAGAATACCCATGTAGAGTGGCTACGTCTTCCCTGTAGGAATCAGCTGGGCGCGGCGTGTGTTAGAAGGTGGTTCTGACACTATGGTCGCCCGAATTTTTCGCTTTTTGAGCACCTATGTGTTGAGTTGTTACTGTGGGAAAGCCTCATAAATTGGGACTCATCCACAGTGAACTCATGATGAAAGACTGCATGTGGATTTTACTGGTGTCCCCCTAGCTTGACTATGCCGCTGCGCAGCAGCTGGAGTAAGGGGCACCGGACTGGTTACATGCAGACACCTGTGTATATGCGTGTGCACACGTGTAGGGGCTGCGCAGGGGAGATTCTTGGCGTGCGCAGTCCAGGAGCAGATACAAAGTGAATGGTGTGGCAGGACTTATGCAGAATTGGGTGGTGACACGGACTAGGCCTTATACACTAGGAAGGAACATGCCAGGGAAAGTCAGTGTGCTTTACTGTGTTTTTCACTTCATTATTCCCCTATGGGGATATGGAGCCCATGTGCTAGATTAACTTCCATAAGGCCTACAGATTCCAGACACGCACTAACATCCACTGTAGCGGATGTGAAAAGGAGTATTCTGCAGAGTCCCAAGTCATATTTGTACTGCTTTTGGGTCGTCCAGAAATGTCACATTTCTCTGAGTCAGTCATAACCAGGGCCAGGCTGAGGGCGGACCTCAGCTGGATGGATTGATAACCGTTCTTCCACAAGCTAAGGCCTCCTCTCCACGAGGAGAAGATGGGTGGGACTACAGGCCCATCCATCAGCAGCTGTCACTGGGTGCCAGGCACCAGGCTGCACCAAGGGGGGAAGGCAGCCAGAAAGGAAGGGCTCGTGTTTCAGAGACCATGTGGCCAGAGACCCTGGACGACGCCATTTTGAACAAACCCAGAGGCTGGACAAGGAGGAGGGAGCAGGGGCAGGGAAGTGATGTCACTGTTTGATAGGACCAACAGAGAGACTTCCTGCCAGCCCCCTACTCAACTTTTAAAAAGTACTGGAAGAGAGCGCTCTCTGGGGTGTGGTCGGCTGAGGCGGAAGGTGCTGGAGCCTGTCAATGGGCAGTTGGAAGGAGGTACCCCCTGACTGCCCCCCAGGCCCCTAACAGCGCCAGAAGAAGAGCCCAGGACTGGTGCGCAGAAGCAGGGGCCTCTGCGCAGGGAGAAGAGAGGCCCAGGAGGAGAGCCAGGCGAAAGTCTGGCGCAGGGAGCCAGTAAAGACTGCTCCCTGCAGAATGCCCCCTCTTGGAGACCGGGAGGGCGAAGGAGAGGGCTCCCCGTGGCGGGGGGCCGCCGCCAGGAGCAAGAGGACGTGAAAATGGGGCAGATCGGACCCCCAGGGGCTGAGATATGGCCCCTGGAAGGTGAGCGACCTTTGACCCCTGGGGAGGAAGGGAAGCCGGGAGCGCAGTCGCGCTCCCCGTGAAGGTGACCCAAGAGGGGCCCGGGACCCCATCCCCGGGCCCCGAAGCAAAGCCGGGGAGCGCCGTCGCGCTCCCCGTGAAGATGTCCCCCTACACGGAGTGCCAGGAGCCCACCCTGGCCCCCGCCGAGCAAGTGAAGACTGGGGCGGGGGAGCGCCGTCGCGCCCCCCCACGAAGACAGGAGGCGGGGGAGCGCCGTCGCGCCCCCCACGAAGAGTGGCCGAAGGGGGCCCGGGACCCCGTCCCCGGACCCCAAAGAGGGAGAAGGCAAGTCGGGGAGCGCCGTCGCGCTCCCCGTGAAGATGGACCGGGGGCCCGGGACCCCATCCCCGGGCCCCAAACTGGAGAAGTCGGGGAGCGCCGTCGCACTCCCCGTGAACTGAGGCCCAGGGGCCCGGGACCCCATCCCCGGGCCCCGATGGAGACGAGGAGACCGGGGGAGTGCTGCCGCCCTCCCCCGTGGTCCGGACGGACCGCCGGAGACCTCGTGTCTGCCCGCAGGAGCGGGCAGACGAGAAGACCGGGCCGGCTCCCGTGGCCACACGCGAGTGTGCGGGCCGGGGAGCCGGCGGGGCAGCCGGGGGTGGGCTCCCGGGCTGCCCTCCATCAAGAGGGCCATGCGGGGTCCCGGGTGGGACCGGGCCCCCGATGAGGACCACCAGCGGTGCGAGGGTCCCGGGTGGGACCGGGACCCCGGAACAAGGAGGGGCCTGGGTGGGACCAGGCCCCCGAAAATCGGCAAGGCGGCCGGGGGTTGGCTCCCCGCGCTGCAAGACTCACCTGGGGGTCCGGGTGGGACCGGGCCCCCCACCGAGGGCCAGGAACGCGGCGAAGCCACCAGCACCACTAGTGCAGCTCTCCCCGGCACAGCGGGTGAGCCGCTCATCTAATATGCGGGAGCGCCCATAATGCCTTGCAGGCCTAAACCGGCCTGCAGGAGAAAAATTGCTGTTTCTCTGCTTGTGGTGGCCCCAGGAGAACGGGGTCGCCACCACACGTGTGCCGGAGTGCAGGGGGAGCACAGGAGCAACGCAGTCTCCCCCAGCACGAAGAGAAAAGTCCCACCCTAAGTGTCTTGGGGACATAAAAAGGATTACCCCTCAAGGGCTCAACCTGCATTTAACACCTTCTGGGCTGGAACTTTTGTTCTACAGCTGAGGGTGTATGGAGAAGTGAGTCACGGAGTGAAGGGCTGAGGTGGGGATGTCTGGAGAAGGGCATCCCCTGGAGGTGAAGAGCATCCCCTGGAGGTGAAGAGGTGTAATTGCACCAGAACTGCATTTACTCACGGTTATTCCTTTTTAGAGGGACTGAAGGTCACATATGTAATGTGAAGATACCTGTGTAAGGTGATGTCATAAGCAAAGTGGGTTATGTTGCCAGACACTCCTGCTAGGGTGTCTGGCTGTATATGCGTAATCCTGTGATTTCATCTGTGATGCCTTTAGGGGCTGTAATTGCAATGCATTCTAATGATCCACAAACGTGCTGAGTACTGTCATTCTAAAGTGTGCGTAAACATGTATTCTTGCTGCTGCGCTTAAGTGAGGAACAACCCAGACTGTTAGCCCTGAATATGTAGGGGTGCATACTGTATGGGCAATATAAGATGCTCAGTCAGGATTATGTGTCACTAGGGCAGGTGAACCTATTTTTAATGCGTGGGGAGGTAATGGGGTGGGTCGCCACTGGGATGGTGCCAGTGCGCAGGGCCCTCGCTCCAGGTTATGCGCAACACACTGCATTAGGGGGCAAGATGATGTGCATACATAGGAGTGGTGGTACTAGACCCCACCCCCCTTTTTGGGAGGGGTGGAGATGTTACGCAATGTCACAAAGTAATTCCAACAGCTTATGTATATTTGTAAATTGGTGCATAGTATTGAGTAGTGTGTGTGTTTAATAAATGTACTCTTACTTTTATAAAGCAAAGTACAGACTGGACAATCAATTATTGAGTTATTTCTGCGCATCTGCAAATGGCGATTACTAGCCCACACCACCTCCCTTGAGTAAAGCCTCAGACTGCTCTGCAACGCTACCCTCTGAGAGTCAGGCGCTACAATTGGGTGTTTGGTTCCCAGTGAAGGACAAATGTAGTCATGTTATTTGTGCAGGCATCACAGATACTGCCTCGTTTTCCAACAGGGAGAGAGCAGTACACATCAGTCAAAACATCAGTACTAGTAGCAGAAAGTGGAGGTGACAATGACAAAAAGGGGCACCTTCCTACACACACGTTTCATTGGTCATCTGCATCAGCTTTATCTTAAATCGTAACCGACTTGTTCAGCACTTGTACACACATCAGTGTCCTGCAGCTTTTTTGACATTGTCATGACTGCCTGGTGGTGTCTATGGAGATCTTGTTCCGGTTTGGTCTTGTAGTCCTTACTGATGGGTCTATCTGGGCTCCAGTTGCACTTGTGCCACAGGGCCCATACGTGGTGCGGACTGATTTTGTTTGACCTCAGTGCACCCTGTGCCATTCCCCTACCCTTTTGTTGCAGGATCTGCAAATTTGTTTCCATATCGGTGCTGGCCTCTACTGCTGAGGTGCTGGTTTCAAACTCTGCTCTTTACTCAGATTGTGAATCCAGAGTTTACTTCTGTTAGGGCGTCACTATGAATTCTTTTACTACTTGACGTAATTTAAGAAAATAGACACTAGGGGCAAGATAGTTATGTCTTTAGACATAGTGAAGGTCACTTTGCCCATACGGTTCAGGAAGGCCAGAACGTGCCAAAGTATATTTTGTATTCTGGCCTGTACACTTTGTGTTGCCTGGGATGTGGTCACGATTGTTACTTGACTTAACACTATGATGTATGCTGCTATGTTTTCTGTGGACATGCAAGCTTCACTCGTAAACCTGACATTCGATGGGGGCCAAGATATTTGCTGAGAAGGCAGATGCAGCGCTGGAATTCTTTTAGTGAAGGCTTTGCTCATTCTCTGTGCCTACTTTCTCTGTTCACCAGCAATGTG
>CAWUFW010000860.1:3211931-3214431 GCA_963921515.1 Calotriton arnoldi
GGTGCCGGTCCCGCAGAGGGGATCCCGAACTCCCGGGCCACTGACCTTCCCGCCGTGTTGAATCCTCCGGGCGGACTGCACAGACCCCACCCGTTTACCTCTCGACGGTTTCACGCCCTCTTGAACTCTCTCTTCAAAGTTCTTTTCAACTTTCCCTTACGGTACTTGTTGGCTATCGGTCTCGCGCCCGTATTTAGCCTTAGATGGAGTTTAACACCCGCTTTGGGCTGCATTCCCAAGCAACCCGACTCGGAGAAGACCCGAAACCGGCGCGCCGGGGGCCGCTACCGGCCTAACACCGTCCGCGGGGTGAGCCTCGATCAGAACGACTTGGGCCCCCTGAGCGATGCCAGGGAGTCGGTCTTCTGTACGCCACATTTCCCGTGCCCGCCGCCGGGCAGGGATTCGACGCTGGGCTCTTCCCTCTTCACTCGCCGTTACTGGGGGAATCCTGGTTAGTTTCTTTTCCTCCGCTTAGTAATATGCTTAAATTCAGCGGGTCGCCACATCTGATCTGAGGTCGTAGTCGGAAAAAACGCCTAAGCGTCGGGGAGAGCCGCCGTTGAAGGCCAGGCCCCTGCGAGTCCCGGCAGCGCATGCCCTCTTTACCCCGGATCGGATCTGGAGGGGGTTCGCCCTCCCCGGGAAGCCGGCCGCGGAGGTGGGCGCCCGAGGCACGTGTGCACGGGCAGCCGGTGGGACACCACAGACAGCCACGCGTGGCACGCAGCCAGACAAGACCCGGCGAGGGTCCCTGCCACGGGCGATCGGGGGGTCTGACCTTGTGGGGGGACGAAGGGAAGCGGAGCTAACACTGCGACGGCCCCAGCCGCGTCCCGGGGAAGCCCCGGGGCGATTGACGATCGAGCGACCCTCAGACAGGCGTAGCCCCGGGAGGAACCCGGGGCCGCAAGGTGCTTTCGAAGTGTCGATGATCAATGTGTCCTGCAATTCACACTAATTCTCGCAGCTAGCTGCGTTCTTCATCGACGGGCGAGCCGAGTGATCCAACGCCAAGAGTCACAGGCAACTTTTCGAAAATGTTCGCCCACCTGCAGGCGCAGGAGAGGCGGGAGGAAGGCGGCTGCCGTCCGTCCATCGCCCGCGCGGCGAGACGGCCCTCTGGGAGTCAGACTGCACCGTTGGGAGAAAAAAACGTTACCAGGCGCTGGTGTCCTCCCGCCCACCCACAGGCGAGGGGGGCTCCCGTAGCGACGGGAGCAGGCGGCAGCCCCACCGCCGCCGGTCCCTCCCGGGGTAACCGGGAGGGACCGCGCAAGTCTTCAAACCCCTCGGCCCGGCCGCACGGGACCGGGTCAAACCGGGTACCTGGCAACGAGGGAGGGTCGCTCCACCTGCACGTCAGCCAACCGTCGCAAGGCAGCCCCGAGCCGTGCCGGCGGGTTGGTGGGAAGCCCATCCCACCCTTGCCCGGGTCGGAGGTGCCGGAAGGGGAGAGCCAGGTGGCCCCCCATCCCGCACGCCTCCCACCGAGTGCAGCCGGGGGTCCCCTCGCAGGCCCTCGGCTCCTTCTCTTCCAGGCCACCCTGTCGCGCGAGAATGGCCGCTCCTCGGTCGCCCGAAGCCGGGGCACGGGAGGGCCCAGGGCGGCAGGGCCTTTCAGGGTGGGCGGTGGTCCCACCCCGGGGAGGCACTGCCATTCGGTTCCCCCCACCACGGGGGTCGTGCCGGGTGAGCGTGGGTTCTGTCTCGGGAGGGCCCACCGCTGTGCCCCTCCCAGAGATTTGATTTGATTTGCAGATTTGTAAAGCGCACGAATGCCCAAGGGCGTCTTGGCGCTGAATCAATGTGAAAGACTAGGTCTGCCGGAGAATGGTAACTAGGAAGTAAACAGCCAGGTTTTCACCTCCTTCCTGAATGAGAGTAGCGATGTGCTGTTTTTGATTGTAACAGGGAGAAGGTTCCAAGTCTTAGCTGCATGTAGCAGGAAGCTTCTCCCCCCCCACCTAACTTGCTTGAATTTAGGAACCTGAATCAGTTTTGCCTGGCTTGATCTCAGGCTCCTGGATTGCTCATATGGTTTCAAATGAGTTTTTAAGAAGTGGGATCCTACTCCGTGAAGGGCTTTGTAGGCCAGGCAGACTGACTTGAACCTAATCCTCTTTTCAATAGGTAGCCAATGGAGGGCTCCTAGTCTGTGGGCGACTGGCTCGTATCTGGGAATGTCCAGCACCAGCCTTGCTGCAGCGTTCTGTAGGCGCTGTAATTTTGTTAGATGTTGAATTTGTAACCCTGCATACAGGGCATTCCCCTAGTCCAACCTGGATAAGACCAGTGCGGTTACTAATGTTTTACAGGAATCTTGGGGAATAAAAGGTGAACGTTTTTTTATCATTTTGAGGATGTACCACACCTTGGAGGATAGTTTGTTTGTCTGGGCGCTCAAAGATAGTTTGTTGTCCAGTAGCACTCCCAGGTTTCTAAATTTGTCCACTGGGGATGGGCAGTCGCCTAGGCTGTCTGGCCACCATTTTGGGGA
>CAWUFW010000860.1:3219431-3472107 GCA_963921515.1 Calotriton arnoldi
GGGTATTTTCTTGCCTAACTATCCAAGCCTGCCTCTGCTAGGTTGTGTATTCCTTGTCTGGAGATTGAGTGACAGGGGCTGGGGGTGGCTACAGGAGACAGGGTGAGTCAGCGCAGGGCTGAATAGAAAGATCTGCATCCAGAGTGGAGGGAGGAGTTGCACCTGGGTCTGAATAGGGCTGTGCCTGCCTTCCACAATGCTGGCTCCACCTCCTGCCGGGCGGCTGAGCACTCTGCCCCACATTCTGAAAGGAAAGAAGGAGTCAGAAAAACAAAGTGCTCCAGGACTGACCAGAACTGGTTTTGGACTAGGCAGAGGCCTCTCTGCCTCCAGAGAACAAAGAGAATCAGGGTATAAGAGGGGCACCCAGACCCCAGGAAAATTAGATCACTTTTGGGAACAAGAAGAAACCTTTGCTGAGGAGCGGAACCAAGAAGAAACTGAGGAGAGACTATCCCTAAGCTGAAGTGCTGCTTGGGGATTGGCCTGCAGTGGTTTGCCTGACTGCCAAAGAAAGGAGAAAGGAACTTTTGCTTTGCTGTGACTTTCATCAACTTGTGAAGGATCTCCAAGGGCTTGGAAGAGAGCTTGCCCCCTGACCGAAGTCCCAGGACCATTGGACTTCACCCCTTTGTGAATTGCTGCTGGAAACTCTGTTTCAGTGGCTGCAGAGGTAGGGAGCTGTGACCGACTCTCACGACCGACTCGGTGTCCTGTAAGCACCGCATCGAAGCACCGTCTCGCCCTGCAACGCACGGCCCTGGTCTCACCGACTCCGTCAACGAGCCGCTGCCTGCACCGCATCGAGGGACAACGCGTCCTGCAACGCTTCGCTACGCCGAATCGAACTGGTCCGACCGACACGGTCACTGCTGCTGAGTTCGAGTCCTGTGACCGCACCGGAGTTGGGCACCGCTCGCACGCTTTGCGGCGCACCGCCCGACTCGCACCGCTGTCCGGACTGATCGACGCCAGCTCCTGAATCCGGCTCCGTCGCCGCACCGCAACCTGCCAGCACCGCATCGAAGCACCGTCTCGCCCTGCAACGCACGGCCCTGGTCTCACCGACTCCGTCTCGGCGAGCGTCAACGAGCCGCTGCCTGCACCGCATCGAGGGACAACGCGTCCTGCAACGCTTCCATTTTTGCATCGCGACCGCGACGAACAGCCATCCGGCTCGCACGCCCGTGCCTGCCGCTTCAAGTAAAGGTACTGTGACCGAGTCTGTCTACGCTGTGTTGGCCCGTCTCGACGCGGTCAGCTGGATTTGTTAGACTCTGTTTGTTCTCGACATCGCCGTAGCCGGAGGAGGCTACCGACTCGCACAGAACCTTGAATTAAGCCTTTTGATCAGAACTAAGTATTCTTAACAGTATTGTGGATTATTTTTGTCGTTTATGGTCTTGTGATAAATCTATATAAAGTATACCTATTTTTATAAATATATAACCTGTGTGGTGTCCATTTGTAGTGTTGTCACTTGATTACTGTATGTGTTCACAAATGCTTTACACACTGCCTCTGAACTAAGCCTGTCTGCTCGTGCCAAGCTACCAAGAGGGTGAGCAGGGGTTATTTCAGGAGTGTACCTACTTTCCCTGACTAGACTCAAGGGTCCCTATTTGGACAAAGGTACCTACCTCTGCCAACTAGAGACCCCCAAATCTAACATTGGTGGTCAGCGGTGAGGATTCTGGACTTGCATTTGTGACTCATGTACAGTGATTGGTGAACACTACTTAGTGAGTGCAGACCAAAACGCAACCACATACTTCTATAGCATTTTTTCTGGGATTTCCTATTTTTGCAAATGCCAAGTTCAGTCACTATGGAGAAACCAGCATCAGTAGCCTCTGTTGAGTGTGATTGGGAAGAAGAGAGGCTAGAATGCTACACCCTTAAGCAGCTCAGGCAATTCTGCAAAAAGTTTAAAGTGTCCATGACCGGGCTCTCCAGGAAGGAGGACCTCCAAAAGGCGCTGAGGGCCTGGGTCGAGATCAAGGAGTGCCCCTGTGGAGGGGCTGAGAATGCAGAAGGGCAGCTGGAGGGGCTATTGGGTCTAGGGGCTAGAAGACCACCTTCCCCAGTAGGTAGCAGTGTTTCTGCCAGAGGACTGTCTCCAGAGGAGTTGGAGGACAGGAAGGAGAGTAGGATGCACGAAATGCAGCTGACCAAGCTCAAGCTGAATGGGCAGTTAGAATTCGAAATGCAAACTAGGAAATTAGCCCTAGAGGAAAAGAAAATGCAGTTTGAACATGAGAAAGTTTTGAGGGAGTTGGAATTGAAGGCCAAGAGCTTAGAGATTACTCCCTCTGGTGGCAGTGTACCGCCTGTGCCTGTTGAAGCTAGGGTGTATATTCCCAAAGATGTGGTGAAGGAGTTTTTAAAAATGATGACATAGGGCAGTGGTTCAAAGCCTATGAGGTAGCCATGTCTTCCCACCGGGTCCCTGAGAAGGATTGGGGAGCGGGGTTGTGGGGACGGTTCCTCAGTGAAGGGCGGGATACCTTGTTGGATTTGCCCTCTGAAGTCTATAATTCGTACAGCCACATGAAGGATGCCTTAATGACTAGGTATGGTTTGACCCCTGAGCTTTATAGGCAAAGGTTCAGGAACTGTAGTAAGATTGAAAGCAGTACCTGGGTTGAATATGTGACCTTCTTTTGCAGAGCCTTGGATGGTTGGGTAAAGGGTAGCAAAGCGACTGATTTTCAGGCGCTCTTTGATTTGATTGCCTGGGAGCACTTGTCCGGTAATTGTTTTCCTGAGCTACGCCAGCACCTGATTGATAGTAAGCTGACTAACCCTAGGCAGCTTGCTGAGGAGGCGGACCGCTGGGTGAGTACCCGGGTCCACAAGGGTCACGTGGGAGACTCCGCCAAGGGTGGGCAGGGTCCCCAGCAGAAGAGTGGGGGACAAGGGTAAACAGAAGGAGTTCCATAAAGGGCCCCAAAGTAAACCCCAAGGGAACCAAGGGAAAGGTTCCCAGCCTCCCCCTGAGAAGAAGCCAGTGGCCCTGACAGGCCCCCTGTTCACCAGGGACCACTGGTATGTTACAAGTGTGGCGCCCCTGGCCACAAGGCAAGCGATCCTCGTTGCCCTTTGCATGGAAAACCAGCACCCACCAGTGCAGTCCCCGGCAGTTGGCTAGTGTAGCCCTGGGGGAGGAGTTGGGTGCCCAAGGTGGGGGGATCCCACAGTGTTTTCCCTTGTCTCATTAGGAGACTCTGAGATGGTCCCTAGGACCCCGCTGCCTGAGAACACTAAGAAATACAGGCAGTGGGTGACCATCAATGGCCATAGGGTGGAGGCTCTGAGAGACACAGGAGCCAGTGTGACAGCTGTCAAGTGTCACCTGGTGTCTAAAGAGCAGGTTATCCCTGATGCATTCTATCCGGTTGTTGCCGCTGACAACACAGAGAGTCACTGCAAGGTGGCTCAGGTTCCCTTTGAGTGGGGGGTCTCGGGTACTCTTCAAGTAGCTGTGAGGCCAGCCATGCCTGTTGACTGTTTGTTAGGGAACGATTTGGAGAGCTCACCTTGGGCTAAGGTGGAGCGGAGTGCGCATTTAGAAATGTTGGGCTTGCCTGATTGGGCATGTGTGACCACCCGGTCAATGGCAGCTAAAGGTGTTCAAGAGGACCTGGAGCCTGAGAGGGAGGCCCAGGTGCCTGCCGGAGAGAGAGGAGGCAGGGGCGCGGGAAACCGGCCCCGAAGTTCCCACGGTCCAGGAGGAGGCAGACCCTGAGGGGATGCCCTGGAGCCTACAGGGGAACAGGTAGCTGAACTGGGGGACCTACCTGAGCTGACCCATTGGCAGCAAGAAGGAGGACCCTCCAGGGAAGAGTTCTGCGAGGAGCAGAACGCATGCCCCTCTCTCGTGGGTCTGAGGCAACAGGCCACAGACCAGGCAGCAGGTGATCAGTCTGGATCACATTGGGTTTACTGGGAGAATGGTCTCCTGTATTCAGAGCCTAAGGTTGCTGAGCCTGGGTCAGCCCGTGTGCTGGTGGTACCCCAGCGCTTCAGAGCCTTCCTACTGGGGTTGGCTCATGATGTACCGTTAGCAGGACATCTGGGGCAGGACAAGACCTTTGACAGGCTTGTTACCCATTTCTATTGGCCCCAGATGCGCAGGAGTGCCGCCACTCACTGCAGGACATGCCAGACTTGCCAGGCAAGTGGAAAGAGTGGGAGGAAGCACAAGGCTCCTCTCCAGCCATTCCCTGTGGTCAGCACCCCCTTTGAACGGGTGGGTATTGACATTGTGGGGCCACTGGACCCCAAGACAGCCATGGGCAACAGGTTTATCCTGGTCTTGGTGGACCATGCCACCCGGTACCCTGAAGCCATCCCTCTGAGGACAGTGACGGCCCCCGTGGTGGGACGGGCACTGATGGGAATTTTCTCACGTGTGGGATTCCCTCAAGAGGTGGTGTCTGACAGAGGTACCAACTTCGTGTCCAAGTACATGAAGTCCCTGTGGCAGGAGTGCGGTGTAACTTACAAGTTCACCACTCCTTACCACCCTCAAGGAAATGGTCTGGTTGAGAGATTCAACCGGACCCTCAAGAGCATGATTATGGGTCTGGAAGAACCCATGAGGCGTAAATGGGACGTCCTCTTACCATGCCTGTTGTTTGCATACCGGGAGGTGCCACAGAAGTCTCTAGGGTTCAGTCCCTTTGAGCTCCTCTATGGACACCCGGTGCGAGGACCTCTGAGTTTGGTCAAGGAAGGCTGGGAGCAATCTCCCAGGAAACCTCCCCAGGATGTATACAGTTACATGCTGGCCTTCAGGAACCAGACTAGGCGTTTCAGAGAACTTGCTGAGGCAAATCTGGAAGCCAGCCAGGAGGAGATGAAGCGGTGGTACGACCAGAATGCCACTCTGGTAGAGCTTCAGCCTGGTCAGAAAGTGTGGGTCATGGCCCCGGTGGAGCCTTGTGCGCTCCAGGACAGGTGGACCGGCCCTTTTACGGTGGTGGAGCGCAAGAGTCCAGTTACCTATTTGGTGGACTTGCAGTCTCCCAGGAACCCCTTGCGGGTCCTGCATGTGAACCGCCTGAAGCCCCACTTGGAGAGGTCCCAAGTGGGCATGCTCTTAGCTACAGATGATGGAATGGAGGAGGAGACCGAGCCTCTTCCTGACCTCCTGTCAGCCCGAGAGCAAGATGGATCAGTGGAGGGAGTAAACCTCTCTACCTCCCTGACACCTGAGCAGCAGGGTGACTGTCGCCAACTGTTGGGACAGTTCCTGACCTGTTCTCCCTGGTTCCCAGTGTCACTCATTGGTGCGTCCATGATGTGGACACTGGGGACAGTCTTCCTGTGAAGCACAAGGCTTACAGGGTGACTGACAGGGTCAGAGCCTGCATCAAGGAGGAGGTCTCCAAGATGTTTTGCGCTAGGGGTGATTGAGTCCTCTAACAGCCCTTGGGCCAGCCCAGTGGTCTTGGTTCCAAAGGCTGCCGCGCCTGGTGCCACACCAGAACTCCGGTTCTGTGTGGACTACAGGGGACTCAATTCCGTCACCAGGACTGACGCCCACCCCATCCCCAGAGCTGATGAGCTCATAGATCGGTTAGGGGCTGCGCGGTACCTCAGCACGTTTGACTTAACGTCTGGGTACTGGCAGATCGCCTTGACTGATGGGGCAAAGAGAGGTCAGCATTCTCCACACCAGATGGGCACTACCAGTTCCGGGTGATGCCCTTTGGGATGAAGAATGCCCCTGCCACCTTTCAGAGGTTGGTCAACCAGGTGTTGGTTGGACTGGAGGATTTCAGTGCCGCCTACCTGGATGACATCGCAGTGTTCAGTGCCAGTTGGGAAGAACATCTGCGTCACCTCTGGGAAGTGTTGATGGCGCTGCGGAGGGCAGGCCTCACAATCAAGGCGAGTAAGTGCCAGATTGGGCAGGGTTCTGTGGTGTACTTGGGACACCAGGTTGGGAGCGGCCAGGTGGCGCCCCTCCAACCGAAAATTGATACCATTCTGGCTTGGGAGCCCCCAAGACCCAGACAGAGGTGAGAGCCTTCCTAGGACTCACCGGGTATTACCGGAGAGTTCGTCAAGGGGTATGGCAGCATTGTTGCCCCCTTGACAGAGCTGACTTCAAGAAGCAGCCCAGGAAAGTGATTTGGACTGACGCCTGTCAAAAAGCTTTTGACACCTTGAAGACTGCCATGTGCACGGCGCCTGTGCTCCAGGCACCCAACTTCTCCAATGAGTTCATTGTTCAGACGGACGCTTCAGAGCATGGTGTAGGGGCTGTTCTATCACAGATCAATGAGGAGGGCCTAGACCAACCTGTAGCCTTCCTCAGTAGGAGGTTACTTCCCGGGAACAGAGATGGAGTGCTATTGAGCGTGAGGCATTTGCTGTGGTCTGGGCACTGAAGAAGCTGAGACCATACCTGTTTGGGACTCACTTCCGGGTTCAGACAGACCACAGGCCCCTCAGATGGTTGATGCAGATGAGGGTGAGAATCCAAAGCTGTTGAGGTGGTCCATTTCCCTACAGGGGATGGACTTTACGGTGGAACACCGCCCTGGTACAGAACACGCCAATGCTGATGGACTGTCCAGATTTTTCCGCCTTAGCGATGAGAACTCCCTAGGGGTAGGATAGTTCTCCCCACATTTCAGCTGGAGGGGACACGTGTTAGACCTGGCATCCTTGGCGTGGGTCTCCCTTCCATTTTTTCGTAATGCCTCCACTGTTGCCGATATGTTTTTGCTGGACTAGATGCTCATGGGCACTTTGCCGCTGCTAATCAGTGCCAAAGTGCAAGTGCTCCCTATCGTTAATTGATATATGTATTAGTGACTCCATGATTGGATGATTGGTTTACTTGTCAGTCCCTAGTACAGTGCACTCAGTGTGCCCAGGGCTTGTAAATCCAATGCCGCTGGTGGGCTTGCAGCACTGGTTGTGCCACCCACAGAAGCGGCTTGTAAAATGTGTCTCAGGCCTGCCATCGCAGAGCCTGTGTGCAGCCTAGGGCTGCCATGTCGACTTGGTGAGTACACCCACTTACCAGTCCCTAAACCTTCCCTTTACTGCATGTTGGTCACCCCTAAAGTAGGCCCTAGGGCAGGGTGCATTGTAAGTATAAGGTAGGACATGCCCTGGTGTGTGTGGCATGTCCTAATAGTGAATTACAGCCATTTTCGTTTTCACTATTGCAAGGCTACCTGCTCCCCATAGGCCAGAATGGGCAGACTGACTATTACACCTTATAGTCAGAACTGACCCAGGGAACATGGTAGAAAAACGAATTTAGTATGCCTGAACTCAGGATGATAAAATACATCTTTTAGTGAAGTTGGTTTTAACATTCTGTGTTTGAAAATACCACTTTTAGAAAGTGGGTATTTTCTTGCCTAACTATCCAAGCCTGCCTCTGCTAGGTTGTGTATTCCTTGTCTGGAGATTGAGTGACAGGGGCTGGGGGTGGCTACAGGAGACAGGGTGAGTCAGCGCAGGGCTGAATAGAAAGATCTGCATCCAGAGTGGAGGGAGGAGTTGCACCTGGGTCTGAATAGGGCTGTGCCTGCCTTCCACAATGCTGGCTCCACCTCCTGCCGGGCGGCTGAGCACTCTGCCCCACATTCTGAAAGGAAAGAAGGAGTCAGAAAAACAAAGTGCTCCAGGACTGACCAGAACTGGTTTTGGACTAGGCAGAGGCCTCTCTGCCTCCAGAGAACAAAGAGAATCAGGGTATAAGAGGGGCACCCAGACCCCAGGAAAATTAGATCACTTTTGGGAACAAGAAGAAACCTTTGCTGAGGAGCGGAACCAAGAAGAAACTGAGGAGAGACTATCCCTAAGCCTGAAGTGCTGCTTGGGGGATTGGCCTGCAGTGGTTTGCCTGACTGCCAAAGAAAGGAGAAAGGAACTTTTGCTTTGCTGTGACTTTCATCAACTTGTGAAGGATCTCCAAGGGCTTGGAAGAGAGCTTGCCCCCTGACCGAAGTCCCAGGACCATTGGACTTCACCCCCTTTGTGAATTGCTGCTGGAAACTCTGTTTCAGTGGCTGCAGAGGTGAGGAGCTGTGACCGACTCTCACGACCGACTCGGTGTCCTGTAAGCACCGCATCGAAGCACCGTCTCGCCCTGCAACGCACGGCCCTGGTCTCACCGACTCCGTCAACGAGCCGCTGCCTGCACCGCATCGAGGGACAACGCGTCCTGCAACGCTTCGCTACGCCGAATCGAACTGGTCCGACCGACACGGTCACTGCTGCTGAGTTCGAGTCCTGTGACCGCACCGGAGTTGGGCACCGCTCGCACGCTTGCGACGCACCGCCCGACTCGCACCGCTGTCCCGGACTGATCGACGCCAGCTCCTGAATCCGGCTCCGTCGCCGCACCGCAACCTGCCAGCACCGCATCGAAGCACCGTCTCGCCCTGCAACGCCACGGCCCTGGTCTCACCGACTCCGTCTCGGCAGCGTCAACGAGCCGCTGCCTGCACCGCATCGAGGGACAACGCGTCCTGCAACGCTTCCATTTTTGCATCGCGACCGCGGCGAACAGCCATCCGGCTCGCACGCCCGTGCCTGCCGCTTCAAGTAAAGGTACTGTGACCGAGTCTGTCTACGCTGTGTTGGCCCGTCTCGACGCGGTCAGCTGGATTTGTTAGACTCTGTTTGTTCTCGACATCGCCGTAGCCGGAGGAGGCTACCGACTCGCACAGAACCTTGAATTAAGCCTTTTTGATCAGAACTAAGTATTCTTAACAGTATTGTGGATTATTTTTGTCGTTTATGGTCTTGTGATAAATCTATATAAAGTATACCTATTTTTATAAATATATAACCTGTGTGGTGTCCATTTGTAGTGTTGTCACTTGATTACTGTATGTGTTCACAAATGCTTTACACACTGCCTCTGAACTAAGCCTGTCTGCTCGTGCCAAGCTACCAAGAGGGTGAGCAGGGGTTATTTCGGGAGTGTACCTACTTTCCCTGACTAGACTCAAGGGTCCCTATTTGGACAAAGGTACCTACCTCTGCCAACTAGAGACCCCCAAATCTAACAAGCCCTCATCGGGACTTCCAGGGGAGCCCGGCCATCTGGTCGCCCCATTGGAAAACTTTGCGCGCGACCAGACGGCCGAGGGGATAGGTGCGACCAGATGGCCGAGGGGCAAGGTGCGACCAGATGGCCGGGCTCGAAGGGCGGCCATCTGGTCGCTCTGTGCCCTAACGAAAGGGTGAGCGGGCACCGAGGCATGGGGGGCCGGAGGCCCGGGGCCCCAGCTGGGCCTCATCCATGGGGCTGTGAGGGGGGAGCCGACGGGCCCTCCGACCCGGGGCCCGCGGACACCTTGACAAGCAGGCGAAGCGGGTGAGGTCTGCACGGGACCGACGGACCCCCGTCCTGGCCCCTTGGCATAGCGGCAGGCAGGGGGAAGGGGCCCAGGGCTGGAGCACCCGACCCGGGGCCCGGTGGGGCCCTGGACCCAGCCGGGGCTCCCGGGCCCAGAGGCGCAGGGGAAGCCTCCCCGGGCCCGCTGGACCCCGTCCCAGGCACCCTGCCACGCGACAGGCCCGAGGACGGAGCCCGGGGTGGGGAGGCCGCCCTCCCCGGGGCCTTCAGGGGCCCCGGACGGAGCTCCTGAACCCAGCCAAGCAAGGTGGGCTCCCCGGGCACGACGGAACCCCGTCTTGGGCCTTTGGCATAGCGGCAGGTCCAAGGACGGGGCCCAGGGCTGGAGCACCCGACCCGGGGCCCGGCGGGGCCCCTGGACCCAGCTGGGGCTCCCGGGCCCAGTGGCGCAGGGGAAGCATCCCCAGGTCCCGCGGGACCCTGTCCCGGGCATCCTGCCACGAGGCAGGCCCGAGGACGGAGCCTGGGGTGGGGCGCTGCCCTCCCCGGGGCCCCGGACGGAGCTCCTGAACCCAGCCAAGCGAGGGGGGCTCCCCAGGCACGACGGAACCCCATCTCAGGCCTTTGGCAGAGCGGCAGGCCGGAGTACGGGGCCCAGTGCTGGAGCCCCCAACCCAGGGCCCGGCAGGGCCCCTGGACCCCATCGGGGCTCCCGTGCCCAGATGCGCAGGGGAAGCCTCCCTGGGCCCGCGGGACCCCGTCCCGGGCACCCTGCCACGCGGCAGGCTCGATGACGGAGCCCGAGGGTGGGGAGGCGGCCCTCTCCAGGGCCCCGGCTGGAGCTCCTGAACCCAGCCAAGCAGGGGGAGGCTCCCCAGGCCCGGCAGAACACCGTCTCGGGCCCCTGGCGGAGCGGCAGGCCAGGAGACTGAGCCTGGGGCCCCTGGAACCCGTCGGGGCTCCCAGAGGTGAGGCCTCCCCGGGCCCGCGGGCTCCCATCCTGGGCACCACGCCACACGTTGGGCCGGGGAACGGAGCCCCGGGCTGGGGGGAGGCGTCCTGGCACGTCCAGCTGCCGGCTGAGGACCGCTAGGCCGAGAGGGGTTTTGGAGTACCCTGTCCCTAGTAATCCGGAGGAAGGGTACTCCCCTTTCTGGTAACCCGTGCGCACCGCGAGACTGAGGGGACCCTAGGCGCGGACGTGCCAGACCTCCTGGAGCCCTGGCTGGGATCGGGGAGGCAAACGAGCCCTCATCGGGACTTCCAGGGCAGCCCGGCCCTCTGGTCGCCCCATTGGAAAGCATTGCACGCGACCAGATGGCCGAGGGGGAAGGCGCGACCAGATGGCTGGGCCCGATGGATGCCAATCTGCCCGCCCCGAGCCTTCGCGGGAGGGCTCTCGCCTGCCCATGCAGGGCTCGGGGGCTCTGCGTCCCGGGGGCTCAGAGACCCCGGCTGGGCCTCAGGCCCGGGGCTGCGGACGGTGGTCCCCGACGGACCTCCGACCCGGGGTCCCCCAGGCACCTTGACAGGCGGGCAAAGCAGGAGGGAGGCCTGCCCAGGCCCGACGGACCCCCGTCCTGGGACCATGGCGGAGCAGGGGGACGGAGCCTGGTCCCCTAAGCCCAGCCGGAGGTCTCGGGCCGGCATGCGCAGGGAAGGCCTCCTCAAGGCCCGCGTCCCGGGCGCCCTGCCACGCGGGAGGCCTGAGGATGGAGCCCGGGGTGGGGAGGGCACCCTCCACCCCAGGGCCACCAAGGGACCCTGCCGGATCTCCTGAACCCAAACCGAGCTGGGGAACGCCCGACGGGCCCTGGGCCCATGGCAGAACGGAGTACAGAGCCCAGAGTAGGGCGCGTCCGGCCAGAGCTCTCGGACCCGGACGCCCAAGGGAGGACCGCTCGGGCCTGATGGAGCCTGTCCCAGGCACTTTGCCATGCGGCAAGCCGGAGGACGGAGCCCCGGACAAGGGGGAAGGTGGTGTCCAGTCCCAGCCCATCTAGTCCCCGGCTGAGAACCGCCAGCCCAGGAGCGGTTCCGGCATACCCTGTCCCTAGTAATCCAGAGGAAAGCTACCCTTCTTTCTGGTAACTCGCGCGCACCGAGTGACGGAGGGGACCCAGGGCACGGGGCACCCGACCTCCTGGAGCCCTGGCTGGGATCAGAGAGGTGGGCGAGCCCTCATCGGGACTTCCAGGCTGGCCCGGCCATCTGGTCACCCCATTGGAAAGCATTGCGCGCGACCAGATGGCAGAGGGGAAAGGCGTGACCAGATGGCCGGGCCAGAAGGACGCCAATCTGCCCGGCCTGAGCCTTCACCGGAGGGCTTTCGCCTGCCCATGCAGGGCTCGGGGGCTCTGCGTCCCGGGGGCTCGGAGACCCCAGCTGGGCCTCAGGCCTCCGACCTGGGCCCATGGCGGAGCTTAACCCATCCCAGGGCCCGCCTGGCGGTCCCGGGCCAGGCCGCGTGGGGGAGGCCTCCACGGGCCTGCGTCGGGCCACCAAGGACCTCTGCCTATGCTCCTGAAGCCAGCCAAGCTGGCGAAGGCCCGCCCGGGCCCAGGGCGTGGGACGGAGCCTAGGGTGGGAGCACCCGGCCAGAGCTCTCGGGCCCAGACACCCAGGGGAGGAGTGTCCAGGACCGATGGAGCCCGTCCTGGGCAATTTGCCGCGCGGCAGGCCGGAGGAGGGAGCCCCGGGCAGTGGGGAGGTGTTGTCAGGGCCTAGCCCATCTGGTCCCCGGCTGAGAACTGCCAGCCCAGGAGCGGTTCCGGCATACCCTGTCCCTAGTAATCCGGAGGACAGCTACCCTTCTTTCTGGTAACCCGTGCGCACCGAGTGACGGAGGGGACCCAGGGCACGGGGGCGCCTGACCTCCTGGAGCCCTGGCTGGGATCGGGGAGGCGGGCGAGCCCTCATCAGGACTTCCAGGCCGGCCCGGCCATCTGGTCGCCCCATTGGAAAGCATTGCACGCGACCAGATGGCCGAGGGGAAAGGCGCGACCAGATGGCCGGGCCAGAAGAACGCCAATCTGCCCGCCCTGAGCCTTCACCGCAGGAATCCCGCCTGCCCATGCAGGGCTCGGGGGCTCTGCGTCCCGGGGGCTCGGAGACCCCAGCTGGGCCTCAGGCCCGGGACTGAGAATGGGGGTCCCGGGCGGACCTCCGACCTGGGCCCATGGCGGAGCTTAACCCATCCCTGGGCCCGCCTGGCGGTCCCGGGCCAGGCCGCGTGGGGGAGGCCTCCACGGGCCTGCGTCGGGCCACCAAGGACCTCGGCCTATGCTCCTGAACCCAGCCAAGCTGGCGAAGGCCCGCCCAGGGCGTGGGACGGAGCCTAGGGTGGGAGCACCCGGCCAGAGCTCTCGGGCCCGGACACCCAGGGGAGGACTGCCCAGGACCAATGGAGCCCGTCCTGGGCACTTTGCTGCGCGGCGGGCCGGAGGAGGGAGCCCCGGGCAGTGGGGAGGTGTTGTCCGGGCCTAGCCCATCTGGTCCCCGGCTGAGAACCGCCAGCCCGTGAGCGGTTCCGGCATACCCTGTTCCCTAGTAATCCGGAGGAAAGCTACCATTCTTTCTGGTAACCCGTGCACACCGAGTGACGGAGGGGACCCAGGGCACGGGGGCGCCTCACCTCCTGGAGCCCTGGATGGGATTGGGGAGGCGGGCGAGCCCTCATCGGGACTTCCAGGCCGGCCCGGCCATCTGGTCGCCCCATTGGAAAGCATTGCACGCGACCAGATGGCAGAGGGGAAAGGCGCGACCAGATGGCCGGGCCAGAAGAACGCCAATCTGCCCGTCCTGAGCCTTCACCGGAGGGCTCCCGCCTGCCCATGCAGGGCTCGGGGGCTCTGCGTCCCGGGGGCTCGGAGACCCCAGCTGGGCCTCAGGCCCAGGGCTGAGAATGGGGGTCCCCGGCGGACCTCCGACCCGGGCCCATGGCGGAGCTTAACCCATCCCTTGGCCCGCCCGGCAGTCCCGGGCCAGGCCGGGTGGGGGAGGACACCACGGGCCTGCGTCGGGCCACCAAGGGCCCCGGCCTATGCTCCTGAACCCAGCCAAGCTGGGGAAGGCCTGCCCGGGCCCAGGGCGTGGGACAGAGCCTGGGGTGGAAGTACCCGGCCAGAGCTCTCGGGCCCAGACGCCCAGGGGAGGACTGCCCAGGACCTATGGAGCCCGTCCCGGGCACTTTGCCGCGCGGCGGGCCGGAGGAGGGAGCCCCGGGCAGTGGGGAGGTGTTGTCCGGGCCTAGCCCATCTGGTCCCCGGCCGAGAACCTCCAGCCCGGGAGCGGTTCCGGCATACCCTGTCCCTAGAAATCCGGAAGAAAGCTACCCTTCTTTCTGGTAACCCGTGCGCTCCGAGTGACGGAGGGGACCCAGGGCACGGAGGCGCCTGACCTCCTGGAGCCCTGGCTGGGATCGGGGAGGCGGGCGAGCCCTCATCGGGACTTCCAGGCAGGCCCGGCCATCTGGTCGCCCCATTGGAAAGCATTGCGCACGACCAGATGGCCGAGGGGAAAGGCGCGACCAGATGGCAGGGCCCGAAGGACACCAATATGCCCGCCCCGATCCTTCGCGGGAGGGCTCCCGCCTGCCCTTTGGAGGGCTCGGGGGCTCTGCGTCCCGGGGGCTCATCAGAGCCCTTAGCTGGATCTCGGGCACGGGGCTGCATGGGGGGGCCCCCGACGGAACTCTGACCCGGGGCCCGCAGGCACCTTGACACGTAGGCGAAGTGGGTGAGGCCTGCCCTGGCCCGATGGACCCCCGTGACGGGCACCCAGACCCTCTGCTGGCCACACGACGTGGGCTCCCGCAATACCCAGGGCCCGCCGGAGCCCAGGCCCCGGAACCGGTCCCCGCTTCTGAACCCAGCCAGGCCGGGGAGGGGGGGATCCTCCCTGGGCAACAGGGACCCCTGTCCCGGGCAGACGGACCCTTGGCAGACCACAGGACGGGGGCTCCCACACCCCAGGCCCTGCCCGAAACCCAGGCCCCGGGCCCGGTCCCTGCTTCTCAACACAGCCAGGCCGGGGGGATCTGGGAGCCTGCCCGGGCACGAGGGACCCCTGTCCCAGGCACACGGACCCTCGGCTGGCCGCAGGACGTGGGCTCTTGTTCCATGGATTTTTTTCATAACTCCGTAAAACTCTGCGTAGTGGCTCTACGCCAACTCCGCCCAGGGTTAATTTACTGTAGAAAGATGAAGCCAAAATAACATTAAAGTCCCCTGCAACAACAATGCAATGCACATGATCACTACCTGTGACTGACATTTCCTGTTAGGCCACTCATTCGACGCCTAGATTACTGATTTCAGCTGCTACGACTTAAAAAAAACCTAGCATTGTTTGGGGTTGCCGGGTGATTTGACAGCGTTTTGATAGAGCTAGAGTCATTTCTATATACAGCAAGCTAAATTAGACAGCTCTTTACCTCTTGTGAAGAAGTAGCTGAATCTAATATCCTCGAAATAAACAAAGGCTGTGTGCAGAAGGAGAGCGTCTCATGCAGTCAGAAGGCTCTTTGTCAGCATAGGGCTGGCAGCACGATGTATAAACCACAGCTTCCACCATTCTGCATTCTTTAATGTGTGATGATCCAAGATGAATTCCCAAACAAGCACAAAGAAGCATTCTTTCCAGCTAAGGAACTGCCATGATCAGTTATTTGGTCAGTAACAAAAACAGTCACATATCATGGGCTTTAGAAACGTTATCACCTGAATAACTGTTGTCCTGCCCTGCAGGGCTGGAATGCCCCAGTTTAAAATTATCTTCTAAATCTGTCAATTACTGTACCAGGCTGAAGGTAGTTTTTTGTGTGTTCGTCTCACTAAACTTCCTAAGTTAGTTTTTCTTTTCTCTCAACTTTTGCAGAACAGGAGCGAGGGTACCTTCAATCAGCCCACCTGCTTCTGATTCTTTCCCCGAGGTTTACTCTTCCTCACAATGTGGAATGAAACAAGAAAGAGTAACACTTCCACAACTAGTAGTTTACTCAAATCCTGTCCATCTATTACTGCGGCCCGCTCAGTTACAGACGAGGAAGCTGCAAGGCTCCAACAATACTCATTACCTCCATCGAAAGAGCCTCCACATAAGTTCAAAGCCCCGAAAGGCTAGTTATATTGTTGGTGTTTACACAGGAAGAATGTGCACCCAAGTCACCAATGCACCAATAGTCGTCTGGAGGAACAGCCTCATCACAATAATATTTGGTCCCTTATGTCGACTAACAATTTGGTTTGTGGCATTTAACACCAAGCTGAACTTTTGCAGAATTGGTTAACAAATCATTCATTTGATAAGGTAAAATATCATCACATATGACATCAGAAAGATTTCGTACATTTTTTTTTTTAAAACCGTGACATTTTTAGCACTCCTTTAATATCTTTGGCTTGATTCCTACCATACAGGTCAAAAATAAGGGAAAGCTGAAATGCCACCCCAATTTCTTTTTTCCAGGATGGACTGCCAATCTTATTGGTTGGAATTAATTTGGTAATCGTGAGCCCGTTAGTCAATCATAGTTAACAATACTTCCGTTTACATCCTGTAAAGATGGAGGCGGCAACATTGTTGGTTCATTGCTCCTCCTTTCAGTTTTAACAGTTCATTTGGATAGTTGGGAGGGGGCGGGAAGATCACAGTGTCCTCATTCACACAATTTGAAGAATTTACCCTGGGTAAATTGGAATAGGCAGCTTCAGACGTGCATGTAATTGATAAAATATCTATTATACATACCCTCTAAACAATTAGCAGTACAATACCACACTTGAGTAAATACAAAATGTAACAGATTCACAAATGGGTCTGCAAAGCTCAATGGACAATGTTTCTAGTGAGCACTAACTCCCCTGTTGTTATCGGATTCTATTTTTGGATCATTTCATTTGCATGTCCTCTATAGGAATTAGCAGAATGCTTCTCACTCTGGACTAAGCTCTGTGAGGCTCAAGATATGTGCACTTAGTTGGCATTTCTGCACTTAGCTCCCCTAAAAAGGACTGGCAGATAGACAAAGGCAGGTACTGGTATATGTCTGCACCTAACCTGGCACCTTGTAAAGTGGCAAAAGAGTCAAAAGAAATTACAACTGGCGCGAAGTAAAAAGAGATGAAAACGTGACTCACCTTGAGGTACCTCTCTTATGTGCAATTCCATATATAACTTGTTGAATTTGAGTGTTTACATGTGCTCAGGAATTTATTGGTTTTTCTTGAATTTGTCCAATATTGTTCTTGGATTGGTATACTTGGTAATGGGTGTGCTGTATCAGCTTCTTTCTTTTGTGTGCAAAGGTAAGCTGACTAAGTCTTCAGCCCAGGTCTGCCATGCGGGCAGCATCTTGCTTGTCATAACTAGCGTGCAACCACAGTCGCACTGCTGATGTAAACCAGCAGCCTCAGAGATTTAGTAGAGCTGTTGGGTTTAACAGTAGGCCAGGCTGGAAGCATTACCTTCTTTCAGAGTGAAGGCCTTCTGGTCTACCCACTTACAGGAGTAATGCAACCCCACATTGATGACAAGGAATCACAATACCGGACTGGACAAGTTGTGACATCACATTCTACTACTAGAAGAAATAGTGATATGGCTTAATCTTTGAAGTTTGTCACAGGCACACAGATGTATCTACAATGTAATACAATTTGCCAGCAAGAAATGAGATCTGATTTAACAGCTATATGGCAAACACTGACACTCCAGTTTCTAAGATTCTCTAATTCCAGACGTTCCTGGCCCTATTTTTGACCCATGTGCATAGCGCTTGAAGATGGACACGCACATACTAAATTCCAGCCATCAAAAATTACATTTCTCAGAACATTCTTTAAAACAGCAATCTCTTACACTTCTGGTGCCTTCAAAACCTTTACTGAATTTACTTTCTTTTCTCTCAATCACATTCACCTGCGTTCAGAATGGACTATTTATTCTCCTACAAAGACGTAACTGCTAGGTTATTAATTTCTACATTGCTCCTATTAGCATATCAGATCCTGCAACGGATGCTATGAACCTGAATATTCCTTTGGCTCTCTCCCACCCGTAAAATACACACTTGGGCCAAACCAAATAAGCCTATAAAACATATAACCACATTGAAAAAAATCTTAAATATAAATTAAGCCTAAGAACCCTGAGATGCCTTTGCAAATATCTGCTGTACAATAATCGCCTATTTAGACTATTTTATTTGTATATTTTATTTATTATTTTTATATAGAGCTAGCACTGCACAGATTCTAGTTCAAAGTGCTACGGCAAGGTAAAGATGGGGTTAAGGAAGCTCTCAGAATGGTTTCAGCAACAAGGATAGTCAACCTTAGAACTACCAAAGCCCTAATGGAATAAGTGCATCTTCGGGGCTTTCCGGGATTTTAGGGAGTTAGTTTCAAGATGGAAGGGGAAAAGAAAGCATGTGTCAAAGGAAGAAGCCTTGTATGCAGAGGTTTCTATTCCTTAAAATGGCTGTATCTTGTTGGATTCGACAGGGAAACTGTTTTGGAATCAGGATCTTAAAAGGGTAGAGAGATACAATGGTTCATGGTCTTGGAGGGTCCTATGAGAACTAAATGTTAAACACGAAATTTCTAGAAAATGTAATAGTTAGACTATTTAAATATTTATTTTCACTTCTAATTAAATGAAATGTGAAATTCAAGTACAAAAGGTTAAGGTTCACTATAGTTTGTGGCAAACCTCTAGCAGCAGAGTCAAGACCATCTCTGAAAAATAAACAGACTTGGCACTGAGTCAATCAAATGTCAGCAATCCCACTGGAAGGCTGTCACGACTGAGGAATAGTCAGTCACATGCCAAATTTCCTATAAATGGCAGTAGGGGCAGGTATACGGCAGTCAAATTACACACTAAAGGTATGTGATATTGTTATAATTGTAAATTTAGGCAAAAGGCAGTGGAGCACTATACAGGGTCAAAGGCAAAGATACAATCACATAGTAGTTCTAGGTGGGGAGGCTGGTTCAATGGGAGACGTGAACTATTTACTGCATCACAATGCCTCTAAACGGCTGGTAGGGCTTGTTCAGATTCAGTCACGGCAGACAAGTGGCTGAAAGATTAGTAATGCTCAGCACAATAGGTCAACAACCAGGATTATCTCTGAAAGGCCAAATGGACAGAAGCTGAATAGATCACTGATAAGTCTTGTACCTGAATGGGCAAAAGAGTTGGGGCAGCGAGTCACATTTCCAAGACCCTCATACATGAATAAACTATAATAAACATAATAAAGATACTTATTTTCTGGTTGGGGTGTTATATTAGACACAATCTTTCCAATTCTGCGGTTGAAATGTACTGTAAATACAAAATTCGAATATTAAGAAGTCTAAGTCAATATTTAGATTTCTTACAAAAAAATCATAAAATCACATATTTCAATTAGATTTAACAGAAAACAGAGCCTTTCATCACAAGGAAAATGTTTTTACTCTTGTCCTTGTCAAGAGTAAATTGCCAACCTTTTCCAGGTGGAAGAGATAGGAACTGTGTTGGTTCATACCTTTAATCATGGCTTTTTGTGGCTGTACACAGAATCACAGAGCATTTCAACCGTGCAAATACTGCCTCCCACCTACTTCCAGTCTCTGTATGTAGATTTACAGAAAGGTAGCAAAATCAGGGCCTGGTCAGAATCCAAAACCTTGTATAATGAACGCACTCCATAATCAGCGTGGCTATTATCAGAGCTCTGACGTAATGAGAATGCTGATACTATTTGTCACCTCACTTACAGGGCCAGACTTGGTGCCGCAATGAGCCCGGGCAAAAATGTTGTAACCAGCTCTGCACCCTTCCTCTTTCCATTCACTCTCGCTCTTTTTTCATTCATTCTCCATCTTTCTCTCTACCTCGCTCTCCTTTTGCCCTTGCTGTGCCTGCTGTCATAAGCCCCAAGGAGTTGCAGACAAAGGAACTGCCTATTCACATTAAGTGGCACCCAATGGCTCCAGTCCCCTGGGGAAAGGCCTGATGGAACAAATGGCCAGTCAGGCCCTGCTCACCGGATAGCACCAAAAGGGACAAGTGGATTTTGTTTTTACAGGACAAGTAGATTTCTGGAGCACCGCATCCTAGGAGATATTTCTAAAGGTCCACACCACTGATGCAGAGGCTTTTGTCCCCAGAACGTTTGTATCTTGCTGGAAATGGCCGAGGGACTGTTTTGGGACATCAGTGCAAGAGATATAAGATGGTGCACATCCTTGGCGAGAACAAAATATTACATTCTAAAGTTCTAGAAAATAATTTAAGGGTTACACCTGAACTCTTCTTTGTCACCTCAAAGGACACTAAATGAACTATTTAATTACAAAGGCTCACTATCACTGTATCACGTAACTGAGTATATGGCACCTTGACAGCATCACAGTTCGGATCATCTCTTACCTTGCTGTCAGTTAGATCGTAAATTTTCTGGCTGATGTAGGTTACTTCCGGCTTTGATTCATTGTAGATCGCTCTTCTGGAAACATTTTTATTTGGCTTCGATAGTCGTAAGGTTTCCCCTTCCAGTCGTACGAAGACAGAATGTGTTAAAGTGGCATGGTATGTTTCAGGATCATAATTGTGAATTTCGTTCATCCATCCCTGTGGGACAAAGACATTTCATGAACTGGTGCAAGCTTTTTGCAACAGTGATAGATTCATATGTACATGTTTTGTAACTTAATAGAAGAACTGCATGACACATGCTACTAATTACCCAGGTTTCCTGCAAGATAAATCTTCAAATTTGTACGACAGAATACATTTTGAAAGCATATAGATTTTAATTTCTTTCAGGAGCTTAGCTAACACATTGTTTACTATGACAATGACCTAAAAATGAAGTATGCATGCAACTATTATATACCATTGCCTGTAACATATGTAGTGCCTAAAAGCCCTAACACTCCCTACTGAGGTTATTATTGAGGATACTAATATCCATACCCACCCACATTGTCACTGCTATAAACTATGGAAGCACACAATCAATGCAGTAAACTGCAGGAGGAACAGCTGGTTGTCACTTCTGTACACTGCTAGTTATCACTGCTATACACCACATAAGGAGTTCCTGAAACTTTTTAATAACTAATATAAATGGAGCCAATGGGAACAAATCTTATCACGCCAAAAGAAAGTAAATAAAATGATAGGATACACAGTAGTACAGACCGTGGATTAAAGTCAGTGAAAAGAGTAATACTCAAAGGATGAAAGCAAGCAACATAATAGCATAACTGGAGGGGGCAGCTCGAATTTCACCGACATGCTAAAGACATTCCAAACTATTGCCAAACATCCACTAACCCATCTAGCTAATAGTTTTTGAAAACAAAATCATTGCAGGTTATTTAAGAAAGACTTGAGTATTTGGAAGAGGGCTCTCCAACTGGTAGCTCAGGGTCTGCTGGTAGCTCACCAGTACCCTAGAAGTAGCTCCCTGGAGCGCAATCCAGGATAGTAAGTAACGCTGAGGGTCTAGCCTTTTTAAAGATGCCAGCTCTACACATGTCCATATCGTCAAAGTGAGGCAAGATTTTCTTTGAGAGTGTTATCCCAATATGGAAAGTAGATATTTGATTGAAAAACATAACTAAAGATGCTCTTTGATTGATAGTTCGAAACGAGTTGACAAGCTTTATATCGGTTAGTATTTCCTTTGTGCCAATGGGCATTTTCTGCTGTGGTTGTTATTTCATTAGTCATTAGTCAGGTGAAAGGATTTTACATTGACTAAGTTTTTCATGATATTGCTGTTAGTAATCCTGTCTTATGCATTGGAGCGGTTGGTGTTCTACAACAATATTGAGTTTTAAATACCGTTCAGCCAAAATATTGTATCCACAAGATAGACTACTGCAAGACTACTACTTTCAAGCCAAAAAAATACTAGTTCAATCACGTATTCTTTCCAGGATAGATTATGGAAACGCTTTATATCTGGGTGCCCCAATCGCAGTAGTCACGAAACTCCAGACCGTACAAAACTGTGCAGCCAGATTGCTGATGGGAGTGTCCAATCGCTATTCTGCAAAACCTGCACTACACTCCCTTCATTGGGTCCCGGTGCAGGAAAGAATTAGCTTCAAGGCTCTTTGCATTGTCCATAAATCCCTGCAAGGGAATGGGCCACCAATAAACTCGGCCATGATTCACCCCTATAAGGCCAACAGGAAACTGCGCTCGGATGAGCTTCATTTGGTTGAGGTCCCTAGGATCAAGAAGGCCAGAAGTGGGGGCCGGCGTTTCTCGTATAACGCTGCCAAACTCTGGAACTCCCTGCCTCTGTATCTTCGCAGGGAATCTAGCCATCTTGCCTTCCGTAAACAATTGAAGACATTTCTGTTTCCCTAGTTTCTGTTTCCTCGCTCTAGTATGGCCCAGCGCTGGGATGCTCCCAGAAACCATGCGCTATATAAATGTTTTTTCCATTTCATTTCATATCAAGAAAGTATGTATATATATTAGTTTAATTGTATTTACATTTTTAACTCTACATCTATTTATCTTGAAAATGTATGTGTTTTAAAAATACATAGAGTTAAGAATAGTAAATCTATACTTACGTATTCATACATACTTTCATGACATTTTATTAGTCAATATTTTTTACATTATATTTTGGCATGCCGAGATTTTATTAATCGATTTTGTGACATACACCTGGGTAGTTACTACTAGTTATTCTACAAGATGTAGTAACTATAGTTATTGTATTTGGTGTGGTCAATATGTGAGGGCAATATTGTGTCCACGCTGTATTGCTACGTCATATATGAATATGCAAGGATATTGTATATATATTTTTTAAGCTGATTGATTCTGTTCATTGCAGCATAAACAATGGAAACTATGATACTTTTGATAAAGCGAGTGAAAAGACCAGGTGTGATTAAAGTCACATTACATTGTAGAGTATAAGGGTTAAATGATCAAAAGGATTTCAGAGATGCCGCGTATACACGGACTATCGTGATTGATACTCTGGTATGCATTATGGAAACAATGGCATTTTCAATTATGTGCGGATAAATAACCTAGGTAATTAATGTCATTTTGAGAGAATAATTAGTTTGTTGAAAATACTTCTAGTCTTTTGACAGCAACCACTTGAAGGAACGAATACTGACCCTCGCTCAGTCCTTAGGATGGTCCCATAGAGTGTGTGAAAGGAACCATAGAGTGTGTGAAAGGTACCATAGAGTGTGTGAAAGGTACCATAGAGTGTGTGAAAGGTACCATAGAGTGTGTGAAAGGTACCATAGAGTGTGTGAAAGGTACCATAGAGTGTGTGAAAGGCACCGAAACGTCGATTCATTTTGGCATTAAAGAGGCTGATTTTCGCTGATCACTTCTTCCTGTGGCTTCATCCTCTCTGATGGACTCTGAGAAAATAGCCTTTATGCCCTTGATGTTCAATTCCCTTGTTCTTGTGTTTCCTATTGTGGTGATATACTTATTGTCCGTCTTGTTTGAATTATTTATGTGAAAGAGTTGAAGGGGGTGTACCTATAAGGTTGTATTGAGACATATATTTTTATAATTTTGTGAAATAAATTAACTTTTTTTGTAAAAATTTTCTTTATAAATAATTAAATTATTATAATGTCATGGTACAGATTTACTATATGATTATTTTTTGCCCTGGGGACTATTTTGCTGTATTCTTGCTGCGGTCAATATTGCAACAATGATCAAAGCCCTCAGTAGCTCTGGACTATTTTCATTCATTAGAATTAGCTCTTGTTGTTGGGGACAACTGATTAGGAAACAGGAGGCTCCTTGAAAGGAAACAAAAAGTGATAGACATGCAGAGAAGCACAAGAGCAATACAAGCAGAGTAGAAGGTAAAACAGAGTGGCAACTGTGCGGGGCTAGAGATAATGAACTCACTAACAGCTTACAGGGTTGGGCCTCTTGTTGACCATTGGGGGATATGCTGCTCCTAATTTGATGCGAAGATTCTTGATCCCACCTAGCGGACAGATTTAAAACCGACCATTCACTGCAAAAAACGCCTCCTCTGATTAGTAGAATGGAACTGTATTCTCACATTGAATCTACTACCGGCACCATTTCAGTTTAGTGTTCAATCAAAAAGGCTCATACTCACCTAAAACCTCGTTGCAAATGTTTTCTTCATCTTTTATAGAGATCGCAACAAATAACGCAAAACAAACAATCATAACGTTTGACTACAATATATCCATAATGCAATACTCTTAGTAACTGCTGAACCTTCACCCAGTGCGTATGAAGGAATAGTTTTTGTGAGTGTGACACTGCTTTGTTTCCACACATTTCTTCAACATCAGGATTAGGTGCCCCCGCATCTTAAACATTTTCAGTTCTGTTGCTATTGCACTCCCAGCCAGATTTGGTGTTGTACTTCTTCCATCTTGGCTCTGGCCTTCATATTGTGGGGGACTCGGGAAGGACTCTAGAAGTCTATCGGGTCTGGTGGCTTGGGGGACTAATGCGTCCACTGTAGGGGCCTGTGTTCGACCTCGTGGTCAGAGGTTCAAATCCGGGCGGCTCCACTCAGCCTTTCATCCTTCTGAGGTCGATAAAACGAGTACCATCTGTTATTAAGCGCCAATATACCCTTCTGGGTGAACGTGCGCTACGTTATCCTATTTTCAATATGTTAGAGTTTGCAAAGGTATTGCGTGTTCTAATGGTTCTCACCCGCCTGTAAGTGGCCTCACAAAAAGAGAGCTTTATGAATGAGAAAAGCATGTGACTGCTGGAACGTCATAAATCTCAGCCTGAAGGAAGGCACGTCACTCAGAGAAAGTAGCTGTGAATCGGAATGTTTGGCATGCACTAGGTAGCAGATGTACTGCAAACGTTCAGGCATGAGACATTTTGGGTTTTAAGGCACACCATGCGCTTCTTGGATTTTAAAACGGAAATGCAAAACCCGAGAGCGCCATTTACCGTAACCCAGAATTTTCAAAATCATAAACTGGTGAGAGGGAAACTCCTCATTAAAAAAAAAAAATCAGATTAAAGATAAAGAGTCAACTAAAATAAAAGTACAAGCAAGATTGGCAGTTTAGGTATTGGTTTTGCTCCCATGAAATTAACACAAATATTGGAGCTGAACAAAAACAGCAAAGTCGTCACGCTTGACAGACCTCTGCCAAGTACCGGGCTTTATTTATTAAAGGACGGACTTTGCTAAATGACGGGCAGAACATCCGAATTTTAATATCAACAAAACAAGATTTTTCAATCAAATCACAAAAAACACCTAAGTAATTAGGGTCAAACCTTTAAGTATATACCGGAATCTAGTGTATGGCATGGCAGGTTAGGTTATAGTAACCCCATCCTAAATAGGCCCGGGGACATGGCTTACCACTGGTTCCTGAAAGCGGTACACTTTCATGGTTCTAATTCTCCTTGCAGCAGCAGCTGCTAAGAGGAACCAGCCCAGAGACTGACTTTACTAGAGTCTTTGCAGGTTACATCGCAGAACTTGAATGAGCAGAAGCTCTGTTAGTCCGTCCACACTATGAGATGGATAAAACAGGGACGGTCGCAAGTGGCCTGGTGAGTGAGGCCATTGCATCAAGCATTGGCCTGCAACCAGCCATGAACAATAAAGGACAGCAGTGCTGGCTGATATACAGCACCCTTACAATGACAGAGCATGGCTTTGCAAGACCACCAGACAACTTGTGCTTTCCTGATCTCCTACTAAGGAAGGCTCTTTTTCCTTTGTGCCATCAAAATTTCTGAAGGACACCTTTATGCAGGCAATTTTCAATGCTACATATTGAAACCGGTCTGTTTTCCACAAAGTGGTGTCAACTTAACGTAAGACGACAAGAGCAGCAGTCAGGACGAGATATGTAGAATGTGAATGGGAATCCTAAAGTAGGAAATAAGGCTCCGCAATCACAATAACATCTTTTTTATTGGTTCAATGTAAGATTATCCGGACTACTAAAACGGTGGAGACAGCCTGGGGGTACTGAAGAGAGAGAAAACAAGAATCACAGTTACACAATAGAACAATGGATTCAGTCTTCTCATCCCCACCGCATTGTGCTTACTGTAGTTGACTGACTGCCAGCCTTCCTGCTTTTTTAGCACTGATCATCGGCCTGGCTCAGAAGACTGAGACCATGAAAGTCTCTCTCTTGGGCAACCTTAGCAAAAAAAAGCATATTTCACTACTCTGGGCATTTCAATTGGATCCTAATAATTTCTAACCCAATGCTTCTGATGCATCACTCTTCCTTCGTTTTATAGTACTTCATCTCCTATTGACTACTGAAAAGATGCTCAAGTCTGTATCTTTTATTATCGAAATCCTTTGACTATCTCGTCATCACAAGAAAAGATCTTGGAGCACTTTTCCAATTTTGCTTGCTAGATTTCTCTTCTCCACGTCTGGTTTTTGAGTCTGCCTTTCAGTGGTCAGTAGCAAGTTTTAGGTTTTACAACTCAGTCGCTTCTATTCCAGAAGCTCCAGGAAACTCTAGACGTTTCAGGGAATGGACATTAGCTACATTTAAAAAAGGAGTTTTTTCAGAGTTGCAAATTTCTAGCCCATCAGGAAGCACTTTCCACAACATCGAGCTGTTTCCCAAATTAAAGGTCATAAAATAAGGTTCACCTATATCACTGTGAAAAGCTGTGAGCTCTGCAAACATCTATCTCAACATAACATCACTGCAAGCAATAAGTAATAATGAAATTCATACCACTGTTTTTATCAGTGGGGCACGTCGCCTCTACAGCCCTCTCTACCCCAATAGCAATGCTTGCAATCCAGTGAACAGGCTTCGCAAAAGTCTGAATCCCAACAGCGGTTTGCAAAAATACGCAAGCACAGCTCCAGCAAATGCTTGGTCGAAGCCAGTGGTGGCTCCTCCGCTAAGGCGGAGGAGCGTCGCCCCACTGTTTTCAGCAGTGGAAATAAAGGAAAAATAAATGATAATAACTCGTTGTTATTATCATTTTATTTGTTCCTGCTGCGGCGTATCTGCGGGGCGGAGCAGGGCTGCTCTCAGAGCAGGGGGGTGAGCGGTGGGCACTCTAAGTGCGCAATGACTGATTGGCCGGCCCAGTCATGCGTACTTTGCATGTTCCCCAGCCATGCTGGATTACAGCCTGGGTGGAAAACATGCCCAGGCTCCCATTTCCTGGCTGAGAGCCGAACCACGGCGCTCAGACCAATCACAACGCTGCTTTGCAGCTTTGTGATTGGCTCAGGGGAGTCTGGAAGCCTGGGTGCTTACTGTCCCGGAGCGGAGGGACGACGACGACGAGGAGAGACGCGTGAGGAGGTAAGTTTTTGTTTTCCCCCTTTGCACCCTTCCATCCCACTTCCACCCCCTACCTCCCCTGCCCCCAGTCTACCACCCTCCACCCCACCAACCCCGAGCCGTGCCAGCCCCCACTGGTCGAAGCGAACACATATATCCCAGGTTATTAAAGGCCTCAAAGTATTTCATCTCTTAGAAATATACTTTTAAAGAAGCATGAAAAGTCTTATCGAGCGCCATGAGAGAATATGCAGCAGATGAGCACTCTGCAGATCTGGAAAGTACACTGGATTTGCCTGTAATCATGTTTGCTGCTCACTGCAGATTAAGCGCTTTATCACATCCACCACGCACTATGAGTGAGGCTTCCACAAATGATTATTTATGGGACAAAGATTTACAAAAATTACAGAAGGAAGCTGCTTTTCCTGTGCGGCACAATACACTTTCAAATCAACATGAAGCGACCCAGATATTAGATTCTTGCACGGCCTGCGATTTTAAAGAACTAACCGCGTTCCATTCACCCACAACCTGCACAATTCAATGTATTCATCCAGCTGAGCATTCTTGGTAGAGTGGCCATACAGTATTACAAGCATCGCTTTCAGCGCACAGAAATAAAGTGTTCCATCTTCCCTAATCTGCCACTTTCTGCATCACATTCTATTCAATTAAATACAATATAAAGGGATAAGGCAAGTAGAGCCAGAGTCTTATTTCAATCCCTTCGGAAGTAGCTAGGAAAGGGTAAACACAACTTAAATGAATCCGCTTGTAGGAGAAACCCGCCATGTCTCCCGCTGAGGTCTGCCACATTAAATACATTTTTTTTTAAGTCTGTTTTTTCTCATCATGAGCCGTACGGCATATAATTCTATAAATGTAAAGACTAAAAAGAATGTGCACCACAGTTAAACTCATGTGCAGATTAGTATTTTAAAGAAAGTAAAATCCAAAACTTGACAGACTCTGGAATTGTGGAATTTTATGTTGTTAAATCGGAAATCCAGTCAGTATGTCAGAAGTGCACAATTAACAAGGTTAGGGTTTGAGGTGAGATTCCAGGCCTTCCTTGGTGGCTATCCTGAAACAATTGGTCACTACCAGCAAACTCCTCCTAAGTTTTTCGAAGGCAATAATAAGATTTGACTACACATATCTGGACGCACAGGCAAAGGTCGCCACCACCAAAGTGGAGATCTTCCAATAGTATGGTGTACAGGGAAAAAAACTAAAGTTTAATAATTATATATTTTTTTTACATGTTTATTGTACAATAAAATATTTTTATTAACTTAAATAATAATTATCATACAACTAAAATAAATTAAATGTTACAACACACTGTCCTCAAAATAAATGTTTAATATTTAAATAAATAAAATATTTCAATTAAATTAAAAAAAATAACTAAAATAATTTTGAAACTCCAGCCCTCACTAGCAGTTTTATATTTAATTATAAGTTAGTAAATTATATTAAAACCTATTTGTTTAATTAATTTTACATTCAAAATTTAAAGGTTTTCTTTAATTATTTTTAAACAAAACAATAAAAAGTAATTCATTTCATAAAAGTTTTAAAAATTAACTTTTAACACGTAAAAATATATTATAAAATATATATTATATATATATATATATATATATATATATATATATATATATATATATATATATATATATTCCAACCAAAAGGTTATAGAGACGTTATAGTTAGGTTCAGATTTTACACACACAAAACCATGGAAATTTCACCAGTTATAGCTATCTCAAGTAACTATAACTCATGCCCTGAGGTAACTATAACTCGCACCCCCACCATGCACAGTTTTCTCATTAATAAATTCACTGCAAATGTTGCAGTGATATTATCAATTATGTCATAGAAGATGTCATGAGTGAAGTAATATGTGGGGTAATTAGCAGTGCATGGCGAGGGTGTGAGTTATAGTTAGCTTAGGGCACAAGTTATAGTTACTTGAGATAACTAACTATAATTGAATTTCTATGGTTTTGTGTGTGTAAAATCTGAACCTAACTAGAACGTCCCAGTAACCTTTGTTTCTTTTTTTCCAGAGAATTCCCAGAGTTATTAAAATTTTATCTCCTAACTATAATGTCCCTGTAACCTTTGTTTTTTTCAGTGAATTTCTATAGTTTTTAATACTGTTTCCTAACTATAACATCCCTGCAACCTGGATGTCTAAGGGGTGTGTGTGGTTGTGTGGGTGTGTGAATAGGTGTACAAGTGTGTGTGTGACTGGCTGTGTAGGTATGTGAGTGGATGTGTGTGTGAGTGGCTGTGTGGGTGTGTGAGTAGGTATGAGTGTCTGTGAGTGGGTGTGTGAGTAGTTGTGTGAGTGGGTGTGTGAGTGATTGCATGTGACTGGCTGTGTAGGTATGTGAGTGGGTGAGTGAGTGGCTGTGTGAGTAGGTGTGTGAGTAGGTAAGAGGGTCTGTGAGTGGGTGTGTGAGTAGTTGTGTGAGTAGTTGTGTAAGTGGGTGTGTGAGTGCATGTGACTGGCTGTGTAGGTATGTGAGTGGGTGTGTGAGTGAGTGGCTGTGTAGGTCTGTGAGTGGGTGTGTAAGTGATTTTGAAAGTCTGTGAGTGGGTGTGTGAATGAGTGTGTAAGTGAGTGTGTGAGCGAGTGTGTGAGCGAGTGTGTGAGGAGGTATGTGGATCTGTGAGCGAGTGTGTGAGGAGGTATGTGGATCTGTGAGGGAGTGTATGTTTTGTTTTTAATCCACACAAATCTGGGGAGGATCCGCAGGTCCTTGCGTGGTAAAAAAAAAAAAAAAGGGGGGGTTTGGATGATTTATTGCCCATGAGGGGTCCCTCACACACCCCATTAGTCCCATGGGGTCAGGGTACCTCTATGCTGGCCCCTTCTAATACATTTTAACCTTATTTTCCTGATGAACCAAATGGCGGACGCAACTTTGCGCCCAGGTTGCGGCCAGCCAATCACGGCATTGCTGTTGAGGAGGATCTGCGTCCCTAGATATACAAACTTGGATTTGAGTTAATATCTCGAAAACTACTGAACAGAATTAAACAAAATAACAAAAAGGGTTCTTTCTGGACCAAGAGCTACCTTTCTGCCAAATTTGGTGAAATTCCGTCCAGCGGATTGGGCGGTAGTCGTGTCTAAAATCTCTATGGAAATGAACAAGGTAAAAAACACTTTTTTTGAAGCCCCCCCCCATTTTTTTCCTCGGCCCCCGCTTGACAGGCCACCCTGAAACTTTCCATGCACAACAAGAATCACCGGCACACTTTTTTCAGAAAATTTCATTAAGATTTGTCAAACAGCGCCAAAGATCTAGGCAAGTCAAAAAACGCTTTTCCTATGGAAAAATGGTCCTAACTATAACTACCTATTAGCGACCATCAGTAGGTAATATAGAAAGACAGATAGATGGATAGATGGAGGATAGGCTATAATGTTAAGCTTGAAATTATTATATTTATTAAACATTATTTCCTATGGGTGTTATTTTAAGTCCCTTCCTCCACGGTTTTCGATGGGAATATGCAGCAATATCTATGGTGTTGGATTGACTCCAAGGCTGGTCTGAATACAATTATTACTGTTTTCGGTCATTACGGTTGTAGTTACTTTATAATTTCAGTTTGAGGGTGGGTGTTTGTATTTGCACATCCCTCCCTAAACCCCTCCATAAGCTCCACCTTACCCTACCCGAGTCCCCTCCCATTTAGTATGAAATATTTTTCATTTTCCAGCCACTATCCAGGTTCCTCATGTTTAATACTAAAAGATATATCAATGTGTGAGGAGATCGCTGCACAAATGGAGAAGACCTCCGCAAAGAAATGGTAGGTTAGGTGGAGACAGGCCTCCGCATGCAAGATTATGAATATAATTTGTAGTATATGAGTAGTATTATATTACTACTACTAAAATCATTACAAAGTGCAGTGTGTGAATATGGCCCACAGTGTGCAATGACAACTGTATTTTACCCTTAGCACTTCTCATCATCATTAAGTCTGTCTTAACATTCTAATTCAGAATAGTGTGACTGAATATCAGAATAACAATCCCTTCAGTTTGAAAGGTTAACCTAGTTGCCAAAATTGTCTATGCTTTGAGTTGTCTAATAACCTCTTTCTTAGAAAAGGGCATTTAGATTGCCAATAATATGGCAACATAGCGAGCAGTGTTGCTAGAAATGCAGAAACAAATTCACAAAGCCATTTGCAGACAGACCTAAGATAGACTTGGATGCGAAAACAGCTTTTGTTACAAGTGCAAATTCATATCTGGTATTCATAAAATGTGATATTCCACACACAATAGGAAATATTTGCCTATAGCTTTACACCAACATGGTGTAATATTACATACTTACAAGGGTATTTCATGCCTTGAGAAGTTGGTGAATACCCACAGTCCTTTGTATTTGTGCACATTTCTAAACTTTAGTGAGGCACATCCTCACCCTGGATAGAGTCAGAAATGTATTTCTGCCAGGGGGCAGGAGTAATCTAAGTACATGGTGGGAATGAGGAACGGCATCTCCCAATTTGTGTGGGTGTAGTTAGTGGTTCTTCCACATGGAAAAAAATCCTCAGGGAAAAACAAAAAAAGAGAAGCTTTGAGGTGCAATGAAATGTATAACATGTACATTCCCACAATTATGAATGGAAACATACCTATAATGTGGATTGCACAAATGATTTTTCACAACTGCACCTGGTAATCTGTGTCAACAATTCCCAGAAGAGTTGGGAAATTCTTTGTGAAATCCATGGCAGTTGAAAATTTAGTTAATTTGCAGGAGGAAACCTACTTTATAAGCTGGGCCTCTAGCAATTAGGTTATTTTCTTTTTATCAATCGCCTTTTATTTAAGTTTCAACAAGGTATACGTAGTACATAATACAGCCATATGCAATATCCTACAGTATTGTAGATGTAGGAGGCTCAGTGAAATAGATACATCACTGCCTAATGCCGGGGTAGTCTGACACCTGTTCTTGTCTCTGCAATACCAAACTCAAAGTATTCCCAGCAGGAGCCCCTTAGCAATATTTATGTGCTTGATCTAGAAGCACTGTGCCCGATGATCGCAGGGTGATCAATTTCCCACAGCCCCTCTGATGGAAGCCAGAAAATCCAGGAAGGACTTTATCTGGGGAATATAATCTCTCTCTTAACTGGAATGTTGCAGTGCTCAGACAAAAAAACTGAAGCCACGGATTGAATTGCCTAGATAAAAACTTTTCATATCTGCAGTCTGCAAGAAACTTAGGCATGTGATGAAAGCTTTTTGGATGGTTACACCTCATCTATCATCCTGGCAACAAAGGGCGGGCAAGGGAGTCCCAGAGGTAGTCTTGCAATTTGCATTTCTGCAATTCTTCCAGATAATGTTCAATCATACCAAATTTTGGGAGGTTTCTCGCAACAAATTGCCTCAGTGATTGGCAACCAGCTCCTTGACATCCATAATGCCTATTATCCACCTAATCCAAGCAAGGAAAAAGATTGCATTTTCAAAATCCCTGAAGCTGCAATAACAGATTCAAGTGATGCAACTAAGACAGGCGAGCGTAGGACCAAATTAGTAAGTGGTGATTTCAATACGAGGCCACATATCGGCTTAATTGAAACAAATGCATCCAGATTTATTCAATGAGGAGATTCCATGGCACCTATCTGAACTTAGTATGCCCTGGTCCAGTGGATCAAAAAGGGGAATGCAAGTGGTAACCCTAGTTGCACAAGGAGGCTTACGCACCCTGAATGAGTGTACCAAGTCCCATACCCCTGCCAAAATAACCTTCAGAGGGAATAATGGTAAAAGCTTCACTGATTACATTTTAATTAATATCCAGCCCTGGGATAAGGTATCGGATAGGAGTGTTCACCAAAGACCACAGAGCAGCCATGAAACCCTTATTGTTACTCCAGAATAGCAAGCTATAATATAGCCACAAGCAATACATCACTTATCTACAGGTAATGCATTTAATGGTAATATGTGGACCAAGAGATGTCAATCTGCACGACTCCATCCCCATATGGATGAACTATCAAGGAACCAGTTTAAAATAATTTTAGAACAAGGCGAGGCCACAGGTCATCTCTTTCGAAAAGCTGCTCGACTCTCTACTCCTAACAATTTCCTGATCTAAAGAAATTATATTGAAAAGTAACAGAACGTAAAAAAATAGGCTGGACGAGTCAGATTGGTTTGATGTTGAATTTTTCAGGAAAAAGGAGGACTTGACCTTAGCATTGAAAGACCAAGCAACCAGGAATGATAAGATACAATCACTCACCCAAGATTACAATAAATTAATAAAGAAGAAGGCATCTCAGAATAAAGCACAGGAGTTAGTTAGAAATGCACTAAAGGAGAAAGACTCCATAAGATTCTGGGAATTCGTTAGATAGAGTAGCTCTGGCTCATCAATGAACCTAGAGCAAGGCATACAGCCAGCTGAATGGCTGGATCACTTCTCCTCGCTCTATAAGATCCAGGACCAGAGAGGAGCTTCAGTTCTCAAGCAAATACCAGGAAAAAGCACCAATGAAATAAAAGGGTACATCCTGCAGCCCTCTAATACCAAGTCAAAGTTCACAGAGGAAGAAATGATTAGTGCAGTCCATTCTGAAAAATAAAATAAAGTACCCAGCCATGACAATTTCCCTTTGGATGTTTATCGTAGCCGGACTGGAATGCGGGTCCCTCTATTGACAACAGTTTTCAACACAATCCTAAAATCAGCGAAGTGCTGCCACCCTGGAAACCAGCAGCAATTGTCCCAATTTTTCAGAAAGGATCACGATCAGGGCCAGGGAATCCCAATCTATATCATTGCTCGATGGAGCAGGGAAGATATATGGTAAACTCCTATTTGGGCAGCTCAAAAAAAATTAAATAGGTTTTTTAAGCAAGTTTTAGAATGGGGATTGGCACACTCAAATGGGCCTTGAGGCTCTTTGTGATTAGCATAAAGCCCCTGAAATTAAAGAAAACATCGCTCTATTTCGTCTTTATAGAGCTTAATACAGCCTTCAATTTGATAAATCAATCACTTTCATCTTTGGTCAACATTACGTAGCCTGGGAATACCAGAAGATCTACTCAAAGCATTGCTATTCTTGCATACTGAAACTATCGCCCGAGTTAGTTATGACCCAGCAGGGGAATGTGCTACTGACTTCCCAAATGAAGGTAGGTGTGGGGAGGAGGGGGTGCATCAAGGCTGTCTACCAGCACACCTGCTCCTCGATCACTAGAAATGATGTAGCCACCACCTGCCTACTAGAGTTGAAGCAGCATGTGCCATCTTCAGGAAAAAAACATCTCAATTCTTCTTTTCGACGATGCGGTTATTTTATCACAGACAAAAATGGATCTGCATCGCTTATTGAAAGCCGTGAAACTTATTGTAACACAAAACACTTGACTATCAATGTTAGTAAAACAATATTCATCGTTATAACCCAAAATACAAACCTGCAGAGTACCTGTCAAGTAAACAATATTGTTCTGGGGCAAAAGAGTAATTTTAATTACTTGGTCATATCCTTTGACCATAAACTAACCCAGAGAAAGCAGCTTGAAAGGCCAGTAATCTACATGAACCAAAACGCAGGTCTTCTACAACGCTATAAGACAATAATCGGTGGGTCTTTACGCTGGAAGCATACAGACCGAAAGCAGTTTCCTCATTGCTATATAGTGCTCACCTATGAAGCTATAGGAACATTAAGAACCTGCCAAAGGTCGTTTTCTAAGGCCAGGGAAATCCTATGGAAGCTCTGTGGCTTGAACCGGGCCATAAAAGTTTAGAACATTGACTACAACTAATACCTTTTCTCTTTTGAAAAGACACAGGAAGAAATTATGGACAAACGAAGCAGCACAGATTTATAGAGCATCCCTGAAGGATTTCTTGGCTATAGACACCTCTGCCAGGATCGAATGGCTGAAAAAATAGTAGGCTGTGGGAATTACTGGTCCAACTCTACATAAATGACTCTCGTGCAGCAGCAGTATAAGTAAACAACTGGGACTTTATCCACACACAACACATGGGATATGCTAGAGCAGGCAGTATGCATGCTAATATAATACCTGGTGGCAAGCACACTGCTAATCCTGAACCACATCTCGATATTGTATGTTGGGAGGTATGAAGAAGCCTTTGTTCTAAAATGTCATCTCGGCCCACTACTGGGGCTTGCAATGTTGAAGAAATGGCAGGCAGACAAGGAATTGCCTGGGTTGTGCAACTGTGGGCGGCCCAGAGACTTGAATCCACTTCCTCTTCCGGCGTGAGCCGTCCATCGGTACCAGGAAGCCGATACTTCGCCTGCTCCTCAAAAGAAATGACATCAGACGGTGCAGAGACGTTGTTCCTATGCCGGCAGACTCTGAAGAGAAGTGGCAGGGTATATCACAAGTGCATGGCGCTCCACGAGGCTGAAATAATAATATTAAAGGACGCCTTTCTGTTTTTGTGTGTCTGTTTTTTAACGTCTTCTCTTAAGTCTGACTTGTTCTTAAGCCCCTGAGAAATCTAATGGGTATATAATATGCTTCTCGGTCAGATGCCTCTCAGCCAAGACGAGTTACCTTTTATCTTCGTTTCCAAGGTCCCGAGTACAATTAGAGGACTTTTTCACAATCTGATGAAACAGAATTGCCTTAAAGTACGGTGCAATCTAGCCCACGCTTGACTGTTGCTTTTAATTATTTTGCTTCATTATGATCTGCTATGTAGGTATCGTCTAATAGCCAATTTAGATCATCAAGTACAAAAGGAAAGGAGAAAATGCCTCTTAATTTACATTTTTTCTCATTGATGGTGTCGTGTAAATAATTTTGTATGTTTTAGTATTTATATGTATTGCTAGCATGAAATTATTCAAAGCCTTTGGGGAAAATTGTAAAGTGATAACGAAAATATTAGAGAGTCCAACAGACAACCTAGCTTCAGGTCGATCTCCGTAGCAATGCAAAGGAGACCCAGGTCTGTTCCCATCAAATTCGTGCACCATGTTCATGTGTCAAAGGCAATTAAAAGCTTCATAGGGGCACGTGGCGTCTCACCAGCGTATAACTTACACTACTAAGTGGGTCTGTCCATGCAGTAAAAGGCTTCAGAAAAACCAGTGAGGGCCACGCAGTTAGGCTACCATCTGATCCTCACATATTTGCCTACAAGTGTATTTACCACAGCTATATTGTCAAGGAATGATGAGTTAGCCTTAAATCTTGATTGTTCCAAAGGGATTCTTTCCTTTCTGACATGGCTGTACATGCTGCAGAACACTCCGAGTGAACAACTTTGCCTCTGTATCCAGGAGGGTAATCAGACTATAGATGTGTGGTATAATGTGTGGGCTTCTTTTGTAGATAGCGTGATTATGCTACCATTCCAACTGCAAGGGAAAGAGCCGGAGAGTTAACAATGGCAAAGAAACACTAGTGCCAAGAATGTTCCTCATAGATCTTGATCACTCTCAATTACTGAGACCGGGACCCAGTCAGGCCCTCCACACTGTCTTTATTTTTTTCTGTTGCAGCAGCACAGATGTTGATTGCAACAATGGAAGCAAGTCAGTAGAGTTGAGTAGAGTAGAGTGACAATCTCTTTCTGTTCACTCAATCACCCTTGTTAGTCGGGTATGTGCTCTCAAGCAGCAGGTCGTTCAGTTTGTTGTTGTCTTGCAGAAAGATATGCTTTCATTCTGGAGCCTCTGCTGAGGCTTCTGCCACCCTGTTAAACAGTAATGTGTCTCACTCACTCCGTTTGGTTCTCAATTAGTGGTCTTTTCAATGGCTGAGAGCAGAGGAGGGAGTGCAAGAAAGGCAAGAGCAGAGACAGAGTTTATTAAAGCTGGTCCTGGAGCGGACTATGGGGCACATGCATCAAGCTAATTACCGGTAGCAAAGGGGCCGATTCGCAGAATCGGCCCCTTTGCGACCGGTAATTAGCCTTTTGGGATGCATCAAGCCCAAAGCCATTCACAAAATATGTAATCGCAAAATTTATGAAAACTTATTATGCGAATGCAGTTAGGGAATCACAATTTGCGATTCCCTAAATGCAATGCAAGACGCATTCTCAGAATGCAACTTTGCATTAAGGAATCGTAACTTACCAACAATTTCAAGTTGATGGTAATTTGCAATTCCTTAGAAAAATGAACAAAATTGCATTTTTCTAAGTGCCATGTGGCGCATACACATGCCCTTAAGGCATGTGTGTGCGCCACATGTGCACACATGCCAATTATGGGAGTGCATCATGGTGGCCTTTTGGCCCCCTGGCACCCTTGAAATTGCATTCGCAATTTGCAATTACCTATTTGGTAATCGCAAATTGCGAATGGTTTCCCATTCATTCCTATGGGCCTCTAGGCCCATAGGAATGAATGGGAAAGAGGCCCATAGGAATGAATGGGAAAGCATTCCCTAATAGCGAATCGCAATTTTCGATTCGCTATTAGGAAATGAGTAGGAATAGCTATTTTTTTTGCGAAACCTACATGCATAGGCAATTGCGATTCCTTAATAGCGATTCCTTAATAATCGATATTAAGGAATTTCAATTGCTTAGTTTGATGCATGTGGCAGTATGTTTGCTATCTGAGCACTTCTCTCCTAGACACCTTTGCTGCTCTGGGGCCACTGCAGCCAGTTGCTGTATGTCACTACATAGCAGATCACAACATTGGGTGTCACTGCATTATCGCTACTGAATCAGGAGTCACTGCCTTGGAAGTAAAATTACATTGCAACTTCGTTGTTTTACATTTTAAATTTTCTTTGTGTATATGTATATATACATATATATGTTTTATATATTACATAGTAGCAGTCACCACTGGGTAGTTATGGCTCAGCTGCAGTTTCCATTGAAAAGGCATCTTCTGATTCGCCTGTAACTGTTGACCCCATGAATGGATCTGCACCAGATTTGGCAATCGCTTGGTGTAGTCAGCGAAGGTCTGGCATACCAGTTTTGATGAAGGAGGGGCTCAAAAGGGCATCCATGGTTTATGAGTTGTGGGGCACATGGATCCTCTTTGGGATGTGCGGGACCTTGACACCTAAAATGGCACCCAGGGTACCTTTCTCAGTACCACTGACCTCGTACACCACTGCAGACATCAAGGTACAGTGAATTCTAAAAAAGATCTTTAGACAGGAAAAGCTTCACACCCAAGTCCAATGAAGTCAAGGCAAGCTTCAACAACTCAGTAGTCACATTTGAGCTTTGTAACCTTTATGTCTTCGGAACCACAGACCCTCCAGAAGGAGAGGGACGAGTCAGGAGAGCTTGCCGGGGTTCACGGTGCCTGGGCATAAAGCTTGTCCTGGGTTTGCAGTATCAGGGTCCACCAATACCCCAAAAAATAAAAAAAGAACTGGGCCTGGCCAACCCCTCACGCTTGATGTGACAGATGCAATTTCAAATGTCGTAAATAATCTTACAGATGAGATTACATCGCATATTACCCATAACATTATAAAAGAGACAACTATGATAGGAGTATTATTTGTTGGTTTGTATGTGTGTTATTTAATTATGTTGTGCGTTCAAGTGCTGTTACTTACTGGGATAAATACTGTGAGGTCATAAGCATTGCATCTGGCGTGCAAGTTATCGTTGTCAAAGTTATGAATCCTGGAGGAAAAACATATATTTAAACTGGGCAGATTTAGATTGTCCGGGGAGTTGCACAGGTGCTCCTTATAAAAGTGCAGCTCTACACCTAAAGACTGGGAACTGCCCAGTTTCCTCCTGCAGTTTTTCATGGTTTATGCAGCACTCTAAAGTCTAAAGGCTCGATCAGGGCATATACTGGGGCCTGTATTGCGGATGGAGAAAGTTGTACATCTCCGATGATTTCTAACGAGCGAAACACATGTAAGGAGACGCTTTTACTTATTCCAGGTTGGCTCGGATGGTATCTAAGAAATTGAAAGCTTTAACACTGTGCCTGGAATGATAAAAATGTCTGTCATTTTTTCGCTGAGCATGGATAACACTTGCTAATTCTATGCTTCAAAATATTGGTGGAAAATGTCAAAATGCATTGTCGTTTTTTATACCTCGGTGTGGATAGTATTGGGCAAACACTGTGCTTAAAAATTCTGCTACAAAAGCAGACACTTGATGTTGGCAGATTAAGAAGATTGGTAGAGTTGTAAATGTGCTCCATATAAAAGAACCGCTCTACTCCTAAAGAATGCAAACTACCTAAAATTCCCTAATGCCATTTTGCATAATTTATGTGGCACTCTAAAGTTGCAAGGCTTGGTTTGGAAATGTATATGTTCATTTATGGGGGCAAACCACCACATATTGCTCTTTTTTCAACTTTTATCAGGGTATACCCAGTAAAACACTGACCGATTATAAATATGGAACTGTAATGTACATAGCCTGTTTTTGTTGAAAGGTTTGAAGATGACCACCATGTTTATAATCAGTCGGGTAATGGCCTGGCAGCCCTGGGGAGAAAGCAACTGAGTGCTAACAAAATGCATCTGTAAATTCATTTTTTCAGATGCTTTGGTCGTTGCTCACTTCTTAGGTATCCTTTCCAGGATGAGCACGTTACCCTTTCATTTAATGGCACTTGGGCTCTTCGCGGAGTTCCATATCATCCCTATTTGTCGTTCGGCAAGTGTCAATGCCAGTTCCATGAAACTGCTACTAATCTGCATTCTTTTAAGGTGGTGGTATAAGCCTAAAATACTCAGGGTACGTTGGAACTTTTCTTTTCATGTCCTCAATGAATGTGTGTGTTTCATCTAGGGTATGCTGCTAAGTCCCGTCATCCCCATGTCATATGGTAAAATCATGTGCTCTCAGCCCTAAATCTAAGGCAAAACGAATTGGAGGCCGGATAGGGCTTACAGATGTTTTGGAGCGTGAGTTATGTTCTGTGCACTTTGTTAATTTGAATTAGTTTAAAGCAAGTATTCTTTGTTTGCTTAGGGATGCCCTGCAATATCTTGTCTGCCCACTACACTCGTAGCACTTCAAGCGAACATTTAGACAAATCTAGGAAGACTTTATGTAAGTTAAACACTGACCTTCTTCCATCCCCCAATGTATACAGCAATTGTAGACCTGCATATGTGGAAGGCTCTAGCTCCTTGTCCCCCACACCTATTGTGTTCCCCATCCCATGGTCAACTGACCATAGGTCAATCAGTAGGCCAGCAGAGTAGCATAGTCTTGTATTGGGTCTTAAAACCCTTATATCCTCATATTCACAATATAGCACCAATGACATATAAGTGGCAGGACATTTGCTAACCAACAGCTCTGTCAGGCACAGCAGTATCGTAGACCATAGAAACACTATGATAAATTTAAAACAAACATCTCGCCCTCGTGACCACAATACTGCATTTTGATGCAATGATAAAGAACAGTCTACCACAGCCGAACAATGGACAACCAATAACACAATGCAGGAAAAACATGTGTCCTTCATAATACTCACCCATACTCATAAAACTCTCCAGCGATCTATGAAGATCGAAAGCAATTTACCTTCAAACTGGTCAACACAATCACTTCTAAACTAAAAGTTGAACACACTCTCTTCTAGTCTCACACAAACACATACGTACATCAAACACAATTAAAAGATGGTCTTTGCAGTTCCGCAACTAAAAACGCCCAGTTAGAGGATGTCCTACAATGCCATAAAAATGGTCCTTAGTGCTATACAAATAGAACAATATAACACAACCAGAACCTTTCGCTTCTGAGTTCTATCAGGATCAATTTTTGGATTCTTGGCTAATAATCCCAGAGTTCCTCTTCAGGCCCCATTTTATTACACTTCTGCCTGGGATTTAACTTGCCACTGCTGGTGGTCCTGAAAGTTTTGAAACTTTGTACAAATGGTGAAATTCAGGATGGCCCTGAAGGTCAGAGGACAGTTTTGTATTAGGGACTGAACGGACAGATGGTGCTAACGTTACTTCTACCATGTAATTTACAACAATTTGTCACAAGTGACCTGGTGAGGTTTGACTTTTTGATCAACATATCCAGTGCGTCGATGGCTAGCATGACAATTTTAGTTATGCATGTCTTCTCATACTAAGCACGGTGATCGCGTTTCTTGTGTCGGTGCCTTCAGAGTCGCATATGAAGCGTAGCTGCTCTCAAACAAAGTCACTGTAATCAGCTTGGTGCACCTAGCAGGTGAATTCTCTATATATTTCTTCCAGCAGTTCTTCCTTAATTCCTCCAAGAGCATCCCACAGCTAAATGTTTAAAGCAAACAGAACGGTATATGTGTTGGCTTGACACATGGACAAGTTGCCGTTGTCCTAAATACTAGCTCCTGGTTCATAAAACCTGCCCTTTCAATGCTCAAGGTCTTGACGGAGATGCTGCTCCCCCACCTATTCCCAGTGATGCCAGCCACTGCAAGCAGGCAGCACTGGTAAACAAGAGAGCATGCATTAAACCTGAACAAGAGAAATTGTTAACTAAATGTTCAAATGTACTGCAATTACTTTGGAAAACTTGGGAGTAGTAAAGTGTCCTGGTGGGCAGAATAGGATTATAGCTACAAGAGCAACCCTCCAACCCATGGGAACCTGGGTATACAATTCTAAAGTGCTACTGTGGAATCATAGGCAACCATACAATATCATATATATATTCAATAACGAATGTGAGATGTGAGAAAAGGTATAGAGGGGATTGTGAAAAGACACTCACCAAACTGAGTTTGACAATGCCACAGACAAGCCATAGACATATAATAACCCAAAAGGATTTTTTAATAATAATAATAATCGCAACTGACACAAAACAATGTAAGTGATTTCTCTATTGATTTTTACGTGTAAATCAAAGTTAACCTAGAGTCCCAATTAACGTCATTGGTAGGTATAGTGTACATACATATACATGTAATATGTCCCTAGTGCTAAGAAACACAACACAAACATTTTACAAAGCAAAGCGTATGTACAGAAAGAATGAAAATTGTTAATAATCTCAATAGTATACAGGAAATAGGCTAATTTGTCTGTTTATACTGTTGACGGCATTTTGACCCACATCTGGATGTAAGGGTCTCATCAGGACTGACAATGGTGGGACATCCTGTGTGAAACAGAAATGAAAATCAAAAAGGGGGTTGGTTGGAGGGGGAGGTGTTGACAATTAACTGTAGCAGTGGTCCCTACTGGTAGGGCAAAGCATGCACAGTGAGCATGCTAACTGTGGAGGAATGGCTGTGAAGGCTAAAAAGGATATATTATAATCAATGGGGGCAAGGCATGCATGAGGGCATGCTAGCTAAGGGAAATATCATCTAATGTTGCTTACAGGACGGAGCGTCAGCGCTGCTGTATGCTTGTGTATTTAAAAGCAAGTCAAAACGCGCCTGCATATCGCACACTGGAAGAGAGTAAAACAGTATTTAGAATTTCTCTGTTGCAAAAACCAATGAAAAAAATATAATTATTGATGCGCAGCCCCCAGGAGGCTTAGCAGGGTAATGAGCCTGAAGGCGGTGATGGCCACTGTCGGGGTGATCTTACGCCAAAGAACAAGAGTTGGGAGGGCCGGGGGAGCAGGAATGATTCCTTTTGCAGGTGCTGGAGACCGCACAGGCTCTGCGCTGCCAGGGCACAGGGCGGTCAGGCCAAGGGAGCCAAATTCTCTGTAGATGGGCAAGTGCTACTTCTGCACTGCTGAGGCTAGGGACCCGTCTAGCTGTCTCCACAATCGACGAGGAATGATGTGGTGTGCCAGGCCCAGTGCGTCTATGTACGCTGGAGGGGCATGGCCAAAAGAGGAGGAGTGTGTGCTGCTCTCTAAGATTGGTAGCGAGCGCGAAGAGCAGCTCTGTTCAAACCTCACTGCTGTGGGGAAAGTGTGGAAGCAGGCACATTCACGCATTGGAGCGTGGAATTCATAAAAACATAAGAACATGCATATGAACACATTGGAGCAAATCATAAAGAATAAATATTATGCTGGTAACTACAACTATGGGTGCGACCGCCCATGATGCGGTCGTAAACATCCATTTACCTAATGCGGCTTGTGCAGCGGGCGGAAAAAGGCCGCTGCACAACTCACATTAGGAAAATGGATGTTTGGGGGGGGGGGGCACCACAGGTTCCCCCAGGCCTCTTAGCGGAGGCCACGGATGCACAGAGGCCCTGCTAGGGGCCCCCACAGTCCATTTCCATCTGCCTTTTTTATGGCGGTCGGAGAAAGGCAGACTGAAAGGGGCATTGTAATCGTTCGGCTGTGCCTGAGAAGGCACTGCCCTCATTCTAGGGATTACATTCCGACCGCTGGGCCGACGGGCTCCTTGAGCCCGTCCGAACAGCAACGGTCGGTCCCTCCGCATGCTGCCTCCGACCGCTGCATCATAATGCGGCAGGCGGAACGCAGGGGTAGATGTCGGATCACATGTTCGCGTGAGCAGAACAATAGAAGTGAGGGAAAGCATTTGGCAGCCATATACTGGGACACAGTAGGAAGTGCACGTAGTTCTCTGGATACATTTTCCATCACTACCCGATAGCTGACGATGTACATTAAGAATGGCAATTGAGGGAGCGGGTTACAAAAGTAGAACCCAGGTAAAAATACTACATTGGTGAATTAGAATTCCACAAGCAACGCCATCAGTTGCTAAACCATAGCCCAGAGGCCCTGACATCTTTCTTTTTATATTAGGTGAGCGCAAGCACAGCAGATCTTCATGAACACCCTTCGTCACATTAGACACTGTGAAAGGGGCACAGATGCAGAACTTAAATTCCTAGGAGATCGCTGTAGATGTGCTCCATTTCAAAAAGCAGAATATAATCACGGAGGACTACAAAATACAGACGGAAATACATGGGTAGCTAGCAAAACAAAAAGGACTACATTCACATTCTAGTTCAACTTGTAGTAATGACCAATTATAGGTAAAGTTATCATTCCTTTTTAAAAATAACACATTCAAGGAGACGAAAAAAGCAATAGGTTTCTCTACTATTGCTAATGCACTCTTCTTCCCAGTCCATTGACAGCCCTGTCTCACACTCTCTTTGTAGGGTCACTTACAATCACATGAGAGAGCAGGTGTGAGGGATGTTTACCACTGAGGCACAGGACAGAGCCTAGAAGTACTGCAGTCTCCTGGCAAATTGACAGTACCACCCTACCTCCCCTTTTCTTGGGGTATATTGACAGTCCTGCTGACTGCACCCTTCCATTGGTGGGTTGGGATGGATGGCAGGGACATATGACTGCCTATGGGTCTGGAGGTACAGTGGTGGGGTAGGACTATTCCTGTTTCCTTGCTTCCAACGAATGGACAGCCTCGACCTTCCACTCTCCAGACGCACGAACACCCATGGCCTGAGGCATGACTGTCAGGAGGAAGGAGAAAGTCTGAGTAGGGCTGCCAATACACAGGAAGGTAGGCCTGTAGGGAGTGAAGTGAGTCAAGACTGTTGATGGTCTTGAAAAACTCAGGTAGGAATGACTTGACTGACCCCTTCTACTCAGTCCAAAAGAAAGGGCGACAGGGGGCTTATCACAGGGAAAGACTTGTGATGTTTGTTCAAAAGAAATTCAACAACAAAATAAAGTGCTTATACATAAAAAATTGAAAGTTGGGGCACTGATGACATGGCTGGATTGGCAGCATAAACTTTGGGGGCTTCTTAGCATGGAGAAGTTAACAGCAGTGGTGGAACGCAAATTACCACAATTTGACAAGACATGGGGACCATGTATACGATTCCTATCTCAGGAATTCAGGGAATTCTCCTGTCCAGCTGGCCTTCGAATACTCCGCCTGACCCAGAAGGAACATGGCACTGAATCAGAAGTACAGGCAAAGTCCTAACCTGTACATTCCACCCCATAGCCTGGACACATCGCATTCTTAACACATGGAGTTGTCGAGTAGACCCTGACTTTTCTCCCTTTACTGTCCCTCAGTATACCTTACCCTAAACTCATCCTGCCTTCTTCTCTCCATTCCCTACCTTTAGTAACTCATTCTTCTTATTCTACCTCACCGACCTATGGATGAATGCGAGTAGTTACTCCGTATTGTTGTCTCATGAAATTCAATGAAACAGATTTGAACCTAAAAAGTGAAAGGTGAAATAAATACAGGCAATTTTCAACTGCCTGGGTTCTCCTTAACAATTCTTCCAAGCAGCACTACACATAATGGGGATGATCTGAGAACTCCATATTTTAACAGGCATTCTTTTCAATTCTTTGAATATATTGTTATTGAAACCAGGCCGAAACTGCTGTAAATGTGGTCAAAGTTGTAGCTGCATTGCGCAGTTTATTATGACTGAGGAAAGGAAGTAATAAGCAAAGCTGGGATGCACTGGGGAGGGCACCAGAACGCATTGCATGAACAAGATTTACAAAACTCAATTGTGCTTTTTGGGCCATCATCGACACTTAAGCCTTCTTCCACAAAAGTTCACTTTGTGAAGAACGAAAAACAAACAAACAATGCATTATGAAGTGCTTTATAGCATAAACACACATTTTATTTAGCAAAATATACTGGTTACTGAGAAAACTATAAACGACTTACTTGTAACACATGCTCACTATTGTGTCATGTTCCAATGATGCTGCTGTAGCATGCCTGAGAATAATTCTGGCTGCACTCAGATTCCCACAGATGTCCACCAATGGCAGCCATTATTTACCATTTGATCACAAGCTACACTTCAATAAATTATGGGAAGGTCTCATAATTAATACCCGTTAGCATTAGACAGATTACCTCCGCTGCCAAAAACCTCCATCTTTAACTCCAGTGTATTCTTACCACCTGGTACTGAGCTCGCTGGTTTACTAAAATCAACTCACACTCTCATTTCACAGATTACCCTCTGCTGTCTACTTTTAGGATGTTGCCTTTTGGTGCATGCTACACATGTCCAAATTATTATAGTTCCTACTCTGAGTAGTTACATCCTAGTATCCGCAGCCCATAATAGCCACTAGTTCAACAGACCTTCACTAGGAAGAAAGTGATAGAAATTGTCTTTACCAAACGAATGCCAACCGTGGCTAAACAAAATTGCTCTCGAAACGTTTACATATTAACATCTCTTTTAGAAAGGGACATCTATGCCAAGAGCACTGGAACACTCATCAGTCCTTGACCAAGTGTTCACCTATATCTCTGCAGCATGACTGCTGTAAGCCAGCCCAATATAATCATTGAAATTCAGAGAACTGAACAATATGGAAATGTTTGAAGAGGACTACACTGTAGCTACAGCTATGGAGACTCAAAGAGTAAAACAAAGAAATGGAAGAAGCAGAGTAATTTAAATAACTGCGATGCAAAGATGGTCAAAATAAAATATACTGCATTTGTCAACATTTTATTTCTGCTGCAATCCCCACTCAGCCTCCCTGTTTTGTATCAATCTGTTGAACAAAGGTTTTACGGTTAAAAACGAAAGCACACGTGTAAATATATATTATTTTTGGCCGTGAGTGAAAATAAAAAAACGGAAATAAGTTTCTTTATAGAGTTGTTTTCTTCCATAAAATAAATCACTTCAACTAATAATTCTATCATAAACAGATAAACATTATTTTTGTACACAATACTCTTCTCTCCTCCTCAATAATCAGTTGAGGGTTCTACATTATTAATTAGAAGTGAGATCTTGCTGACATATTTTCGGTCATCTGTGCTGAAGCCAAACTGTATTACATTTCAGGAAAGATCCGAGATATACAATTTAAATCACTTTCTGCAGCAACCAGTGCATTCCCCATATCTGGCAGGTGCTCAAGTTCAATTTATTAGTAGGAATATCATTCATCTTTAAAAGATTTAAAGGCTGCTGAATATTTTATTAGCTGAAATTAAAGTAGGCCGTTTAATGCTTGGTGTCGGACTCCTGACATCCTCTGGAACTGTCCTGGGAATATTATCCTACAAGTCCCTCCACTGTGGAAAACAATATGCAGATCATTCACTGCAAGGTGGAGGTTTAGAACATTAATTTCCCGATCCAGGGCAGGTATCGGGGGTCGTCCAGGATCTTCTACGGGGCTAACTTAGGATGCATGAGCACGACCATGAAGCTCTTATTGTTCATTGCGCTTTAACTTCGCTCTTTTACCAATCAGGCTTCACTGATCGGTTAAAGTCTAAAGATCACATTTATATCTTAACTGTCACCTCTAACTGTTCCAGCATTACAGATTCCCCCTGCACGCAGTCTCACGCCTTTCCCTTCTATAAGACCTAAGTAATATCCACCAGGGCGAAGACAGTTTCTAAAAAACTACAACAGTGTTAAAGGGTCAGCCAATTTATATGTGAACTACCTTTATGGCCGCATTAAAAACAATGACATATTTTTGGGCACTGCATGTTAACCACTTCTCTTTTGCAACACTGCTCTCCTGTATCTAGCAGGCCTATATATTTAATTTAAAAAATATACATTTACTGTGGAAAATTAAGCTGGAAGGCACATGTGGTGATGAATAAATGAAACCGGACAACTTAAAGGTGAGAATACCATTATACAAGACAGCATGATATTTTCATCAATGCATTACACAGCACTCTTTTGGGGTAGCATGCATTTCTAGCACCAAATTTGTTCATATTTACCATTGCAGTTCTTTATCTATTGTAAAAAGTATTTTAAGAACCAATACTGCAAGATACCAAGGGACAATCAGCTGATATTTATCAGTTGCCTCTTTCTATATTCATTTAACCTACAACTAATGAGAACAAATTACTTACCTGTAATTATGGTCCTTGAGACTTTTAACCTTTCTTTACATTTCACCCCAAATACCTTGCTAAAAAGAAAACATATTTTTAGTCTCCCCTCTGTACAGTGATGGGTAAGGAATACAAAGGTAAGAAGGAAAAAAAATTCCCTTCCAATTGTTTCTTACATTTTACGTCTCTGCCCTTCTTCCATGCCATGATGGCCTTTTCCAACAGTCCGTTAAGATTTCCGTCACTTGGGAACCCAAATTGCCAAAAAGGTATCTGCCACCTCTGAGGGGGAAGTTGGGGCTGGCTGGGGTCAAGTTATAACCAGTATACACCGAAAGGTTCAGGGACAAAGTTACAGTTAACTAAGGTGTTCATCCTGTTAAGCATACAGTGTGTGGAAGTCCAACTCTTTGAATTCACACCCCTCGGCAGTGACAACCTGCGAGATGGAAATCGCAGATCTCACGATAGAAAATGCTATGCAGTAAGTCTCTATTGACTGAATAATGGAAATCCACAAACTGCATCCTGTGAATATATTTGTACACAGTCAGAACCCCTTTCAGGTGACCATGAGGCACGCAGGAGCTACTGAGCCCAACCGTGGTGGGTGAGGTCTTTCACTCCTAATGTTCGGGCCCAACCTAATACGGATCCTGAGCAACTGGGCCAAGAACCCCTTCTGCACTTGATACTCAGTGGTAGCTGTGGACGAGCAGTCAAAGGCTCCCTCCTGAGGGAGGGGGGACAGAGGTGGAAGATATACTCAAAGTGCACACAGTACTGTCAATAAGTACAGATGTAATATTTTATTTCTAACTCTACACATTCAAAGGTATAACTATATTAGTAAGCAATAACATTCCCCTTGAGGTCTGGGCCCTAGCGGTTGTCAGGCAAATCCCTATCTCACCCTCTTCCGTGTAATGTGGTCAGGGTTATTTCCCATTCACTGGTGGTCGCATCTACGGAATGCTCAATAGTAAGCCATACTCAAGAGTTCCCCTTTGACTATTTGGAATTAGTCAAAAGTGTCTATGGTCCAGTAGCACCTTCAGCAGCGAATCCCCCTAGGGCTCCACAGGCCCAGTTTAAGTCTTACCCACTCATTCAGCATGGAAGTGTTCGGAGTTGCATCGGGTGCCCTGGCACTCGTGAGTTCTTATTCTGCTTGGATAAGTCGGGCTACTCGTGGTACAAGCGACAGCACCCGGCAGGTGCAGGCTCCCTCTCCTGAGCGGCACTGCCGGCTCTCCTCCACGACCGGAGCAGCTTCCAGCTCGCAAAGACACAGTAAGTCAATTTCTCTATGGCAGGGGGGTGAGGAAGAGAGGGGAGGGGGTGGGGAATTCAATCCTTTGACTCCCAATTGGAGCCAGCGAGAGTGCGACGTCCTCCTCTGTGGTATCCTAGTCCTCAGGTGTCAGTCAGGGCAGATCTCATTGTGTAGGCTTGACCCGCTGGTCACAGCCTGACTGTAGTACCGGGCGACAGCCCAAAATCTTTGGCAACTTAGCACAGACAGACCCTCCTGGGATACGGAATTGCCACAGTACCTCCGGACAGAATGTAGACTCCTCAGAAGCAATTTCACACCACAGCACCCCCTCCAGGCATACGAGGTTGCTGCTAAGGCGTTCATGAGTCCTGGCAAGTTGGTCATGCAATTACTTCAACTGTGGCCCCCTTTGGCATACGGGATACCCACAACTAGGCAGTACGGGCTTAGCACTCTGCACAGCGCACAATACACGGCTCATTCCACGGCGGCCCTCTCCTTGCATATGGGGGTCGTCAAAAATAACCCTGCACTTGGGCAACGACCCGATCTGTGCACAGCTGAATCCTGACATGTCGCTCAGGGTGTCCTCATGGTAGGGCTCCCCACTGGACCTTGCTCCATCCAATGCAATCCTCTTCGTCACAGGGCACACTGGTCTTGGCAAGCAGGCAGGCACTGGTGTTCCAGGCTCCAGGTCTTGGTTTGCCTGGGTGATGTTTCCTCACCAAGCAGGGAGACTAGCAGTCCAAAATCACAGGCACAGGTCTTGCAGAGCTTCCACTTTTCACACAGCCAGACTGGCTGCTTGGCAGATTACCACGTTTGGGGTCTCAACCTCCTCTTCTTATGGTCCTTTTCCAGACACCAAATGTGATTTAGGGTCTGAGTCTTTGAAGTTTTATGTGGGAGTTCTGCTTCTTTTGAAGTTTACATTTTTCCTTTCTGTCTTCCCTCTTGAAACGGTGTCTGTCAGAGATTCCTCTACTCCTTATGTCTTCACAAGGCAGGCCTGAGCGTCCCAAAATGTAACTCGGGTCCTCCATGTAATGCACCACTGAAGGCACACTTGCACTCAGTGTACTTTCACAGCACAAATACTCTCCAGTCTGCACACTGCTCAGTACTGTAGCTTTCCTGTATTGTACCAGGGTGTGCTATTTGCAAACACACACACTGCCAGTACACACACACACACTCAACATATGAGTGCTGCACAGCACTTCACCCTTCATGTATTGTACTTCCCACATGCACATATACACCCAGCACATGCTTTTACTGCGCACGCATTGCCCAGCACTATATCTCTCATGTAACCTAATTCTTGCAGGCATACATACACCCAATACATGCACTAACCACACATATACTGCACAGTACTGTTTTACCTTCGTACTGTACCCTTCCCAGGAACACATACATCCAGCGCAGAGTCACTACTCCTGCACTATGCAGCACTCTACAGCTACCTGATGTAGGTTGATAGCGAGTTAGGCAAACAGCAGCGGAACTTTAAAAAGGTGAGTGAGCCTGTAGGACTCACTCCAGTGACACAGGGTAAATAGTACCTGTTCACTTCTACTGATCACTACATGGTATACTGCCACCACTGTGCTCATGCTACTTAACTCCTGGTGAAGGTGGTAGCCTTACACCACTATGAGGGTAGTGCTTTGGGTACCCCTCCTGGTCCAACAAGACCGCAATCCGCGAGACAGGCCTATGTCATGGTGCACACCCATAATCTGCGTTTGCCTACGACAACAAATATCAGCATTAGGGATTCAGACAACAGTAAAGATGGGCACTCAGGGAAGAGGTATGTATCTTTTACCATGCAGGGGACTTTTTCATCCCAACACACACATGACCATTCGACAGTGTTCCAATTTTCAGGTATTAGAATGCTTTTGAAATCAACAGTATTGGTGGTCCTTGATCATGGAGAATGAGCCCTGAAGAGGGTTGATAGGAACAGCACTCAAAACTGTGTTTATCACTTGGTTGAGGTGGAAAGACCTTGTACACCGGACTGGGACTTATGATTGTGATTACTGGGGAACTATTACTAACAACAAAAAACTGTTATTAAGACCCTGGCATGGTGAGCAAAAAACGATGGATTTAGGCCCAGATCTCTGTACTGGGGTGAATGTATGACATTGTTCTGCATTCTGTCCATAAATAGTTCTTTTTGCAATTGTCACCCCGAGTGGGACGGGTATGCCCAGACGTGGGTCCCGTGCTCTCCATGCCACTGGAATCAAGCTATCCTGGCTGAAGAGGGGTGAAACCCCGAAACCGGTCCTAGGATGCTTGTTTCCAGTCCAGGGAGGACCTGGCCTGGCAGTTCGGGCTGGACTGTTCCCATTGGGCGCAGGGTCAAGACTGATTTGCATATGGCTGGGTCCAAACTGGAACGGCATGGTGAGCAAAAAACGATGGATTTAGGCCCAGATCTCTGTACTGGGGTGAATGTATGACATTGTTCTGCATTCTGTCCATCAATAGTTCTTTTGCAATTGTCACCCCGAGTGGGACAGGTATGCCCAGACGTGGGTCCCGTGCTCTCCATGCCACTGGAATCAAGCTATCCTGGCTGAAGAAACCGGTCTTAGGATGCTTGTTTCCAGTCCAGGGAGGACCTGGCCTGGCAGTTCGGGCTGGACTGTTCCCATTGGGCGCAGGGTCAAGACTGATTTGCATATGGCTGGGTCCAAACTGGAATGGCATGGTGAGCAAAAAAACGATGGATTTAGGCCCAGATCTCTGTACTGGGGTGAATGTATGACATTGTTCTGCATTCTGTCCATCAATAGTTCTTTTTGCAATTGTCACCCCGAGTGGGACGGGTATGCCCAGACGTGGGTCCCGTGCTCTCCATGCCACTGGAATCAAGCTATCCTGGCTGAAGAGGGGTGAAACCCCGAAACCGGTCCTAGGATGCTTGTTTCCAGTCCAGGGAGGATCTGGCCTGGCAGTTCGGGCTGGACTGTTCCCATTGGGCGCAGGGTCAAGACTGATTTGCATATGGCTGGGTCCAAACTGGAATGGCATGGTGAGCAAAAAAACGATGGATTTAGGCCCAGATCTCTGTACTGGGGTGAATGTATGACATTGTTCTGCATTCTGTCCATCAATAGTTCTTTTTGCAATTAAGACCCTTCCAGGCAAATCTGTCGAACTGTCGGGCCTCTGAACATATATGTCCCAACAGTGCTTGGCCACCACATCGTCCAAGTAAATTGTGCAGCTGCGTCATATGCTTCCATATTTGGCACCCAATACAACCCTTAAGTAAAGGTCTCAGTAATCTGTTCAGTGGCATCTTTTCCACTTGTTCGGTCATATCACTTATGAAAAAATGCTATTTATCTTCTTGAAGAAAGTCTTTTTAATGATGTGGATGGCCATACAGTTATGCAACAGCCTTGAGAGTGTAAGTGTTTAATTTATGGCAACCTGTCCCAAAAGAAAAAAAGGTATTCTATTCCAAAATGAGACTGAGGCTCTAATACCTGATATCGCCCTACCAAGATTCCCCGCCCTGAGTTGTAAATCATTGTGATAGATTTGAACTCCTAGATATTTAAAAGCTGCCTGTTCCCAAGTATGGTGCATATTTTTGGATACCAAAGTCTGTTCAGCATCCAGGTCCAGGGGGAACAAACAGGACTTATCCCAATTTACGTTTAAGCCAGGCAGTAACTCCAAAGTTCCGTAACATTTCAAAGACAGCAGGCAAATCTCTATTGGGGTTATTTAGGGATAATAATAATGCGTCAACCAAATACAGTGAAATTAAATCTTTTCCTCTCCCATTCACATGCCCTACCCCATGACCTGCAGACTGGCCATTCAAGAGCTACAAAAAAAAACAATATTGAAAGACGACCCCTCTGCCGAGCACCCCTCTGAGTAGCGCATCTCTGTGCAAAAACTCTCCCTGTTCAGACCATGGCAAATAGTTGTGTGTACAGAAGTATCCATCTCATAAAGCGGAAACCTATTCCAGATTTAGGGAGTGCCTCAAACAAATGGGGCCACAATAACGTGTCAAATGCCTTCTCAATATCCAGAGAGACCACAACAGGATTTGAGTGTGATCTTGGTGCTTTTTCTAAAACACAGAATAAGTGTCTGAGATTTAATAATGTATTGTGGCAAGGGGTGAACCGATTTTGAACTGAATGCACCCAGTCTCGCATCTAAGGCATCAACATGTCCGCAAGCAAATTCCTCAATATTTTATAGTCAGTGTTTCAAAAGGGAGAGAGGTCTATATGACTTGATGTCTAATCGACGTTTACTGTTTTGAGGCAAAACGTTTATGACAAAATCTCTAGTTGTTTCATGAAGAATTTCCTTGTGAAATGAGCTATTATATACGGTTAACAGTTTTGTAGGCATCATTGCCTTATAAGTGAAGTAAAACTCCATAGGTAACCCATCATTACCTGTGGTTAACCCTCAGCCAGTTTATCAATAGTAAATATAATATATTCTACTGTTAATTGTTCTTGCACAGCAGATCGTTGTTCAGATGTCAGACCAGGCATGTGTATAGCATTCAAATAATTTACAAGAATGAGAGAATGTGGCCTAACGGCTAGGGCAGTCGACCTCAGAGCTGTGGAACCGGGCTCGAGTCTTGGCAGGGACGCTCAACATTCTGTGATTCTGGGCAAATCACTTAATCTCCCCGTGCCTAAAAAAAAATGAATGTGTCCATCTGTAGCGCAACTGGTGCTCATGTAAAGCGCTCTGATACCTTCGGGTCGAGTTTGCGCTATATAAAAAAAAACTCCAACTCCACAAGTTGTCCCTTCATTGATTCATACATCATAGTATAAACCATTATAATATTCTTTCAAGAACATAATTATGTTCTTTTATGTGTGAACAATTGTGTCTATATTTGACCTAGTGTCGCAGATCGGTCATCCATCTGCAAATGCGCAGACTAATCATGCCAGATGCGTCCTACTAGGTCCCCTTACCGGTGTTGCCTCACCACATAGTCTTTGGAATGGACACCTTGTAATCTTTCTTTTGCCGTATGATATTCTATCCTGTCAAGCGTCACCCATGTTACAAGGGGGCTGTAGTCTATCTTCCAATGCTTGTAATTGTCTGTTTAAAGTCAATTTAACACCTGTGGTTCCCCTAAGACACATCCCTCTTAAAACCACCTTGAAGGCATCCCATTCAGTCGCCAAATTATTAGCTGTGCCATAATTTTCATCAAAGTAATTTGTAATATGATCACCCATTTCTAAGAAGTCCCTCTGTTTGGAGTCAGCATGTAGGGACTTCAGATCTATATTCACCCCAGGGGTATTCCATACTTAGCGGCTTGGAATCCGATATAATTTTACCTGTATAATTTGCTGACATTCATTCTCATATCCATTCCACCCCCGCTCTATCCAAGGACATACCTATCCTAGTGTACAGCTTAAATGTCGAAGAATAAAATTAGTAATCTCTTAAATTCGGATGAAGTGTACACCACACATCTGTTAACTGCCATGGCTGCTCCTATCTAAAAAACTGTGTCACCACTGACCTGTTTAGTGTGGTACAAGTGGGTGGTGCAGATCTGTCACAATTGGGATCCAACACCATGTTATAATTCCCACTCATTATGTATGTTTTGTTGTGAGTATCTGTAGGTTTTGTGTCAATAATTGCTAGGAATTGCAGTTGACAATCGGAGCATATAAACTCACGATCACCATGTCTAACCCATGAAGTGAGCCATTAATTATGGTGTACCATCCTTCTGTATCCATGCATGTTTTGTACACAACAAACGGTGTTCCTGATGAGAGTCAAATGAGGGTGACTCAGAGTAACGAAATAGGTCGTGTCACTACATGGACACGCCATTTTTACCCGATTTCTCCAAATTTCCTTTGACCAACTGTGTTTCCTGAATATAGCAATTTGCATATTCATGCGCTCCAAGGAAGTCAGTATTGTTTGTTGTTTCGCTGGTGAGCATAATCCCTGAACATTTCAAGTTATATAACTGTCTAGCACTTGTTTTACCATCTCCGAAAAATAAGAGCTATACTGTCCTCCAGTCACCTGCAACCCGGACCCATTGTCCCAGGCTGACAAACGACATGCGTCTAGGGAGTGGGAGGACAGTCTTTATCATGTTCAGAGTCAGTTTAGGCTGTATAGGCCTGAACAGTAATTCAAAAGTTAAAGCGTCTCAGTGCAACCCACTAGACACAAGGGAGCGCCCAGCCTAAATAGCGCTTGTGTAGCTGCTCGACCATGTTCCCCAACATAACACAATAATCAAAAAAATTGACCCACTCCATTGGATATTCAATGGAGCGTATGTAGTGGGATCTTAAGCCACACATGTGCCCTCTGTGGCCTAAATCTCCCATGACGTCAACAAAGCCTGCTGTTTCAGCTACCTCAGTGTTACTGCTGAGCCAAACTAGCATAGAAAAGACCAAACAAAACAATATATGCTGACATATTAGATTCCTCGGTATATATCAGTAGTGCAGCTCCATTAACCAGTTCAGAAGTCATATATATTTTTTTTTTTACAGTTATATAGCGCGAACTTGGCCCGAAGGTATCGGGTATCAGAGCACTTTACATAGCACCAGTTGCGTTACATGAGGACACATTCATTTTTGTTAGGCACGGGGAGATTAAGTGATTTGCCCGGAATCACAGGATGTTCAGCGTCATTGCCGAGACTTGAACCCAGTTCCCCAGATTCGAGGTCGACCGTCCTAGTCGTTAGGCCAACTCCTCTCCTTGGTGTCACATCAGGCCCAAACCCAGTATCTCAGTGACTGTATGTCACTTCCAACTCCACCTGCCCGCCACCAGAGTCTGAAGACATTTCTTGGGATATACGATACTGCGATACTTCTTGTATTAACTTTGCAATCTCTTTGGTCGCTTGTTCCTTGGTCAAGCCTCCCTTCGTCTCACGATGAATCTTTCTGCCCTGTCTTTCATGGTTGCCGCATTCGGAGTGCGAGAGTCCAATACTTTCCATCAAGGAGATCACTTCTTGTGTGGTGAAAAATTTGGGTTGCGCCATTTGCAGTCACTTGCAACTTTGCGGGTTACATAAGTGCATATGGAATATCATGTTTGCCTTCGTTTAACATCTAGAAAGGCTTTTATGTCACGTTGCACCAGATTGGTATAGTCGGGGAAAACATGTATTTTGTTGTTTTCGACATACCAGGGGCCATGTTTTTGAGCTATTTGTAAAATGCAATCTCTATCCCTGAAATTCATAATTCCCACTACCACAGGTCTAGGAAGAGCGACCCGGGGCTCGCGGGTGGCCTGGAACTCAGTGTGCTCTTTCGACTACGAAAACGTGGGTGTACTCTTGTCGTATACATTAGGAAGTAGTCACTGCTCAAAGAACAATTCAGCATTCTGCCTCTCCATTTTCCCCGGAAATTCAATCAGGATTTTATTGTTCCGTCCCTCCTGTCCTTAGCGCTATTTTTGTAATACATCATCCACCTTGGTCAGCTGGTGCACTTGTGACTGCACCTTTATGAGAGGGAAGAAGCAAAGCCAGTGCTGATTCACTGTACGCCACCCTCACCATGATTAGCTCTCAGTAGATTAAACACTCACTGCAACGGAGTCCAGCTTCTGTTCCAAAATTGTTTTAGAGTCTGAAATGACCTTCAAGATTGCACCAAGCTTTCCATAATGCCCTGCAAGGGCTGTTTCCACAGTCTGCATCGTGGACAGTAGTTGCAGCTTGTCACCTACCACTGGAATCAAGCAGGGATCCACTGGTGCTACCCTCCAGCCTTGGGTTTAAACATGTCTCCCTCTTTGTTCCACACCTTATAGTTAGTAATAGATATACACTTAGACTGGTTTCTCTGCTCTCTTAAAGACCAATGCAATGTTGGTACCTTAACAGTACAAGCAGCGCTTCTCACAAGTGCACCCAATACATACAAACCTGTGTTGCTTGTGGGCTGTATTGTCACCTCAGTTATAGCATATAGCGCCTGCTTAGTTCCTGGAGTATTGTCCTAGTATGGCTCCATGTAACACTGCATGCCGCTGGTCCCTTCTTGCAACTATGCAAGTCACTCAACCAGCAGATCCCACCAGCAATCTCACCCATCATCCGTCATACGATGTCTGATAAAGGTTACTGGCCGCACCACTCCCTACTGCACTTCTGTAGTGTTTCCCGAAGCCAGGCCCATCACGTCACTGTTTCTGCCCACACCAGGTTTCCTCTGAAGCGGATTGCTCTGCCATCTTGTTTTGGCAGGGCACGCTGATTCTCTCCAAGTCTCGTAGCATCCAACTATCCTGCTGTGCCTCACTCTCAACAAACTGTCCACATTTGTGCTGTTAAACAGTATTCAACAGATTTTTTGTCTTGGCGGCGTTGTTTCAGATAGGTTAATCTCCGACATTGTAGGGGGGAAAACTGGAGCAATCTAAAAGAGCCTTGTAAGCTAGCCCATGCCCCATGAGTGTTGGAGAACTTAATGGTGGAGTGCATGATTTGTTGAGGATTAAAATGCTGGAGGTATGGATACTGAGCCGTATGATCCACCCATTTGTGAAAAGAATATTGATGGTAGAGCTCTTGAGGAATGGGCAGACTCTAATTGTCCATTCACTATCATTTCCAAACATGATTTTCTCAAACATCAGAAAAATAAAAAAACAAGCCCAATGATACCAGAGATTTTGCGGTTTAAAGTACAATGATAAGAATGACTGGAAGTCTTCGTGTCCACTATGAGGATGTCGGACATACACATCTTGGGCAAAGTCTGAGTGGCAAAACTCAGTCAACATGTGCAGGGTAGATGCCATCAAGAACATTCGTCAATCAGAACTCAGCGATGGGCTGGCATTTCAATTTACTGCATGAGTATATGTGAGGCAGGTGTGGATGGTATTCTTAAAAAAATCAAGGGTGTCTTTAGGAAGAGTTAAGGAAGGCTGAAGGATTTTCACACCATATTAAATTGAAGCAAAATGTGATTCTTGTTTGACACAAATTTAGTAATATGCCATTGTCTGTAACAAGCAAGCTATCTAAATTAATTCAAGAAATGTGTTGATGATGATGGGATAATTCAAAAGACCGACACTTCTGAATGGGGTTTTCCTATAGTTTTTGTTTAGAAAAAAAATCAAGCTTATTATTGCATCTGTGTGCAGATTTGTACTCACTCCACAAACAAATAATTGTGGATTGTCATTAAATGCCTAAAATGACAGGTCTTTTAGCTATGTTAGACGGAGCCAAGCCTTTTTTGTTCTAGATGTTAAGGAGAAATCAAGTTAACCCCTGAAAGTTGTAAGTTGACCCTGTTTATTTCCGAGATAGAGCTTTTAAATATCTGAAAATGCTGTTTGGATTGGCTTCTGTTTACTTGCTTTTCAGAAACTCATGTCTTTGCTGTTTGGAAAATGGAAGCAGTGGTGAATTTCCAGGCTGACATTTCGGTGTATGCAAAAATGTTGAGCAGCATAATCAGATTTTGGAGAAGATTTAGAGAATTATACAAAATAAGGCTATGACCATGCAACTGGTTAAGCACAATTTTATGACACACGCGGTTGAGTATTTAGGTAACTAGAGCACAGCTGATGGCATCATGCAAAAAACATATTATATACCACTGAGCAAGTAAACGCTTTTGAGATTAAAGTTCAATTGCGATCTTATTTGGGACTTAACTAATTTTATTTGAAATTCGTTAAAGGGTTCTCAACAGTTGATGCTCCACTCAGGAAATTGCTAAATGGAGCGTAAGATTAATCACTCAAGCCAGTTATTTCGAAAGTTCACTCTTTTAGCAAATTTTTACTGGACGGTTGGAACATTGTCACTGTGGATGTCAGTGGAGAAGGGTTGGGAGCACTGCCGTCTCAGATAATTGGGGATAGAGAAAATGTGTTATTATTTGCTTATAGAGCTCTCTCTTGACGCTCAAAAGAGGTAATTCTACTAGTAACAGGAGAGCTTTGGCCTCTGACAAAAAGAGATCACAAACTGTTGTTTCTGTAGAAGGGGGAATGGCACTGTTAAGGCTTCTACTAGATTAGCAAGTATTTAAGCCAAACTATAGGAGCACAATCACGACATTTTGCATATCCCAGCTTCAACAAATACCAAGGTTGATTTTTGTTCGTCCATGTCCCCTTGTCCAATGAACAATAATGATGGTTGTTTCGAAGAGCATATTGTGGCATTGGTAGCAGATGCTGTGGATTAAATTGCATACGTCATAATTGATAAGGTCTGGAGCTTTCTGTTGATGGCAATATTATTGTGTGAGGGGATAAATTCATTGTGCCATTGTTGGCTGGGGACAAGCTTATTGAAATAACTCATAGTAGACATTAAGGAGAGTCCAGTACAAAGAAAAGTGTTAGAGTACTACAGTAGTGGTCTTATATAACAGAAATATTGTAGATTATGTCTAGAGGTGCCGGTGTTATCAGCGATCAGACAAACTTCTGAAAGCACGAGAGGGACATTTGAGTAAATAGTTTTTCCAAAAGAGTATTGCCAGGATGTGGCCATGGTTTTTTAGGCCCATTTGATTTCTCTTGAAGTGGAAAAATATATAGTAGTGGCTGTGGATTATTTTTCTACATGGGTTGAAAACAAGTGGTTGTTAAATATAAATGCTAACAAAACAGATTTTTTGGAAGTAGTGTTTCGTAGGCAGGGTCAAGTTCAAAGTTTTTTAGGGAGTCAAGAGAACTAAGCATAGGCAAGCTGCACTGTATTCTTCCCACAAAAAAATGGTTTAGTTGTAAGATTCAATAGGGTAATTGGTGAGACTGTTCAGTTGGCTCAGGCATCCAAGTGAAAAATCTAAGCGGAATTAGAAAATCAAGTTTGGGCTTATCATTGCTCACCATATAATACTACTGAGATTTCACTGTTTGAACAGCTCAAAGGTCAGAAACCCATTAATGAGCATAATCCTTCTTAGTTGAATAATAGATCGAAAACCACAGTGTTTTGAATGACTTATGCAACCAAACATGACAGAATGTTGAACTAATGCAATGTGAGGTTAAGAAAATATTGGACGAGAAACATGGCTCTTATGGGGAAAAACTTTGGTCAGTGTGGAGAATTATCAAAAAGCCACACTGGTCTAAGAAAGGGTTTTAAAAATGTTTGGCTGGCAAAAGAGTGAGAAGGGTAGGGAAAACTTCTGCCGTGTTGGATAAGAGGGCCTGAAAGAGAATGAATAGTGTGGTGCCCTTTACTGAGAACAATGTCAATGTGAATGGTTGTGTTTTATTGTTCCCCTATGCACCTGAAAAGAATGATATTGCAGATATCCGTTTCATTGTTGCACCGTGCTACCTGCTTTGAAATTAGATTTGGTGAAACAATAGATTTAGACTGCAATGCAGAGTCCGAAGGAAATTGCATGAAAATGGGAATATCTTTGTAGAAGGAAATTATGGCGGAAACGTCTATCAACCATCATCAGTCTTGATCCTCAGTTGAAGGCCGCTGCCATTTCTTTTGATGCAGCCAAAGCATTTGACACACTCGAATGGCAATACCTCTCTCGGCTGTTGGAGAGGATTGGCCTTGGCCATCGAGTCATTAACTGGATCAGGTTAGCCCTGGATCAAGCTAGTCTACAAGCAACCCACCGGTCCTTTATGGAAATTGGTGATGTAGCTTCTCCATTTCCGACTGCTCGGGAACTAGACAGGGGTGCCCTCTGTCACCCATCCTGTTTGCAATAGCAATAGAATCTCTGGAGGCTAGGTTACATCACCACCATTCAGATAGTGAACTAAATTATACAACCAGGCTTCTAATTGTCTCTAAGCATTTGGATGATGTTATGCTATTTATTAAAGACTTTGCATCCAATACCTCTATGATTCTTAGAGAGCTTATCAAATTTGGGTGCCTTACAAAAATAACCATTAACTGGTCTAAGTCAGTTCTTCTTCCCCCTTACAGCCATCACAAGCAAATTTACTCTGAAATTTCCACTGAAAAGATCAGACACTGCTGTCAAACATTTGGGCATATAGATCAACAGGGATCTGCATGAGATTTACCATGGAAATTATGGCAAGATACTCACCGACTCAAGGACTGTGTCCCTGTATGGTCCAAACTGCGTCTGTCACTGGTTGGCTGAACTGCTGTTGCCAATATGGTAGTCTTTCCAAAGTTTTTCTACCTCTTCACTAATGTACTGGTCCCGCTCTCTAGGCATTACTTCCACCGTATTCGCTCCAATCTCATAAGTTTATCTTGTGCCGGTTAACAACCCAGAGTCACAAGGGAAGTGCTCACAGAAACATTTGAACAGGGTGGGATCTGTGTGCCAGACTTGGAGCTATCCTTTTACTGTGCCCAAGCGCAGTTTGCACACTATTGGTACCACTTCATGCCCTTTCAACCACATGTTGCCATCGAGACTGACAATATGGCACCATGCCTGTTGAACACCATTCTTTCTTTGTCTATCCACTGGACATCCCGAAGTGGAGATAGGTACAGCAAAATGCACTGTTTGGGCCTGGTACAGCCTTACGCAACATTCAAAACTAGACTGCCTATTTGCGGATAAGATCTCGCAGTGTTGCAACCTACAGTATACCAAGGAATCTGCCTTAAAATGAGCCAACTGCGTCTAAACTCCCTAGGCGACATTTATTACATTACAGTCCCTCGGGGAAGACTCCCACTGTATGCCTTTAGATATGTTCATGTATCACTGGCTCTGAGCATCCTGCAAAGCAGTGCACGGTACATTCCCCACCCCTCCCACACCCCCGCTTGCACTGGAGGAACTTCTGGATCCTCCTTTCCTAGGATGCTCATCTCTCAACTGTATACCACCTTCCAAGACAAAGCACCTGCCTGCACCCTCACAGAGAAATCTATGCCTGAGGGACTTGGTTCCTTCTCCTACAGAGAAACAGTGCCAGTACTGTTGCACTCAGATAGGTGTGCTCCGATTCAACTACACATTGCGATCAATACAAATGAAATTCCTCCACAGGATGTATCGCACACTCCTGTGCTACTATGGATAATGGGCCTTATCAACAATACTCGCTGCACACTTTGTAGTGCCAAAGATGTTGACTTCCTGCATATAGTATGGGACTGCAAAGGTACTGTCAGATATCAGTTGTCAGTGTTTGACATTATCTACCATATTACTGACCTTAGAATACAGAGATCTCCACAACAGCACTCGCTGGGGTTCAAGAAGAAGGGGTCCCCACCTAAGCACCTCCAGCTGGGCAAGATTACTTTGAACATTGGGTTTGAGGTGCGATGCGCCCTTAGAGCAGGTCACATTGGTTCCTGTAAAACGTCAAAATGACCCGCACTCTTCCAGATAGCTTTGTATGTCAAAAAAGTCAATGCTTCTAGCTACCAACTACAGTAACATCGCTTTGTCTATATTGTACTGTACTGCATGCCACAATTGTTCATGTAACAATATGTGTCCTGATGATGAAAGGCGTACCGTGAAATGCCTACTTAAGTGAATTGCTTTTGTAAGATCTTAAAGAATGTTTAATAAAAATCAAGCAGCAAACATGTTTTAATTTCCTACTGTTTCAGCTATTGTCCAATCAAATAATGTACTAGGTACGTTTGGTCCCAAAACGGGAACGCTCAGGTGCATTAATGCCTAAAAGTGCAACCAAAAGGAGGCATAAAACTAATTTTCTCTCAAAGGGAAATTCATGGGGTTAACCTGTAAAAAAGAAAACCTAGAATGGATACAATTTAGTTAAAACAGCAAGACCAGGCAAAATATTTTAAAGTTACTTTAAAGCCAGGGTGGTCACTTCGAAGGACTGTCCAGGGCTCTTCTGAAAAAAGCTCAATTAAGGTATTGAGATGTCTTTCCTCTTTGGTTGTGCAACAACAAAAGGATGGAACAGGACACAAAATACCACAATTATGGTAATATTCTATTTGGTGAGCATCTAGGATTACCGTCGATATCCATTTAGAACATTTTTATTATGACTGTAGTTCTATTTTAAATGTAAATGTAAAGGTTCTTAAATTCATAATCTGTAACTTACCGTGAGGTGGTTGTATAGAAAAGCAAATGCAGGATGGGCAAGAAGGTGCTGAAGTATACCCAGGATGCTTTGTTGATTTTGTAGAAATGTGTGGGATCAGAATTTGGTATATTAAGCCATAGTGTCAAGAGGATTCACCCAACACTACAGAATCATTTTGATTTTTTTTATTGGAGCACAATAGAATGAGAAGTGTATTCATGTTCTTTTAAAAAAATCTTATTTTAAATGGTTGCGAAAAACCAAACATTAGAACAGTGTTTACCTAAAATGAAATGTTCATTGCGGCATCGCCTACGGTCCAGCTCAATGCAGTATTTCTTCCACATACCTTTACACACTTAAAATCAAAGACTGTATACATTTTTATTTTACTTTTCTCATGCCTGAAAACCATACCAATACAGACGTTATAGTTTAATCCTAATTTATTTGAAAATAAACTATTTCCAGGTATTTGGCCTCTTAAAGATAATCTGAAAAGCATTTCAGGCTACAACAGACTAGAACAAACTTCATTTGGCTTTTTTTAAGCTAGTTTCATTTTGCAGTGGCTACGCAATTCATTTGTCATGAGTTAGTTGCCTTTTAATATACAGAACTGTTCTCAGAAATGGGTATGAGAAAGAGTATTTTTTTATACTTCAAAGAACCATTTGCAACGTTGGCCTTTCAAAATAGTGATGCGTTGCAGATGGTGTACACATATAATGACAAACGTCTTCGGTTTATTGTGCTGTGCATTTACAAACATGAGTTTTTTTTACAAAGACTCACCTTCAGAATTTCTGGTTCCTTGATATCCAGTGATTCTAGGTGACAGTGGTTTTTATGTAGTTTCTCAATTCGATGTGGACGTGGGGGTGGCGTAAAAAGCCATATGATGCAGACTGCAATCATGAATCCAACAGCCGCTCCCAGCAATAATCCACTTAGATAACTGGGGAGGGGAAGCATGATGTAGCCATATACAAACATTGTAAAAAAGAATAGTGTCATGCCGGGTACTTCGGGCAGTGTCAAATGCTGATCATCCTCATCATCACTTTCAAATTCAGTGCCAACCTCCTCTGGACTCCCTAGCTTTGAGCGCCTTTCCAGATGTTGGTTTTCCTTGCTTTCTTCTAACACATCTAAATCAAAGTCTTCAGGGTAAAGTTCACAAAACTCCTCATCCTCTTTACTTGCCAGAGCAGACAATGAGCATTTCTCCAATACAAGGGCAGAAGCCTTCACACTGAGTTCCTTCATGCTTGAGGGCTCCACACTTCTGGGTTCTCCATCTCTTACCTGTTCACCAGACTTATTTTTGTTTACACTGGATACATGTGTAGCGCAGTCTCCTTCGGAGTCACATTCCTCCTCTTTGATGCTGTAGTTGTTATTGCTTTCCAAAGGTCCATTTAAACTGGAAAGGCTGGAAAGCTCCGAAGCACTAGATGATAAGGCTTTAGGCCTGTAACTGCTGGATTCATCACCCATTATTTTACTCAACAGCTGCAATGGTTCGTATATGACTTCAGAAAGGCGTCTTTTAGTGTCTTCAATTCTAGCTTCTACTTCAGTTACTTTAAAAAATGAGCGCGCGTCCGACGGGGAGGTGATTGGGGAGGAAGGGGCAGTTTTAGAATCTCCACCGGTCACGCGGGGCTGGGTAAACTGTTTGAATAAGTGCAAGTTCAGTTTGGAGTCTGGTGGCTTGAAGGTCACAGTTTCTGAGTCCTGCTTAGAAGTGTCCGTTGACAAGGATTTAACAAGAGATTTCATAATGTGTCTGTGCCTTGAAGGAGGGGTTGAGTCTTTCGGTTCTACATCTGTGGAAAGAGATTTCACCAAACTCATAGAAGGCTTTGCACTGGCGATGGGGGAAGCAGACGCACTGAAGGACAATACAACAGACCTGGATGGGGAGGAGACTGCAGAAGAGGAACCGGTCACCTGCTCTGTGGGAGATGAGGCGGCAGATGAACTAGGTGAAGGCGATGCTTGTGATAGAACTAATGGCACTGCGCTAAATACTCTGGCCAATGAGGAGGGCTCCAGTGGCTTTACAGTGTTCTCTGGTGATGGTATAGATGTAGAATCTGCAACTGTCGCGCCGGGCGAGGTAGCATGATCAGATAAGGGGGTACCATGTTCAAAAGTAAGGTCTTCCTCGGCTTCAGTTGCTGTTACAATGCTTTGGTCATCCACTTCCTCGTCCAGAGTTTCTCTCAGCTCCTCTTCCTCCTCTTCTTCCTCCTTCCCAAACGCCGAGAAGTGAATGGTGATGGTCTCTCTGGAAACCGATCGCTGAACCTGCACTTTTGGTGCCGGCTGCTTGGAGGATGTTGGACCCTTTTTCTCTGCATGGCTACTGTTCAGACTTGTCATTGCAGTCCTAAAGGTGTGTCAGAATCTGTGAACAGAAAATGAAAATCAATGGTGGCATCCAATAAAAATATTCACAGTGCAAAAACATTAAGCCCATGATGTCACTTAACATTATGTCTTAAAATATATTTGTGTTTGACTATTATAGCGCCTCCTAAGCTATGGTAAGAAGTACAGACGCCAAGCAGTATAAAAGAAATACTGCAAAGGTCCGAAATAATTTCAAAGTGAATGCACAATTGCGGACCATCCACTGCTTCTCCAATAAACAGTTTTTTTTAATTTAATGCTACGCATTTTATTTGTATTTCCTAAAATAGCACATGCACCTCTGTAGTTTTAACCTGATGTAATGGTTTTAAATAAGATGCATGGTGGATTCAGCATGGGAAAACTACACATCATAAAACTCTTTGGTACTGTACTCCCCACCCTCGCAGAAAAAAAGTCACGCTTGCCCACGAAACAATAAGCTTTCTCAGCAGACTCATCCATTACCAGCAGTCCGCTCTGCAGTGCAGGACATTTACCACTCACTACTTTCCCACACTCCTACACCAAAGTCTTTCTACCACTCATAACTTTCCTCCCTTTGACTCATTTACTTCCTTTTTATCATCCTTCTCTTACCAAGTCTTTCCTTGCCAACCTATTCACCTTTTCGCCACCTACTGGATTACCAGTAAAAACAATCTGTAGCTTTTCAGATGGAATTTCCAGCAAGGTCTCACCTGCTCCCTTGTCCCGCTCTCAGACTGCTTCCACAACCTGACCCTTTATTCAGTTGCCCACCCTGTCTCCTCTCAGCACATCCTTTCTCCTCATATCTGCACCCCCAGCTTGACTCTCTCACCATGTACTGACTTCTTTTCTTCTCACTCTGCCCTGCCCTTGCAACACCCACCTTCAGTGAGGACCCTGTCTCAGAAACGTGAAACCACTTTCAGCCTAAACTCCTTCCTCCCTCCCTATTATGCGTAACAGGCTCGGCTACTCAGCCAGACACTTGCTGGTAAGTCAGAGAGCTTGAGGCAGCCCTTGTGTCTACCTGCCATCATGGCGGATGTGCTGCAAATGGAGAGGCTAGCATGCACACCTGCACCTCTGCATCTGCGAGTCAGACTTACTACTGAAGCTTGCAAGTATGAGCAGGGTCTGCTCCAACACAAGTGAACAGACCCTGGACAAAAACTATCCTCTGCATGCTTCAACACCCTCCGCATACTTCGCAAGACGTTCAAGTGGATCCCCTCCGACTCCAGGAAAACCGTCACTCACGCACTCATCACCAGTTGACTGGACCACGGCAAAACACCCTCTAAACCGGAATCAACAAAAAACTTCTCTGCAAACTCCAGACAGTCCAGAACACCACAGCCAGACTTATCCTCGCTATCCCACGACACAACCACATCACCCAACACCTCCGCAACCTCCAATGGCTCCCCTTCGAAAGAAGAATAATCTTCAAGCTGCTCACACATGCCTACAAAGCTCTCTACAACACCGGACCCCAATACCTCAACGACCGAATCTCCTTCCATGCCCCCAAGGGAAACCTCCGCTCAGCCGACTACGCTCCAGCCACCATCCCTCGTTTCCACAGGACCAGAGCAGGTGGAAGATTCTTCTCCTACCTTGCAACCAAGACCTGGAACGAACTCTCCATTCACCTCCGACAAAACCCGCCACTGCACCAATTCAGAAAGGACCTCAAGACCAGGCTCTTCGAATGACCACCCCTCCCCTCCCCCACCCCCAGCGCCTTGAGACCCTCACGGGTGAGTAGCACACTCTACAAGACCCTGATTAAATGAGTTACTAGTAGAGAGAATCTATAGTTGCCACTCCAAATATTAATCGTGTTGTTTGGGTATAAAATGTATTTCATGCAAGTCTTGACAGACAAAATCAGAACAATTCTATCAGAATGTGACTCTTTTGGACCTGCTTTCTCTTTAACTGCTGTCCAATAAAGCAAGGGGTCAATGAACGTCGGTGACTAAGTTGTTAAAAACAAACAATTGTGCTCAAAATAGACGTCTCCGGTTACACAGACAAAATGACACATTTTGCCTGCTGCTGGGGTGCTAAAAACAGCTGCTAATTAGATGTTCCGTCAGCTTACAGAATGTACCATCATAAGTTTATGAACTACACTACCACCGCTATTATGTGCCACCTACACACACCCAAAGTTTCAAAATGGTTTCCTTTATGTTATTTCCACAGCAAAATCCATCACAATTACACCCACTACACCAATAAGAAACAACAAGAAACTGATACAGATATGAAAAACAGAACAATCTCGTAGTACTGTTCACGTCTATAATAAAGTGTAGTCACTGTAAAATAGGAAATACTTAGAGACCTAGATTGTTTCTCTAATTTTATAGATCACAGCTCTGTACTTTAAACGCGTAAACAGGTGTAAGCCTAGTGTACCATCGCCCATGCTCACCACATATAGACACTCCAGCACACAATGTCCATGTAAGCTATGAATGCCTGACCTGTGTCTAGCCTGGCTATATATAGTAATGTCAATTCATACATAACCCTCCTGGCCCTCACTAATACCATAAAACTTAGCTGTCAGACAGATGATTGTAGTTCAAACAGGCTGCATAATTACTTGACCTCTTACACTCGCATAAGGCAGGCCCACTATGGGTCATGCCCATCATCCATTACTGTACTAGTCCACAGAATTAAACCACCCATCACCAACGGAACAGCCATGGCAAAACTGTAGCAAGATCACCCACATAATCCTTGTCAAGGGAGGAATCCAATTTTGTCCACAACTGTGGGTCCCAACTAGCTATATAGTGAATGAATAAATTATGAATGAACGAATGACCACTTCTTTACGTAGCAGAATGAGAATCATATATGGAATGACAGTAACAAAGTCCGTCCCAGCAGATCTCCTCAGCCTCACTCCCTCCAATCTATGCCTTCTCAGGACAATAAGCTTAAAAAATCTCACAATGGACAACCCAGTGTGGGAACCTTAGTGGACTGTGATCATAAGAAATACCAGAAATGGGCCTGCAGAGCTGTTCAAAGCTGCCAGTTTCCTGAAAACTATAAATTGCAAGCCTATGTTTCATACTACTTGATCCATCACACTGCTAAGCACTCCATCCCAAAATACGATACCACTCCTTGGTGATCATCACAAACAACATGCAAACACTTTCCACATAGGATCAAAACAAAGACAACACCCTTCAAGCCACATACCTTACACGATGTAGCATGCTACCCACATAGATAAGCGTGTCAGCGTCCCACATGGGGAAGTAAGCGCTATATAAATCTGACAATACAACACCAGTACAAAAAGAGAGTACTGTACTACAGGGGACTGAGTTCTTGAAGAATCCCAGCGCACTCCTCTATCCTCCAAAGATAAAATACCCAATCTCATGTTAACGTAAAGGATCTTTTTTGTCACTAGCTTGATCTTGTTATGTTAATTTAATTTGTATCGCGCACAGATACTCGAAAGTGTCCCGGCCCGCGGCAAAGAGAGGTAGCCATCAGAGATCTATGTAAAGAAATGTGTTTTCAGGTTCTTTATGAAGATCAGCGGGTTCAAGGAAAGAAAAACGTTCATGTACTAGTCGTCTTTTAGCACAATATACAATGAGCTTTACATACATTAAACATCTGTCTTCAAAAAATATAAAGTGAAAAGGGTGATGAAGTGTTAGACCATGCCTATAGGCCGTCTGCTTGCGTTGAAGCCCTTCAGCTTTCATTTTGGGTGGCAAAGTTTAATGGCTTTTGTTGTTCCTCTGCGCAATGCGGACTGGATAGGTGCGTCTGTCATATGGTAAGATCTAGTGATGCACCACAGACTGCAAAATCATGACCAGTTGTACACAATTGCTAGAGATGGGCAAGATATGAACTAGAGGCTAACCAAAAAGTAACTTGCAATACAACAAAAAACTTTAGTTCATGCCAGACTCAAACTAGTCACCATATATGAAATCACTGACCCGTAAGCACTCCATGTTAAAAAGTTAAATTATTATTGTGACATAAAACACATGGTAGCTCTCAGTCTTTAGGTGAAGAGCTGCCCCTTTATATGGAGGGCATCTAGAACCCCACCAACACTCTAAACCTGCTAATTCTGAACACGTATCTTCTGGAGGGAGCACATACCATATTTAAAAACTGATGACCTAGTAAACAAGCTGAAGATGATAGAGGTTACATACTTAAAACAGGTCAGTGTACCAATTTTAGCAAGTGATGTCGAGGTAAACAATACATTGAATGATTTTGATGCACTGTATCATGACTGTTAACAATGGAAAACACTGCTTGCATTTGATTTTAACGAGGGAGGAGCATTGCGGGAATTGACTTGAAACTGATCTTTCGAGATAGGTAGGTATACTTCTTTAATGCCCCGATGAAGATTAAACATGATCCACTGTTGCTTCTTTTCTCCGAGTCCTTTCCCTGAACAAATATCCCTGATGTTATTCTGTGCAGCAATTAAGGGGGGTGGGGGAGGAGGGGGGCTTAAAAGCATACAGCACATAAGGACAAGTTACTTACCTTCTATAACGCCTTATCTGGTAGAGACATGATCTAGCCGCAGATTCCTTACCTTTGAAGTTCCAGGGGTCAGGCTGGATCCGGAAGATTTTTCTTAGCAGTATCCCTGCGTGCCGGTAAGTGGCGTCGGTCGACTCCGCGTGACATCGTTGGCGTCGTGTTCATCGCAACGTCTGCGTCGTCAATATATCCGCCACTCCGGCGCGCTGACATCAGTACTTTTCACAACTTTCCACTTCAGAAGCGCAAAGCTATGAAGTGACTGACCATGGTGTGTTAAAAATGAACAGCTAGGGCCCTGAAGGGGAACATCCCTGACACTTAAAAACAATTCCACAGTGCAGGGAGGATGGGTGGGTCGGCAAGGAATCTGCCGCTAGATCATGTCTCTACCAGATAAGGTAAGTAACTTGTCCATCTGATAGAGACATCTAGCCGCATATTTCTTACCTTTGAACAGATACCCAAGCAATACCATCCCCAGAGGTGGGACTGCGGAAAGGTTTAGACCAGAAAATCCTGCAAAACAGGGCGACCGAACATGCCTTCTGCGAACTTGGGAATTGAGGCAGAAGTGTCTGGCGAACGTGTGCAGTGATGCCCTCGTGGCTGCTTGGCAGATACCAGAAATGGGAACATCACGCTGAAGAGCTGTGGTTGCCGCTTTTGCCCTGTAGAATGGGCTCTAAGCCCTTCGGGGGGATCTTTCTTCACTAAGGCGTAACAGATTTTTATACAGAAGATAACCCAGATGGATATAGTCCTCTTCTGGACAGCACGCCCTTTCTCTGCACCCACGTACCCTATAAAGAGTTGATGATCCACCCGGAACTCTCTGGTTCGATCAAGGAGGAACAATAACGCTCTTTTTGGGTCCAGACGATGGAGACCCTCCTCTTACTTGGAAGGGTGCGGAGACGCATAGAAGGTGGCTAGAGTAACCGACTGTCATATGAAAGGGTGTTACCACCCTAGGCAGAAAAGATGCCCTTGTGCAGAGCACCTCTTTGTCCGAAAAGACCGTCAGGTATGGAGGCTGTGAAAACAGTGCCTGCAGTTCACTTACCCTCCTGGCAGAGGTTATTGCCACCAAAAAAGCCGTTTTGATGGTGAGCAACCGCAGAGGGCAGTTGTGCAGCAGCTCAAACGGTGCACACATCAGAAAGGTGAGAACCAAATTAAGGTCCCACTGTGGCATAATAAAAGGTGAAGGAGGAATCAAGTGGGTTAACCCCTTCAAGAATCTCTGCACCAGAGGAGATTTGAAAAGAGAAGGCTGATCAGGCAGTCAAAGAAAAGAGGAAGGGGCCGAAAGATAGCCCTTCAATGTGCCCAGAGCAAAGCCCTGCTGGGCCAAGGAAAGTGTAAACAGAAGGACTTCAGACAAAGGAGCAGATTGGGGGTCAGTAGACCGGTCTGTACAATATTTACAACATTTGTTCCCTCGGCAGGCGTATACCGATTTTGTGGAGGGACGCCTGGCTGCCAAAATAACCTCACCGACTTCGGGAGGGAGGTCGAAAGCTGTCCACTGTCGCCGCTAAATCTCGACGCAAGGAGGCGGAGAGTGGACAGGTTCAGGTGGAGAACCCTCCCCTGCTGCTGCGACAGAAGATCCTCCCAAAGGGAGCACTTTGGACAGGCGTAAAGGAGTATAGGAGGCTCGAGCTCCAAATCGCAGCGAAAAGCGTCGACGAGCGAGAGCCGCCTTGGAAACTAAACGCTCAGAACTTCTGACATTGCGCGTTCTCTTCGGAGGCGTACAGATCTAACCGAGGCTCTCCCCATCGCTGAAAGTGAACTTGCGCCACCTTCGGATAGAGACACCATTCGTGATCCGCAAGGCACCTTTGGCTGAGCTCGTCCGCACTGGCGTTCAGAGAATTGGCCAGGTGTTGAACAACCAGGGAAATGCCCTGTTGTTCCAGTCAAGTCCAGAGACACAGGGCCTCTTGACAAAGAGTCCACGACCCCACTCTGCCATGTTTGTTGCTGTAGCACATGGCGGTAGTGTTATCCGTGAACACCTGTATGAGCCTTCCCTTTATTGGCGAAAAAAAGACTTTCAGTGCCAGTCGGATCGCCTGAAGCTCCAACAGATTGATATGGAGCTTGGCTTCCGCCGGAGACCAGAGTCCTCGGATCTCCACCTCCCCCAGATGGACGCCCCATCCCAGAAGGGACGCATCCGTCACTACTGTGAGATCTGGGTGGGTAAGGGAGAGGGGTCTGTCCCTGAACCAATCGCGGTCTGTTAGCCACCACTACAGGACACTCGCAGGGCCCTCTGAAATCTGAACCAGGTCGGTAAGATTTCCTCAATGCTGTGCCCATTGGAACTTCAGGTCCCACTGCAGAGCCCGCATGTGCCACCGTGCATGGGTCACTAGCAGGATGCAGGAGGCCATGAGGCCCAACAGCCTCAGAGTCATTCTCACCGAATTCCAGGATAGAGGCCGAAACATCGGTATCATATCCTGAATATCCTGGACTCGCCGTTTGGGAGGATAGGCCCGAAACTGCACCGTGTCCAGAACCACTGCAATGAAAGGGAGCGTCTGAGACGGGGTCAGGTGTGACTTCGGCCCGTTGATAGTGAACTCCAGCAAATGCAGGAGGTTCGCCGTAGTCTGGAGCTGGAAGACAACTATTTGGGGCGAGCCCGCCTTCAACAACCAGTCGTCGATAGAGGGGAAGACTGGAACCCCTGATATCCGCAGATGGGCTGTGACCACTGCATCACCTTTGTGAACACCCGAGGGGCGCTGGTGAGGCCGAAGGAGAGCACTGCAAATTGAAAGTGCTCGTGGCCCAACGTAAACCGCAGGTAGCAGCTTAGGGCAGGCAGGACGGGGATATGAAAATAGGCGTCCTGCAAGTCCAACGCTACCATCCAGTCTCCTGGGTCCAAAGCAGGGTGAGCATCTTGAACTTCTCTTTTTTGAGGGTTCTGAGATCTAGGATAGGACGAAGGCCTCCGTCCTTCTTTTAGACCAGAGAGTAGCGGGAATAACAACCACAGCCCACTTCTGGCCCGGGAACCTTCTCTATAGCTTCCTTGGCCAAGAGAGTCTTGACTTCCTTGCGCACTAGGGCAAAGTGATCATCTGTCAGCCGATCGTATACTGGAGGCATGGATAGAGGGGTAGTCTTGAAGGGAAGGGAGTAACCCCTTCGGATTATTTGCAACACCCACCTGTCCGACGTGATATCCCGCCAGTGGGGGAGATGATGGCGTACTCAGCCACCAACTGGCTGTAGATGATCCTGGAGGATTGGACTAGGAAGGTTTTGCGGTGGAGGAGGGGGTTATGGCCTCGCTCGACCTCTGGCCTCCCGACCCATGGAGTCGGGGAGAACTGCGTCCACAGCCCCAGAGGGGCTGCTGAGCTTGCGAGGCCTTCTGGCTGGAAAAGGGTTGGCGTGTCTGGTAGCCCCTTTCGTAGCCACGAAAGGAACGAAAAGCAGATGCTGGCCGGGAGGCTGTGGTGAGGCCCAAGAACTTGGCCTGCGAGTCCTTGAAGCGCTCAAGGGCGGCATCTGCCTTCTCTCCAAAAAGACAGGAGCCATCAAAGCCATGTCCATGAGGTTAGCTTGGACATCCCCTGAAAAGCCAGACGTTTTCAGCCAGGCGTGGCGACGGACGGCCACCATCGCGGAAATCGCTCTGCCCAGTGAGCGTTGTGTCCAAGCCACATCTGATGGCGAACTTTGCTACGTCTCTTCCGGTCGGAAATAGCTTGGGAGTGTAGAGCTTGGTGCTCCTCCGAGACCCTGAGCAGCACTTGCGCAACTGTTTCCCATATAGAATGGGAATAACGGCCCAAAAGGTGTTCACCGATCGCAATGCAAGACTGGCGAAAGATAACATTTCTTACCAAAATTCTCCAGTCTCTTGGATTTCCTGTCCAGAGGTGCGGAAGGGAATGCGCCACGGGAAGTGAAAACTTGGACCACCAAGCTTTGTGGGGTGGGGTGCGGTGGGTGTTGAGGAAAAGTGGGTCGCCTGGTGCTGGGCGATGGCGGCGGGCTCATCCTATTCACAGGAGCCCATGTGCTGGGTTCGGACCAGGTATTCAGGAGGACGTCTGTCAAGGTCTCATTAAAAGGCAGCAAGTGTTCCGAGCTGTAGACCCCAGGCTGCATGACCTCTGTCAAGATGTTAGTCTTGACTAGCACCGAAGGGAGCTGAAGTTCCAGGACCTCCGCAGCCCTACCATGGCAAATGAAGCCCCCTCCTCCGTGGTCAGGGTATGTGAAGACAGCATGGCAGAGTCTGGGGAGGTGTCCAAACCACTGGCATCACCCAGTTCCTCATACCAGTCCATCTCTTGTGGCTGGTGGATTTCTAAGGGATCCTGCTCCCCCTCCCAATCCTCTACATCCATCCCCAACCCTTCAGAAAAGGGCAGGTTGAACGACATGGCGCCATAGGGCTCCGTGAGCACCGGTCTCGCCGTCTGGGGATGCCCAGCGGCTCTGTGTCGTCGGGTATGAGGATTGGGGAGGTGCCGCCGGTGGGCGCCTGCGACGCGGAGGTCGTCGGCGCTGGACACACGCCGGGGAAGGTCGCTGTGGAGGTGCGACTGGCGCTGATTTGGTCCCGGGAACGGGTCCAGTCGGAAGTCGTGGCGCCGGAGCTTCAGCCATGGAACCCACGGAGACTCCTCTATTATCTGAGCCTGCGGGGCCCGAAGTCGTGCTGGCATGGTCAGAACATCCAAATACAGGGCACATGGTGTCGTAAAACTCTTTAAGCTTAGCGGGGGTCGCTTCTGGACCCAGAAAGGGAGGGAAAAGCGGAGCCAACCCAGGCACCCGCTCCGCGGAGTGGGGCCTCGAACTCCGAGGTTCCTCTGCTGCGTCGCAAAACAAGCAGGGTGAAGTCGAAGCACGCTTCGACTTCTTGTGCTTTTTGTGGTGTCTCTTACCGGACTTCGACGATTTCGACGAAGAGGACTTCGATTCGCCGGAGCGCTGCTCGGATCTTCCTCTCGACTGAGACTGGGATCGAGACCGACGAGGCGACCTCCATGGTGCCGGACGCCGGGCCGTGAGCAACATTAGGGACCGCTCCCTCAAAGCTTTTGGCGCCTTGGCCTGGCAGTCGGAGCATTACTTCGAGTCATAGTCGTGCTCCAGGCACCAAAGACACACTAAGTGGGGGTGCGTGACCAACATGGCGCGGTGACAGGCGCCACAGGCTTGAACCCCGAGATCTTCTTGGATGACATCTTACACACCAAAAGGAGTCAACAAAAAGTCGAAAAAAGTGTGTCAAAAATTGACAGGGGGTAGCTCTCTTCAACAGATCGGCGCTGGCTGGCGCGGAAAGAAAAGAACTGTCCTCGCGCCGGGGTGGCAGTTATATTGACAACGAACCTGGCGCAGACGACGTCACACGGAGTCGACCGACGCCACCGCCGGCGCTCAGGGGTACTGCTAAGAAACATCTTCTGGATCGCCTGGAAGTTCAAAGGTAAGGAATCTGCAGCTAGATGTCTCCATCAGATAGATATAGTCCACATTAAACTAACTTTTTTCGCTTTAGAAACTGGTTTATAAACACAAAGTGTGCGATGTGTGATACACTAAAGGTAAGAATAAAAGGTTCGGTGCAGTGGCACACTGAACCGAAAGCATAGTAAACCCAACTACAAACATTCTCACATTGCGATTCACAACTGATATTGTCGAACCTTTCACAAATTGTGAACAGTCAAGAAATAGGCAATAAGCCCATTCAATTTAACACAAAGTAGGAGCAGGCGGTAATCCGGTACAAACTATAAAATACAAGCATTGGCAAAGGCAATAGTTCTCGCCTTTACCAGGGGAGTGCTGATGTATTACAATGTGGTACTGCTATTAAATGGTATGGAACTGAATCTACAACATTGGAAAGAAATCTTACCAGGCCTTGCCAAAATCAGCTATAAGCAGTTACTGCTTAACTCACTGAGATATCTTGCAAACGTTTATTCATTTTGTTAATTCGGTGCTCCTTTTGCAATCAAAACAGCCAAACACCATCAGCTTTTTAAGGAGTAACATTACCATAGTGACACATGAAATTGATAGCTTGGGGAATCATAGATGATGCCTTTTAGAATAAAGAAAGAGAGAAACATCGAAAGTGACAACATGCACTGAATGAACATGTCCAAATTAGTGAAAGGAAGGAGACGATTAATAACTCCATTACAAGTGGTCACTTGACAGAGATCTGTTTAGTCTATGCCGTACAAGTGGCAAATAAAAACATGCATAAATAAAAGAAAACATAAAAAGGTGAGAACAAATGAAGAATTACCCTTTACTTATTTCCTTGAACCTTGACGGCATTTTTTGGAATCTAACACACCTGAAATCAAAAACAGAAGGACTCAAACCCTTTCCATTCAAACTAATCCTCTTAGAACTTAACCTTTAGACCACCAGTGAGACTCAATAAATGTGCAAAAGTTGTATCATCTCAGTATTAAAAGAATTGCCATAAAACCAATTCCAAGAAATTGGCTTCACTTCGCAGTTGTACAAACTCAGCTAGGGCAAGCCGTTATACAATACCGGCACTCTGTTAAACAATGACAATGCGGAGATTATTTATGAACAATGCGGGTCCTGACAGCAGTAAAACCTTATTTAGAGGGGAACATTGAATTCTATAAAAGTGAAAACACTAAGTGCACGAGGCTGCAGCAATTACAGGTGCCTTCTTCCTTACTTTCATTGCAACAAAGCCTCTAAAAAGGCATTAAAGACACAAAAACAAAGAACAGGCTCGCTTCACAACATTTGGCACTCGAGCTGACGGCAAAGAAAATCCTGCATCCGAGCAAGAACACTAGCACTAGTTTAGAAAGCCAATGCAGTAAATTAAAAGGCTAATATCAAGAACGTACACCCTTCAGGGATTCCCCCTCTCTTAACCGCCCTCTCCTAATAAGGCAACCTTTCTCTTATTTTTTTACTGTCAAAAAGCAAAGACATTTTATTTTTGCAAGGAAACCCGCTCTTGATTGCTGGACTGTATAGTGAAACTGGATGTGGAAGACTGCTCATGAGAATCAGCGATTTTCACGTGCGTTTCCCCAGAACACTTAGAGCTACCTTTAATGAAACTAAATTGAGGGATCAAAGGCAACAAAAAAAAGGCATCCCAAATTAAATTTACCATTTGATAGCGGTGCGGTTGCAAGGCAATGGAGACCATGAAGGGGATTGCTGATTTACTGTGCGCTGTATTCTAAACCTCAAAATGCTTACTATACAGATGCACTCCAGCGCCTAGGAGTGCATTTGGTAGCAGAGGGTGCTTTAAAATCATCATCCAGTGCACTGAAACAAGCCCTTCCGCAGCCTGTTTTGTAGTAACCAGCAAGCCTGTTATGAAGTGTTCCTGTTTTTTTTTTTTTAAACTATCTCAGGGGTGGGGAGGGGGGGGGAGAATGAGTGAGTGAAGGGCAGCTGAAACGAAGGGGTCATGTGACATTGCAAAGCAATAAAGCCCACAGAGGGTTTTACTGATGTACTGTGCGCTGTATTGTAAACCACAAAAGGTTTACTATACAGATGCACTCCAGCGTCTAGGAATGCAGTTGGTGGCATGTGGCGTTTTACAATGACCATCCAGTGAATTGAAACAAGACTGTTTTATTAGTAACCAGGCTGAGGCAGCGGCTGCTAAGAAAGACAGAAATGTGGTACGGTGGTGCCTCTCCTTGTGCGCACACCAAGGACTCTGGCGTGGCAGGTTTCAGATCCTTGTAAAAGTTTAAAAAACAACAAAAACTTAAAAAGTCCTGGAAGTTTTTATAATGTTACCTCTTCCCTAGTTGTGCTTGTAGCTTGGGGCAGAAAGAAAAGAAAAAAATGGTGTGCAGGTACAAGCCTAAATGCACACAAGTGGAAGGCTACAAGTACTGGGGCACTGCTCCGTGGGAGTGAATGACCGATGAAAAGGAGGAACAAATAGGAAATATTAACCACTTGGAAGCAAGGATTTTTAAAGTGCACAGAAATCAACAAATGAAAAGCAATGGGCGGGCTGTAAGCTCTCAAAGTATATACAACATGTCTCAAGAAACAGGACAGGCGCTGTCTAGGCTCGACCTAAAAACGAGTCCCATAAATATACACACTCTTTTAAAGAAGCATTCCTATATGCCTTGGTGGGAAGAATGTGAATTCTGCGAGCCCAGAGATGGAAGAAGTAGCGAAAGGAATTTAAGGCAACATTATTTGAACAAAATGAGGAAATAAAATGCTAAATAAAGATTAAGCAGGTAGGCAATACCAGATAGGATTGATGAACTGGACGCCGTATTGGGTAGATATACTCCTCGTACCCACACCATACTCACACATGGGAAGGTCCTGTACTCTCTATACCTACTAGCATCAGGCAATCAGCAAAGCTTAGTAACTGCTGCAGATGGGACAACACAAAGTGCGCTCTCCAGGATATGCCGGTCATTTTTAGATGCCCTCATATCTAGAACACTTGGCCACAGTCTTCCCACAAAGACAGGTGGATTAGCATGAAACCATAGAAGGTTTCTATTACACAGCCCAACGTCGACAAGAGATATATATATATATTTTTTTTATTTGAAAAAGTTTTATATAGCGCTGGCTACACCCAGAGGTATCAGAGCGCTTTACATGAGTAGGTAGAATTGCTTCAAAAAACATAGTTACATAATAACAACAGTTTCAGGTACGTAGATTACTGGGGATACATGCGTAACAAAGGTATGGATCAGGTGTGGGGAAGAAAAAGCAGGCAGGGGGAGAGAGATTTGGGGGAGGGAGGGAAAAGAAGAGGAAGAATAGAGAGTAAGGGAGGGGGAAGGGAACACAACAGGGCGACGAGAAAAGAGATAGTGTCCGACGATCAGGAGGGTAGGTGCCAGCCAAGGGGGGGAACCAGAGCCAGACTCCTCAATAGTTGCGTAGGGCAACTCCACCGGTCATCGGCCAAAGGTTGCTCGGTCGCCGAGGTACATCCGAGGGTTGAAGTATCAGTCTCGGGGAGGTCTTCAAAAAGGATTCAAAGAGAGCGCCTATCACGGTGTGCAGTGCTGAGTTACCAGCGATAATGGGAACATTCCCAAACCTCCGCTATGTGTGAATCCCTTAACACTGTGGACTCTCTCAGAGGGGTATCTGAGACTCAAGGGCATAAATGCAGGATCCCTCCCCAACAAGGGGAGAAGGAGTGCTTCGGCAAGGGGCACCTTAGAGGAGACCAATAAAGGCCATTTTCCGCTACGTGTGAATCCCTTAACCCTGTGGACTCTCTCAGAGGGGAATCTGAGACTCCGGGGCAAAAATGCTAGATCCCTCCCCAACAAGGGGAGAGGGAGTGCTTTGGCAAGGGGCACATTCATGGAGGCCGTTTAGGGACAGTTGAGTGGTAAGGGAGGACCTATAAAGTAGAATGGGGGAAAAGAGAGTAGGTACGCTGGTACAGACGCCTACTGCCCTAGGGCAGCTAATGTATGGGGTGGTAGGAAAAAGCCAAGAAAATAATATGAATAGTCTGCCAAAATGAACGTAACTTAATCAAAATCAGATACCCTCATGGTCTAAAATGGGAGGGCTAGCAGTAAAAAGCGAGTTAAAGGGTGAAGAGAGCTTAGGCTGGATGTGGGGAACGCAAAGGTGAAGCTAAACATAGAAACAGTCCTATGGATCAAAGAGGGTAGTGGGGGAATAAAAGGGGTTAGCATGCTGATCGGGTCAGGCAGACCGGCCAGGGGGAAAGCGTATCAGGGGAACATCGCAAAGTCACAGTAAGCACGCAATAGTGCAGAACTGCATCGGTTACTAGAATACAAAAAACACAGCTTTGTATAGACTACGAGGGAAAAAAGAAACACCTGAACAAAAACGACTAAACATCATAAAGTCACAAAGTCAACAAAGAACCAGACAGATCAAGGACAAGGAATCCACAGCACCCTGGGCCGGCCTCACGACACTGCGCTGGCGCAACCTGCTATGGGGAAGGGTCAGAAGAGGGGGGGTGAAGTGGATGTCTCGGACGGATCCTCGTTGTCAAAGGGGATAAGGCGTCCTGTTAGAGGGGACAGTCCAGCTGGGGAAACAAAGTCAGAGATCGGCAGCAAGCGGATAGTTGTGAAACAAATCTGCGTCATCAAGATGGAGGGCTCAGATCGGCTTCATATCGACCCTCAGCATAAAATGGCGGAAACCCAGACCATCAAACCCCGGGACACCAATCAAGGGGGAAGGACTTCTCGGTCACGGGAAAATGAGAGAGCGGAAAAATCAGGAACTCACCGCTCTCTCCACCAGTCGCTGGGAATCAATTAGGGAAAAGCAAAGGGCGGCAGCGTCACGTTGGGCACTCGCCATACCATCCAATGAAGCGGCTCGCGAGCAGAGAGCAGCAGCCACAGGAGGCGAAGCGAGGCGGAAGTCGCCGCGGGAAGCGGAGCCGCCATGGCCAAGCCTTGAGGTACTTCAAGTGAAGGGGGTGGCGGAACCCAAATTCCAGGGGGGGGCTCGTGCCTGCAATAAATGTAAAGGGTCAACTCGCTCCGCACTCTCAAAAAGCTCCAGTGAAAGTGTTCTGTGCCGTGGATGATGTGGGAAACAAACGTCCTCCAAAAATGGCTGCTGCCCAAAGCTCCTGTGCCCCCAAAACAAATAGAAGCACAGACAGGTCAGAGCACGCCCAATCCAAGCCACCACATGGAGCCAGCAAGGCTCAAGAGCCGGAATCCATGTAGCCACCAAGCCGCCACCACAAAAGTTCAAGTGCCCTCAGGGCTGATGCACAGTGAAGCACTCGATGAGATAAGCCCTGTAGTTGGCACCCATATATTAAAATGCACCTTATCAGGCACAGAATACCCATAGAAAAAAACAGCGTTCCCTAAACGCACAGGCAGTATGCAACTCTGACTGCATAATTACAGACCTTTTTGAAAACCATCCTGGCAGTACTCACAATTCTTCCATGTTTAGACACAGTGTATTGTAAGCAGAGATCTTGGAGAGGAGAGGAGTAGCTGCTATGGAAGCAGCACGTACATACCGAGTGGTGTCAATAATCTAGGCCTACATCACAAGCATGTACCTAAATAAATACACCTCTGCTAGGTAGGCAGTTTGTATGCAGTCTCACCCCTGATACTGTCAACAACCAGTCAGCAAAGCAGAAGAGGTACACAATGGCACATAGTTACAACTTGTCCAAAAGGTACAACTTGTCACACAGACAGTTAGCGATGGAGTATGCCTTTGGCATATATTAGATCACTCACAAAAGTGAGGGACCATAGCAGTATTCACCAGAAACCTCATGTAATATAATGGCATGTTGTGCCATTATTAAGGAGAGGCAAAACATGCTATTACAGATCTAGAGGAGGACTCTAACTAGAACAACTACCCACCACCTCGCTATGTTCACACAAGTTAGGATTCTGCCACAGCGGCAGAAAGATGGGCATGCCAGAGAGATGTCCCCAACAACCATTTCTGTAGTGTTGAACACTTGAAATAATCACGTACATAGTGTAAGTGTATGGAACAATCTTCCTGAATATTTGATGGATGAACAAAAACTGGAACATAATCATCCAGTTCTGGTAGTACTTGGTAATGATTTTACACTGCTTTTACAACGAACCAAAAATAACGTTATGTCACACGCTATGGTGAAAATATTGATAAACTATTTTTTGCCTTTTTCACCCTACGCCTATTGTGGTTCTCTCACAATTTGCTCCTTCACCGCCAGCACGAGGACTCTTCACTTTCAGGAGCAGCTGCCAGCTCCCCACTGGTCCCATTAACAGTCGGCTGCTCTGCCACCAAACCCATGGCCCCGTCACCACTGTAGTGCCATGTCCTTACACAGTTTTGTCTAGATTTGGAGGTACTCACATCTGGGACAGTATGGCATAAGCACACTGCCCTTGTGTCAGTATCATTCTCAATCCATGAACTACATGTTCCACAATTCATTTCCACAGTCTCATGTGTGCCAGGTCCAGAATAACTGTTTGTACCATTGAATGTGAGGGGTATACCAGCATTTAGTTTACCTGCACATGATAACCCTAGTGTATGAATGGGGCCTACCTTGATTAATTTGAGTTTGAGGGGATGGTGGATTCCTTAAACTGTGGTTGTGCAACATAGCACTGAGGTATAAGTAGAAATAACTCTTGTCATTGCCTCAGGATGCTCTCTTTCAGCTCTTCCACTGGTTGGATCCTCTGGGGTTGTGAACTGCTTCCCAAGTACCCGCTCTCTGTGAGCTTGTCTGGTCAGCACTGTTCTAGGCAGGAACCTCTGTTACCGGATTGTGTTATTAGCAGACGCTTCAAAGGCGGCATCTGCAATTTGAGACTGCTAATTTGAAATTTGCGACTGGTAAGGAATCACATTTTACGAATCAGAAAATTGCAATAGCGATTTTTAAGAAATTACAAAATGGTGTAGGCAATAGTGCACATAAATTGCAGCAACAGTTTCTTCATGAGGGCTAGGGAACGTCACCCCCCCCGCCAGCTGTGAGCCGGGCAGAGAAAAACATAAAATGGCAATGAAAAGATTTCAATGCCATTTTATTTTTCTGATTTTTCAGAAGCCAGTCTACCCCAAGCCTAGAGAAATGTGGGGCGTGTCCTCTCCTGCCGATTGACAGCAGAGGACAGGAGCAGTGGCTGGCTGGATGCTCCAAAGTGTGCATGTCACTTTGGCTGGCGGTCTTGCGCCGGCCAAAGTGACATGCGCACTTTAAAGCTCTCCACCCAGCTGTCTTAGACAGCTAGGCGGAGACCAAGCACAGGCCTCCGGGGCCTGAAGGAGCATCCAGCCAGCCAGTTCCATCCAATCCAGGCACTTCTCTAATGCTGGGTAATGGCATGAGAGCAGCGTCTGGATTGGTTAGGGGAGCTCGACTTCCACAGCAGATTCTGAAGTGGACAGAGGAGGACGTGCAGCCATCGGTAAGTACCAATTACTTTATTTACTTGAAATGTTATTCTAGTTGTTTTCTCCGAATTTTGGAGGGAGGGGTTGTTTTATTTTGGGGTTTTGGGGGAGGGGGTGTTTTATTTTGTTATTTGGGAAGTAGTGGGGCACTTCACTCGCCCCAACACTTTCGATTAAGTACCATCTGCCCCATATAAATTGCCAATTCCCAATTCGTGATTTGTTAATTTTCGCCATTTGATAATTGATAAAGGCTATTTTAATGCATCCGGCCCATAGTTCCCAGAAAACGGAGGCGTGTTTGTTCTACAAATGCAATGAATGTTCCAAAGTCCCTGGTAATCTTTATTTACTTTCCTCGCAGCAGCTCCGTATTTGATGTGGAAAACGAGTTTCCCCATTGGAAACCGAGGGCGCCACACACAAACGCTCCTTTTGGCCATGAAGATGTGTCTGCAATAATGCTGTCGCTCACACAGCGTCAGCGGGCAGATGTGTGTTGAATAACTGTCAGTAAAAAGGCTGAGATGACGAGCTGCGTCCCCCTGATCAGATGGCACTTTATCTTCATTGTCAAGACAACTGGTCCGTAACCCTAGTAACAGCGATCAGAGATCGCTAGAACTGGGTGGTGAAGCAAATGTCAGGCACAGCCTCATTTGCATGTTTATCTACTCACAGCTTGTGACTTATCTGTGTGAATAATTGCACTAGCACCGCTTTCACATGCACATTTGAAGTTAGTTCCAACCCCTGCCCCCTGGAGCTACTTAAGCCCTGTTGTATACATCGGACACTTCTGTCCGCTTCCTTCCAGCCTTCATGTATGAGGCCAGTTCCACAGCCCGAGGTCCGAAGCAAAAGTATTCCTTGCGCAATGTCTGCACAATAACACTTCCCTAATCAGTTTGCTGAATACACCTCGCTAATTTTAGAGAGGGCGCTGGGCTACTGCGGGGACTGGGCAAACAGTTCAAGCCTTAGAACTACAGGCGAAGGCAGCACACAGTAGTCACTGTGTTCAGGATAAAGCACTCACAACTCAAAAGCCAACAACACTTTGGGCAAAACATAAAACATCTATATTTCACAGCACAAATATGCTGCTTAAACAACTTAATGCACAAACAGCAATTAACCCCAACCCAACATCCCGCTGGACATGTTAGATAAAACACTGCACAAGCAGGCAACACAACACACACATGCCAAATACTTGGGTATCACCAGATAGACAACATCATACACCAGATCTAACATTCCATGCGCCAACCAACAACAGAACATGTTAAACTGAACTCTCCGCCTAACATAGACGAATTAGGGCAGAAGATGTACAGCATGGCTCCAGAACACAAGACTAACACAATACAGCCATATAATATGCAGACACCATATTAAAAGGTTGCCAAGACCTTGAAACTGGACAACCAACTGAGATATCGATAAAAAAAGAAAGAAAGAAAAAAACATACATATATGTATATATATATATATATATATATATATATATATATATATATATATATATATATATATATAAAGACTAGTGACACAGGTAGAGCCTCAACTGCGCATGTGATGGGCAGTGAGCTCTTCACTTTAAGCCATGTATATCTAGAAGCTGAAGTCATAAACGTGTATAATACTTCTTGAACGCTCTGGGCAGTGGGGAGACCAGTGTTGGCGGGGATTCTGCACCTACACAGAACAATGCGCAGGAAAACAGGACCTCGGTGTATAGGGGTGTACCAACCTACCACCTTAGTACCCAAAATCCCAAAACCGACTAGCTATAGTGTCTCATTCGTTCTCCTCCAAAATCATGAAGCTACAAATGATTAGACAACCCAGAACACAACACTCCCGACTCTCTCAGGAATCGCGGTAGCAAGACATACCCTTTCGCTCGCTCGCTCACTCGTACTTGTATTGTATTGTATTGTAATTGCATTTATATATCGCTTACTACCCCCGACGAGGCGTCGAAGCGCTTTTTTGGCGAGTAGCACGCTACTCCGGGACCCATAGAGGATTAGTGTTGAATTAGTATAGTGAAACATGCAAGTACATTTTAAGTGGTGGATAGGTTAGTCAGTTATTTGGATTTGGAATGATAGCAGAAGGATAGAGGAGGAAAAAAAGGTTTGTATTTATATAGCGCTTGTTACCCCTGATGGGTGTTGAAGCGCTTTTCTGGCGAGTAGCACGCCACTCCGGAACCCATTAAGGATTAGTGTTGAAAATTAGTATAGTAAAATATGCAGTAATTTGAGTAGTGGATATGTTATTCAGTTATTTGGGTAGAGAAGGGTAGGTGGCGGGATAGAAGAGGGAAAGAGGTTTGTATTTATATAGCGCTTGCTACCCCTGATGGGGTTTTGAAGCGCAAGTAGCACGCTACTCTGGAATCCATAAGTATTAGTGTTGAATTAGTATGGTGAAACATGAAAGTAATTTTAGTGGTGGATATGTTAGTCAGTTATTTGGATTGAGAAGGGTTGGGGAGAGGTAGAAAAGGGAAAAGGTTTGCATTTATATAGCGCTTGTAACCCTGATGGGGTGTTGAGACGCTTTATTGGCGAGTAGCATGCTACTCTGGAACCCATAAAGGATTAGTGGTGAATTAGTATAGTTGAATATGGAATTTGAGAAGTGAACATGTTAGTCTGTTAATTTTGATTGAAAGGATAGTGGAGGGATAAAAGAGTGAAGGATTTTTTTTTTTTAGGTCTTAGCAGTAGGAGGAGGCTTTTGGATGAGTAAAAAGGAGTTTTGGAGGGGAGGAGTCAGAGGAAAGAGTTTAGAAAGGTTTGTTTTAGGAGATCGGTATAGTAAAAGAGGTGTCAGATGATGCAAGGAGGGTTAGAGTAGGAGAGAGTCTAGAAAGGGTTATTTTGGGGATCATAGTAGTGGTGTGGGGTTTGGGATAAATGAGAGTGTGGATGTAGAGGATATATTGATAAATGTATAGGATGAGAAATAGGGTAGTGCATTGGAAAGAGTAGTAGAAAGAAGTTTGAGATGAGTCAGAAGGTTGGGCTAGAAGATATATTGAGAGAAGTATAGGCTGCGAAATAGGGTAGTGCCTTGGAAATGCTAAATTAGAAGAAAGTGATAAATATATAGATCCATAAGTACATTGAAAGTATATAGATACATAAAGGAGGTAGTATATGTAGATTAAAGATATTGATAGAGGCACAGGATGAGAAATAGGGTAGTGCATTGGATATGCTTTTTCAGGAGAAAAGTAACAGAGACACAGATCCAAGTACATGGAAGGTACATAGATGCACAATGGAAGTAAGTACATGTAGACCAAATATGATTTTTATTTATTTATTATTATAATTATCATCTATTTTTTTCTCTCAACAACATAATTATTCTACATGTTTATACAAAGCAATACACAAAGATAGGTACATATCTATAGTGAAAACAAATGCTTATATACAGAGGGATATGCTGTAAATTTCTGTTTGCGTATGGTGCTTATGTGGGGAAGAGCCAATTCTTGAGTAGTTTTCTGAAGATAAGGAGGTTGTCGGTGGATCTTATGTTAGGGGGTAAAGAGTTCCATAGTTTGGCTGCTTGAACAGAGAAGGATGTGCCACCCATGGTTTTTTTCTTGTATCTTGGGATTTTGAGGCGAGATGCTCCTTTAGAGCGGAGGTTCCTGTGTTGAATGTGTTTGGTGATTTTATTCCTGATGAAGAGCGGTCCCATTCCATGTATTGCTTTGTGGGTGATACAAAGCAGCTTGAACGTGGATCTTCTGGCAACCGGTAACCAATGCAGGGTTTTCAAGGCAGGGGAGATGTGGTCTCGCGGTTTGATATGCAGGAGTAGTCTGGCAGCCGAGTTCTGAATCCGTTGTAGTCTTTTCATGGTTGTTAAAGGTGATCCGTGGTAGAGGCTATTGGCGTAATCGAGTTTGGACAGAACAAGGGAGATGGTAGCTTGGACCTTGTGCGGAAATCCCAAATGAGGGAAAATGCGTCGCAGCGTTTTTATAGTGACAAAGCTTGATCTTGCTAGTTTGTCCACTTGGGCATTCATCGACAGCTTGGAGTCCATGGTCATTCCGAGGTTTCTTACTTCCTTCGATACTTTAGGTGGTGATCCCAGTTCATTAGGTCATGCGGCAAGCGGGTTGTAATGTTTCCAATCGCCACACATGAGTATTTCCGTTTTTGAAGCATTCAATTTGAGATGGCTCCAAGTCATCCACTGATCCACGGCTCTGAGACAGCTGAAAATTGGTGATTTTCCAATGTCTTTGGAGCATTCCAGTTGAAGGAGTATTTGCGTGTCATCTGCATAGTTATAGCACGTGAGGTGAAAGTTATTGATCAGTACTGGTAATGACTTCATGTAGATGTTGAAAAGCATGGGCGAGATGATAGAACCTTGAGGGACCCCTGCTTTTGTGGAGTACGGTTTGGACGAGAAAGGTGGGGTATGGATGACATTAGTTCTGTTTCGAAGGTAGGACGCGATCCAGTCTAGAGCAGTTCCGTCTATGCCGGCTTCATAGAGTCTTTGTTTCAGAGTGTCATGGTCAACCGTGTCAAAGGCAGCCGAGAGGTCCAAGAGGAGTAGCGCAGCAACCCCGTTGCAGTCAACTGTATTCTTCAGGTCATCCCAGATGGCAAGGAGGGCAGATTCAGTGCCTCTTCCCGGACGGAATCCTGTTTGGAAGTCTGAAAGTATGTCATTCTCTTCAATGAATTGTGACATATGGGCGAACGCTGCTCTTTCTATCAGTTTGCCCAGGAAAGGTCCATTTGTAATGGGTCTGTAGTTGTCAGGGTTCAGCGGGTCCAAGTTTGTTTTCTTCAGTAAAGGGCGGATGTGTGATTTTTTGAGTTCTTCTGGAAATATTCCGGTAGTGAAGGAATCGTTGATGATTCTTCTTACTGGAGTGGCAGCAGAGGTTGTTAAAAGAATTGTCTTGAAAGTTTGCGGTGGACAGGGGTCAGAAGGGCTGCCGGCAGGCCTGCTTGCTTTGACCAGGTCCATAAATTCATCGTGTGAGATGTGTTGGAAGGAACGGAGAGGCTTGGTTAGAGTATTCTTGGATTGTTGTTTTGTACAAGGGTTAGTGCTGGTGCATTGTTTCTGTTTTAAGTACGAGTCCAATGTGTCTGCTTTGTCCGTGTAATGATTTGCCAGTTTGTCTGTGAAATCTTGAGTAACAGGATGAGTTCCTTCTAGGCAATTTGGTTTGCGAAATTCATTGAGTATTTTATAGAATTCTTTATTTGCACATTTAGCGTTTTGAATTCTGTCTGAATAGTACCTTTTCTTAGCTTTTTTGATAGCCAACTTGTATAATCTGTTAATTTTTTGTAGGTGAAGTATGTCTTGTTTGGCGTTTGTTTTGAGCCAGGTATGTTGCAGCTTTCTAATTTGTTGTTTTATGTCTTTTATTTCTATGTTTCTCCAAGGTGCTTTTTTTTCTTTTGTTCAGTTGTGTGGTTTTGAGTAGTATCAGGATGTCAAAAACGTCCTGTAGCCACTCATAGTTTTTTAACAGAATTTATTGTTTCCAGATTTGTACTTGATGTTAGTTGTGTTTCTAAGTGTTCCAAATTGAGTTTGTTCCACTGCTGGTAGGTGGATGGATGTAAGGTAGGTTTCGGTGAGTCGCTTAGTGTTGTTTTATGTTGGAAAGCAAGCACGTGGTGGTCTGACCATGTGACTGGAGTTATAGTTTGAAAGGTAACTAGTTCAGTATTAGCAAAAATGACATCTAGGATATGTCCAGCGGTGTGTGTCGGTTTGTGGACAATCTGATGCATGTTCAGTGCGTCTAGGCCAGTGATTATTGTTTTTGGATGGGTCATATTGGGTTCGTCAAACAAATGTTGAGGTCACCCAGAACGCATAGGTTGGAGTGTATTGTTATCAGGTTTGAAACTGTGTCTAGAAGTGCGTCTGGGAATGTCGCCTTGCTAGGTGGAGGTCTGTAAAGGAGCAGGAAGTTACAGGAGGAAGACGGTGTAGGATTGCATCTTGTTAGAAGAGCCTCACAATTCTTTATGGAGATGTCGTCAATTTTAGTGATATGTATTGTTTGCCTGAATAAAACAGCTAGACCACCTCCTTTTTTGGCTATACGATTTTGGGTTATTGTTTGATAGCCTAGAGGAAAGGCTTCATGCAGGACTGGAGCCATATCCTCTCCCAACCATGATTCGGTTATGAATAGTATGTCTGGTTTTGCATCTGTGAGAAGGTCGTAGATGTGATGCTTGTTTTTAGAGAGGGATCGAGCATTTATTAGTAGACAGTTTAGAGAGTGGCCTTTGGTGATAGTGAGACTTTGTTTTGTAGAAGAGTGATCAGTATTGTGTGGGTTTGTAGCAGGTGTGTTTTTAGAGCTGGCATTAGCTGTATTAGGATAGAAATCGTGTAGCTGTTCTGTATCATGTTCCTCATCCAGCATGCTAAGAAGGCATTTTGATGGGTCTGCGTGTGTATGTGGTGGAGATGGTGTTTGAAAGTGAGTTGGAGTGCTGTGTTGTTTTCGTGGTGTAACATTGTTGTGAAGTAGACATGGGGAAGCAAAGTTGTGAAGTATGGCATGTTGCTTATATTGTTTGCGTGTGTTTAATGCGGAAGGTGTACGAGTCAGGGGTGGTGGTGCAGCATGTGGGTCATGTAGTAAGGTTCTAAATTGTCTAATGGATGAGAGGCGGTTAGATGAGAGTTGCTGTGTTGCTGTATCTGTGTTAGGTGTGGTGGAAGAGAGAAAGCTTGGCATTGGAGTTGGTTCCTTTGTGTTGTTTGAAAGGTGGGTGTATGTTTGTATTTTGTGATGGTAAGTATTATGAGGTGTTGTGCTTTGAAGATCTTGTGCTGGTGTGTGTGATATGTTTTGTTTTTGAGGAGTAGTGAAAAGGGGTGCTGATGTATATGTTTCATGCAATGGATTTGGTTGTATAGTATTGTTTGTGAGAGGAGGTTGTACGGTAGAGGGGGTGGTGATGTGTTTATGAGTAGAGTGTATGATGTGTGTAGGTGGGAATGAAGTAGAGGTAAGAGTGTTTGTCTTAGACTGGTTTGTTGCAAGAGTTAAAAAGTGTGGTGGTCTGCAGTGTGTGTGTTGTGCGTTAGTGTTATGGTAGAAGGGAGAGGAGGGTGTTTGTTGGACAAATGATGGAAGGATGATTATATATTTGTTAGTGATAAAAGGTGGTATGTTAGCTGTAATTACAGCAGGGTGCGTGTGTCTGGATGGGATGTAGTTATGTATGGTGTCGATTGGCGTTGTGTTAGTGATGAGTGTATTAGTTAGTGGTATAGGATAGAGTTGTGTACTGTTTGTAGGTGATGGTGGATATGTGTGGTAGTTGGGATAGTAGGGTGTATAGATGTGGTTTGGTTGGGTTTGTAGTGCATGCTGGTACATTAATCTGTGCATAGTGTTGTGCGTGGTGTACATTTGGTGTGAGTGTGTTGCTCTGTTTGTGGATGTGGATGGTGTGGGCTGGGTGTTGCTAAATGGGAAGATGGGCAGCATTTCTGGCCCTGGCCAGTCTCAAACAGGCTCAACCAGGCAACTACCCTTGTCCCCTCCGCCCTTAGCTGAGACGCCCTAACCCTGGCCTTTTATAGCCCTAGTAATCAGGTGACCCCGTCAGCCAATGGGAACCCTAGCCCTAACACTATCCAATCACAACACTAGCCCTACAAATCTAGAACCAATAGGAGACCAGGACCTTACAGCCAATCTTAGCCCTAGTCCAAGCACCCAATCAGTTCAAAAACCCTGATCTCTACATCCAATAGAGGCCCTAGCCCTACCAGTAGTCCCAACCCAAGTCCAAGCAACCAATGGGACAGGAAGCCCTACTCCCTACTTCCAATAGAAAGTCTAACCCTACTCTTAGTCCCACACCTAGTCCAACAACCAATCACACCAGAAGCCCTAATCGCTACTTCCAATTAAAGGCCTAACTCTAGCCCTAGTTCCACCCTAGTCCCAACAACCAATAACACAGGAAGCCCTAGTCCCTACTTCCAATAGAAATCATAACCCTAGCCCAAGTCCCAACCCTACATTGATTGAATCACAGACCCAGAAACCAATAAGAACACTCAAATACCCAACCAATGAGGACACTAACCCAATCCAATAGAAACATCAGATACAACCACCAATCAGTGTATACATGTACCAACCACTAGCAGACTATATAAGGTCCCAGGAACCTCAGACAAGGTTTGCTGGCCAGGGAGTTGGAAGCTGCTTCTCCTGTTCAGAATCTCCTAGGAGACAGACCGGCTCAATCCACACTTTGGACTTCTGCAGGTAAAGGCCTCACAAACTTGAAATCTAACACTACTGTTTGAATAAAACTTTACTCCCTCTCCTGGCCAAAAAACGAAGTGGACAGTCCCTATTAAACACAGTTTAAACAGCTCACAGAAGCACCCTCTGATGTAGAATATCCCTGTTGCTGGGGGGCTGGGGGCTGGTTTCACTGGCTTAACACAAAATGGTGGCTGGGGGTGCACTGTTTAACATACAGGTCTTAGCACAGAGCAAAGGAGAAATTTGGAGGGAAAACTGAATAGTCACCAGGAATGAGAGGGAAAAACTACAGAGTTTGGACTGCAAATCCCACAATTCAACACGTTAAATGGAAGCAATCATGGGCAGGAAAACCACAAGTTTAAAACACAAAACAGGTGATAAAATATGCAATCACAGGCAGGTTAAAACTACAATTTTAAACTGTAACAACCACAGGCAAAGACAGTAATCACAGAAAGGGAAAATCGTTTTTTTTTTTTAAACTTGGGGAGGGGGGGGGGAGGGAAGAGACAGCACTAGTCTGCCTCCTTACCACTTCCTGGACTCTGCTCACTGCAATCTGGGGCACAGGTAGGCTGCAACTCACAAGATGGAGGAGAATGATTTGGGGTGCACCCCGCAAAGCCTTAAGGGGCCTGGGCAGGTGTGAGGGGAGGGCTCAGAGTTGCCTGGTAGCTGAATAGCCAATCCCCAGTCCTAGGCCTGCTGGCCTGGGGGTGGGGGCTGGGGAGCTGCTTCTCCTGTTCGGAATCTCCTAGGAGACAGACAGGCTCAATACACACTTTGGACTTCTGCAGGTAAAGGCCTCACAAACTTGAAATCTAACACTACTTTTTGAATAAAACTTTACTCCCTCTCCTGGCCAAAAAACGAAGTGCACAGTCCCTATTAAACACAGTTTAAACAGCTCACAGAAGCACCCTCTGATGTAGAATATCCCTGTTGCTGGGGGGGAGGGGGAAAGAGAGACAAGGGGGGCTGGTTTCACTGGCTTGTTAACACAAAATGGTGGCTGTACTGGTGGTACTTGTCCATAATAAGAATGGTCAGAGTCACCGTTATAGTTCAAAATGTTTATTTTGGGGGGCGTGGCCGGGCAAGATGGCCGGACGGACATAGCTCGTCTCGGCTCCCGGTCCGCGCGGTACTCTCGAGCGGATTATAGCGGCTAGGTGATGCGGAGAAGCCCGCAAAACATCCCCAGGGCGCGTTAAAAGTCGAGGCACGACATGAGCGTTTAATCTTGCCGTGGCCCCGTGAAGAACAGGCAGGAGCTGCGCCAACATGAGTCGACCGCCTCCGACGCAAAATGGCGGCGCGCACCCTCTGAGAGGCATAAGGCGGGCGGCAAGACGGCGCGCCGTCGGCGCCCGGGGGACGACACTGGCCGTGGTCCCTGGTGATGACAGCTTGGAACGCCTGAAGCAGGCGCCCCTCGGGAGCGGAGGATCGGGTGCGCCATGACCGCCGCTGCTTTCCGGTCCTCTCGAGTGGCGTGCTGACCCCCTACCATAATCAGGTGCATACAGGGAGTGCTGTCAATCCAGGGTGGGAGACACAGACTGTCCGCAGCAATACCTCGGGCCTGCTTGGCTGGCGCTTACTTGTGGGTGCTGTGATTCTGCCGACCGTCGGTTCTCCCGCTGTGCCTGACCTCAAAATGGCGGATCGGCGATAATTCCAGGCGGCTGTGGTCGATCCCCCCCGACTGGGCATTGTGGAACTACCAAGTTCAAGAGTGAGCGCAAGTGGGAGTGGAGTGAGGTGGCCCGCTGCGGCGGCTGTGCTGCGCGTCCTGCCCGGACGGTCCGGTGGGGAGATACACTTCCACATGCTGTGCTAACAGCTAGGCGACAGTCCTATAGCCCCCAAGAAGCCGTGCAGACCTGGGACTGGTTGAGTTTGGGCCCCACGCATCTACTCAGTGCTAGCAACAATCAGGGGGCCATGCCACGAACGGTGGAGGAGGCCGTTTGCTAAACGCCTTCATTGAGCTATGCCTGACCCTAACATGGTGAATCAGAGATATTGGGCATAAGCACCCACAGGTCGAAGGCTCTCATCTACGCACAACGCGGTCGCGCAGCTGTCTGTGGGCCACAATAACGCCACCGGAGTATACATCTAGGCTGCGCGGCTCGGGGGGACCCGCCTCTATGCCGCCGAAGAAAGCGCAAAACAAGGCGACGTCCAGGGTCTCCAGTTTCTTCATCCCTGTAGACAGAAACTCCTCTCAAGACCAGACGGGAGAACCAGACAACATGGCTCTCACAAAAGAAGACTTAATGGCCTCGCTACGCGACTTCAAGCAGGAGCTTCGTAAGGAGCTCAGCTAGGACGTCACAGCATCGATAGCGCAACTAAAGGCTGATCTCAACGAACGCCTCGTTGCCCTACAACATGATGTAGACTCAGTGGGCACCAGAGTGGTTGAGCTAGAGACACAAACCCAGGAAATGGACACCCGTACCTCCAAGACACAGGATGACTTACAGGCCCTACAAGACCAACTTCACCAAACTCAACTCAAGGCCGAAGATTTAGAAAATCGGACACGGAGGGAGAATCTCTGAATTTGTGACCTTGAGGAGGGGCAGAGGGGCCGGACCTGGAGGCCTTCCTGGTAGGACTATTTTCAGAGGTTCTGGGCCCGTCTCCCCTCAAGATTAAAATGGATCGGGCCCATCGAGTAGGGAAGCCAGCAATGGGAGAACGGAAGCGACCACGGGATGTCCTGGCGAAATTTCACTCCTACAAGGTGAAGGAAGCAGTTTTAACAGCAGCGCGGAAAAATGGAACTGTTTCCTTCCAAGGTTACTCATGTCTCATCTTCCAGGACCTAGCCCCTGACACTCTGGCCAGACGTCAGCAATTTCGGCCCATCACGTCTAAGCTCCGAGACGACAGCATCAAATATCGATGGACCTTTCCTTTTAGGCTCAGCTTCGAATATAAAAATAAACAACAGCATGTCTCTGATCTACGAGAAGGTCTAAATATTTTGGGGCTTCCCCTACCTGACTCTGAGTCGCCTCAACGCCAGCCAAGAGATAGCCGGGGCAATGGCTCTCCGCACTCACAATGGGCTACGGTAGCAAAGGGGGGCCACAAATAACGCCTGAGCAAATGCTTCCTGCATCCGACGCTCTCAAAATTCACTAGACCCGGTAATGAAGATTTGCCCCAACCAAGCTCTGTCACTGCCTGCGCTGCACGGCTGCCTCTGTGCTACACCCCCTCTGGCAAATTCATACGGCGAACATTTGATCACAGCGGTGGCTCCTTGTTCTACGGGAGGGAACTATCATTGGGGCAAACAAAGGACGGCCCGACCCATCACTGATTGATTCACATGAAACCCGATGCCATGTCTCCCCTCCCTCCCGAGGGGTCACAACCGCACCATGAACCCTTCGGCAAGGGGAGACGCTAAGGTAGCGGTGCCTGCTGCTATGCACGAACCTCTCGTGAGCCCGAGCGAGGCCCCGGCCTACCTATCGGCCGATCACCCAATTCTATTCACAGAGACTCACATCATGGGTTCCAACAGCAACGTCACGGGGTCGGCCCCATAGGCCCTGCTCTTCGGGACTGGCTGCATTGTCTTGGCCTATAAAACTTCAGGAGCTGCTCGAGATGGACGCGGACAGGGACCTCGGTCTCAACGTCCCACCACCGTTCCCTTGGGGGTTCCTCAACCTCCGGCCGGGAGCGGGTTACTGATTTTACAAACATTGTTATTGGTAATGTTAGTTTCCATTTATTTTTCGTTTGGGGGAGGGGGAGGGAACAGGGGATGGTGGCGGCTTATTATTTCCACTTTACGGCGATACATTGTGCTCCGTCTCGCATTTGAACACCCAAAACACACATGGGTAATGCTTCACTTCTAAAACGACAGGCTCGACACCAGGCAATGACACATAACCATAACAGAAGGCGGGGGGTAACTACACGGACTAGATGGCTATCACTATTGGCTCATGGAACGTGAAGGGCCTTAACTCTCCCCAGAAGCGGCAGAGGGTCTGGAAATATCTCACTGACCACCACCTGGACATAGTCGCCATTCAAGAGACACACCTTGCTAGAGCGGAGGATACGCGTTTTCGCCACAAACACTATCCTTTGATATACAGATCCTCCGCTCTCACTAAGCAAGGGGGGTGACACTCCTCTTTCACACTTCCACAAAATTTCAGCCACATGACGTTCAGACTGATAAAGAAGGCCGACTGGTCATGGTTAAGGGATTCTTAAAAGGCAAAATCTGCACGTTCATCGTAACCTACGCTCCCAACATGGGACAAACAGCCTTTTTAAACACCTTAACGGAGAAAATTCAGGACTTTGCTGAGGGTCCCACACTTCTCTTAGGCGATTTTAATCTCACCTGGCAGCCTGACCTAGACAGCACCCATCCACACCGGGCGGACACAGGCACCTTCTCCGCAGATACTAAACAGAGGATACATGACTTAGGCCTCAGGGATACATGGCGCACTCTCTATCCCCAGACTCGCGATTATACTTTCTATTCACATGTGCACCACACCTACTCTAGGCTCGACTACATTTTTATCAGTCAGAACCTGCTGGGTGCCTTACAAGAAGCCAAAATATTCCCCCTTTCCGTATCGGATCACAGCCTTGTAGCGATCCACCTCACATAGAGCAATTCTGTTTCTACCATTCCTAAGTGGTACTTCCCGGCGGCCCTCACCAGAGACAGGGTGCTCTGCACAGCATTGAGGGAGGCGATTTCAGACTTCTTTAACCTAAATAAACCCGCAGACACGTCGGAATATACTAATTGGGACACATTTAAAGCGGTTTTCCGGGGGAAGTGTATTGCCCTCAACTCTACCCTGAACAAACAACGGACACAGGAGAGGGAAGCGCTAGAAGCAGAGTTGGCCACGGCCGAATCCGCCCACAAAGCTAACCCCAATAGAGATGCACTCTGCAACCTTACCACACTGAGGGGCAAACTTAGAGCCATCTATAATAACAGGGCCGAATTCACTCTTCTTAGGCTCCGACACTTATCTTACTCACAGGGTAACAAGTTAGGCCGGCATCTCGCCAGGCAACTAAAGGAAAAACGGGAAAGGGATTATATAGGTGGCATCAGAGGAGATAAGGGGGAACTTGCACATAAAGACGAGGCCAAAGCAGATATCTTCGGCTCCTTTTACAAGACGCTCTATGCCGGAGATCAACTAGACACAAGTAAACAACTGGACTACCTTCAGACTCTACAGTTTCCACAAGTCTCATCAGAGTGGAACGACAAACTCACCGCTCCTATTACGCCCGAGGAGGTAGGCGCCGCCATACAAACCCTCAAACAGCACAAGGCCCCCGGCCCTGACGGATACACGGCCCAATTTTACAAAACCTTTGCACCAGATATAACCCCACACCTTACCCGGCTCTTCAATACAATGGCAGAGGAGGGAGGGATTGCCCGGTCGATGACGGAGGCAGTGATCTCAATTATACCCAAACAGGGGAAAGATCCGCAACTGTGCCCCTCATACCGCCCCATTGCCCTCTTAAATCTAGATGCAAAACTTTACTCCTCTATCCTAGCAACCCGTTTAAACGACCTCATGACAGACCTAATCCACCCTGATCAATCGGGATTTATTAAGGGTCGACAGACACACGACAACACTTGGCGCATAGTCCATCTCATTGAGAAAGTCCACAAAAAACGCAGCCCTGCAGTACTGGTTGGACTGGACGCCGAGAAGGCTTTTGACAGGGTGGCCTGGGCGTTTCTCTTCCACACACTAACAAAATTCGGGTTTGCTGCCAAATTAATCAATATGGTCCGGGCTAATTATGGTCAACCGTGCTCCAGGGTACAAGTCAATGGGACCCGCTCCGACCCCTTCTATCACTCTAGAGGCACTCGCCAGGGGTGCCCACTCTCACCTTTATTATTTGCCCTCAGTATCGAACCCCTGGCGATGGCTATCAGGGCAGCTCCGGAGATTCAAGGAATCCCTTTCAGTGGCACCGCACATAAAATATCACTTTTTGCGGACGATGTACTTCTATCCCTCACCGACCCACATAGCTCCCTACCTCACCTACAATTGGAGCTAGCGAGATTTGAAGAGGTGGCAGGCTTTAAGATCAACCTCAGCAAATCATGCATCCTTAACCTTACACTTTCAGAACCGGAGGCCCGAGATTTACAGCACCACATTCCCCTTCAATGGACTTCCAGCTCACTCCAATACTTGGGGATCCAATTGACGCCGCGCGTAGAGGGGCTCTTCCGTGCTAACTTTCCACCCACCCTCAGCCGTATACAAACTGATCTTAAGAGGTGGAAACCTCTTTTTCTCTCCTGGCTGGGGCGCATTCACGCTATCAAAATGACGCTTCTCCCCAAGCTGTTATACCTCTTCCAGGCCCTCCCCATAGAACTTGAAAAAGATTTTCTCCCGAAAGTTAAATCTCTAATGCTACAATACATCTGGCAAGGTGGCCGAGCCCACTTCTCCTTTTCAAAACTGCGTCGCCCACGCACAGAGGGTGGAGTTGGCATGCCAGACGTCGGTCTCTACTACAAAGCGGCCCAGCTCCGAGTGGTGACGGAATGGTCCAAACGAGAGTCTGAGAAACACTGGCTCCACATGGACCGCTCCATAGCGGGCAGAACCATATGGGACCTTATTTGGCGCCCCAAGAAGGAGAGACCCCAGAATGCTTACATCAGCACTCCTACCCGCACCACCCTGAAAGTATGGGACTCCATCTCCGGAAATGAGCAATGGACCTCATTCCCCTCACCATACACCCCCCTCCACTTTAATCCGGCTTTCCCCCCAGCGCTACAGGAAGGCCCCTTAGCGGCCTGGATTGAGGGGGGGTGCCTAGCACTGACGCATCTTTTCCACAACGCAGACCCTCTCACCTTTGACAATTGCAGACGAGATTACGGCTTAGAGAACACTGAACATTTTCACTATCTCCAACTGATGCATTGGGCCCTTACCCCCCATATTCGGGAGGCGGCCACGCGGCCCCCCACGAAACTTGAGAGCTTTGTCTTAAATGCGGAATCCATGAAAGGGGTGATATCCTTCCTATATAACTATCTGCTTACCACTGCACAATCCCCCCGGCCACGATACATGAATATGTGGGAAGACACACTGCAACGAGACATTACGGATGGGGAATGGTCCAGGTTGTGGTCCGATATCACGAAATTTAATCACTCCATAGAATTACGCGAAGCCCATCTCAAAACTATGATGGACTGGTACTTGTACCCTGCTAAACTCAAGAAGATCTTTCCAAACACTTCCGATAGATGCTGGAGGGGCTGTGGTTTTCTAGGTGACTTCAGACATATATGGTGGTATTGTCCTACTATACGCCCCTTTTGGGAAGAAATTTTAGCTCGCATTAAAGACATGTTAGGCTACCCCATTCCGACCACTATAGCGGAGAGCCTTCTGGGGCTTCGAGATCCAACACTTGAACACCAAACCAAAGCCGACAAAGCCATCATGTGGATGTGTATAGGAGCAGCCAAAATGACCATAGCAGCTGCTTGGAAGAGGAGGGAGGCCCCGGCGATCTCCATCTGGCATTCCCGACTCTGGAAACCACTCAGCCTCGAAAGAATGTCTGACATCTTCAGGGACGACTACAAAAACTTTGAGTACAAATGGGGACCGCTGGTTACATTTCTCACGAGGGCTACCCCTGGCTGTCTGTCCTCCTACTTTGAGAGCCATGCACCTCTTTCAATTTTAATATACCCATGTCTGATCCATTAGGAGCACAACAGCACCCAAGCCGCCACCATCGATTAGTGGGTGGGGGGAGGGGGGACATTATTTGTTATTATTTTTTTTTTACTTTAGGGGGTCTTGTTAGGGGAGTTCGTGTTACTTGGCATTCTTTCTTCCCGTTGGAGGGAATTTGCTACACACCGTCGCAAAAGACAGACGGGCCGTGCTAATAGATCCTGTAGCTCATGGACGGTTGGACTTGTCCCGAGCCTCTCCACTGTTAGAAGCTGTTAGAAATGGGATCTCTAGTTGGCAAGGGCTTGCACCTTTGTCCAAGTAGGGACCCTTCTTCCTAGTCAGGGTAAGGGTGTTACACTCGTGAAGTAACCCCTGCTCACCCTCGTGGTAGCTTGGCACGAGCAGTCAGGCTTAATTCAGAGGCAGTGTGTAAAGCATTTGCACATAACCAACAGTAATACAGTGTAAGCACTACAAACGGACACCACACCAGTTTAGAAAAATAACCAATATTTTATATACTCAAGACAAGACCAATTACGACAAAAATCCACAATACTATACTTTACGAATGAATGCTTGATACATTAACTTCTTCTTTGCAGGAATAGCACAAAAGCAAAGTTCGTACGAGTCGGTAGCTCCGTCCGAGCCTACCGCGATGCTGAAAACCACAGAGTCTAACAGTTCCAGCCGACCGCGTCGATACGGGCCAGCAGAGTCATGAACAGACTCGGTTACAGTACCTTTCTCGTTGTGGCTGGTACGGAGTGTACGAGCCGGTCGGCGTTCGTCGCGGTTGCGGTGCAAGACGGAGCGATGCAAGGTGCGGTGTCCCTCGATGCGGTGCAGGCAGCGGCTCGATGAGCGTCGTGCAGACGGAGTCGGTGAGTCCAAGGCGTGCGATGCAGGGTGAGACGATGCTCGATGCGGTGCTGACAGGTTGCGATGCAGGCGACCTAGCCAGAGTGCGGGAGCTGGCGTCGGACAGCGGTGCGAGTCGGAGCGGTGCGTCGCAGACGTGCGGCGGTGCCCCAAATGCGGTGCGGTCACGACTCTTGAGCCAGTTGCAGCGACCTCGCCGGTCGGGTCCGGTTGGTTCAGTGAAGCGATGCGATGCGAACTGCGGTGCCCACAGGTCACGGTGCAAGCAGCGGCTCGATGTTGGCGGCGTCGGACGTCGCCCACGGTGAGACCAGGGTTGCGATGCGAAGCGGGGCGATGCGGTCTGCGGTGCAAACAGGTCACCGGCCAGGGATGGATTCGGTTGACGGAGTCTGTTGCAGTTCCCTTCCTCTGTGGCGACTGAAACAGCGTTCCAGAAGCGGTACCCAGAGGCTTGTGAAGTCTTTGTAGTCCCTGAGACTTCTTAACAGGAGGCCAGCTCGGTTCCAGGCCCTTGGAGATACTCAGCACAAGTTTGTAGAAAGTTCAGTCCAGTCCAGTCCTTTCACTGCCCAAGGCAGAAGCAGCAGCTGCAGGCCAACCCAACAAAGCAACAACACAGCAAAGGGGCAGTACTCCTCCTGGCAGCTCTTCCAGCTCTTCGTCTTGGCAGGTTCCTTGATTCCAGCGAGATCTAAATTCATGGGGTCAGGGCCCCAATATTTATATCCCAAATTCCTTTGTTCTCTGAAGGCAGAGAGGCCTTTGCCTAGTCCAAACCAGTTCTGGAGCACTTTGTTGACAAGTCTCCGTCCCTTCTTTCAGTGAGTAGGCCAGGGACATCAGACGCACCACAGGAGGTGGAGCCAGCATTGTGGAGGGAAGGCACTGTCCTATTCAGGGCCCAGGTGCGACCCCTCCCACCCATCTACATGTAGATCTTGCTATTCAGCCCTGTGCTGACTCACCCTGTCTCCTGGCATCCCCCAGCCCCTGTCACTCACACTCCAGACAAGGAATACACAACCTCGCAGAGGCAGGCTTGGATGGTTAGACAAGAAAATACCCACTTTCTAAAAGTGGTATTTTCAAACACAGAATGTTAAAACCAACTTCACTAAAAGATGCATTTTATCATTCTGAGTCCAGGCATACTAAACTCGAATTTCTACCATGTTCCCGGGGTCAGTTAGGATTATAAGCTGTAATAATCAAAACTGCCCGTTCTGGCCTAGGGGAACAGGTAGCCTTGCAATAGTGAAAAACGAACTAGGCTGTAATTCACTATCAGGACATGCCGCACACACCCGGGCATGTCCTACCTTTCGCATACACCGCACCCTGCCCACAGGGGTACCTTGGGCCTACCTTAGGGGTGACTAACATGTAGCAAAGGGAAGGTTTAGGGACTTGCAAGTGTGTGCACTTGCCAAGTCGTCATGGCAGCCCCAGGCTGCGCACAGGCTCTGCGGTGGCAGGCCCGAGTTACACTTTACGGGCTGTTTGCGTGGGTGGCACAATCCAGTGCTGCAGCCCACCAACAGCATTTGGTCTATAGGCCCTGGCACTCGCAGTGCACTTTACAAGGGACTGACACATAAACCAAATAGGCCAATCATGGAAACACCAATCCATAACGCATTTTATACGGGAGCACTTGCACTTTCCCACTGGACCGCAGTGAGGAAAGTGCGCAGAATCATTACACCAGCAAAAACAGAGTCAAAACCGGGAGGTCAGAAAGCAAAAAAGTCAGGGGAAACACGCCAAAAGATGCCAAGTCTAACAGAAGCTGTACCTTCCTTTTTGAATTCCCTTATGAGAAGAGGCTGGGACATGTGCCTGTTTAATATAACAGCCCGGACCCTTCACTTATGCCTTACAGTAGCAGCTCACTGCGCTGAGCGATGTGTAGCGATACATTGTGAGTTTATGCAATATATCAATAAAAAGAAGTTTGACAAAAATGTTTATTTTAACTATCGTGCTCTATAATGCAGTATACGAGCCACTACCAGCAGCAAAATGCATAAACGTAGAACAATTAGCATTCTTACAATTCCATAGAATATGAAGGGGGAAGTCATTATATATAAACAGTGGAAAAAGGACTATAAGGCCTAACCACCCTCCCCTTGATAAAGTGATGTTTATTATATAATAGAAGATCTCTGGGCTTTGTCAGCAGACCCCCTACCTTAATGCTTAGACGGAAGCTTTACATCATAGGAACCGCATAGCTCTTCTCCCTGGAAAGGACCCTCTCCAAGTGTGTGTCAGAATAACATGCATCCCTGTAATATCAAAGCACGAGCCTCCAGTAGCGCAGCTGTGTTAGCATGTTTTGTCTAGATGCTAGGGACTGACCAGAACAGAATAACAAGGGGCATTGTTTATCGACCTTGCACATCGTGTTCAGACTAAACTCCAAGAGCAGGCAGAGAACGGAGAAAGCAGACAGTTCTCATGTGAAAGGCACAAAGAAGAGTCTTGCAAAACAAAGTCTAGTAGTAACGTGCGCAAAAGCAGCATCATGGCAGCCATGCTCAAGTCAATTTAGCAATGTCGACAATGACCCCAACGGCCATATAACACCAGCACCTACAACATAACTGTTAACTGGGGAATCTTCGCAGCAGCCAGGACGTGGGCCTATGGAACACTGTGAAAACAAGGGAGTTGCTACCAGTGGTGCAGCTAGTGCAGCGGCACCAGGACCCCTCCGGTGCTTTCATTTGAAGCAGTTTATTTAGCAGCCAGCTTAATTTTTTGCAAGCGCCTTTGCCTGGCTCGGTTTGCTCTTTTCTGCAAGTGTTTTAGTCTGAGGTAGGGTGGTGCATCCAGGCAAATGATGGGAAGACTGGAAGGCACCAGGCAGACTGGCCTCTTGGGAAACTGAGCAGTCTGCAGACACGTCAGTCTTTGGTGGAGGAAGGGAAAGAGAAACAGAGGGCGGGCACTGAAAGAGATGACAGAAGACACGCTACACTGGTGAGCAGAACAGGGGGAGAACACAGAAAAACAAGCATTTGCAATGCAATAGGTCTCGCATTTATGCGACTTTGAGCAATTGGCATTGTAAATGACAATGCCTTTTATTTGTGTTTTTGTTTTTAAAGCATAAATAGAAGGTATTGTCATTTACAATGCCAATAGCTTAAACTCGCGTAAATGCGAGACCTATTGCATTCCAAATGCTTGTTTCCTATTTCTTTACATGTTGAAAGCCGCCGCCCGCCATTTCCTTTCATTTTTATTACTTTTGTTACAATCGCGTCAACTGCACGGGTGCCGCGATTGCATAAAAAGTAAAAAAATAGAAAAGCACTTTTTTTTCTATTTCTTACTTTTGATGCAATCATGGCACCCGCGATTGTAACAAAAGTAATGAAAACAAAAGGAAATTGCGGGTGACCGCATTTAGTATGTAAAGAAATAGGAAGCAAGGGATTTTTTAAACGTGTGCGGCAGGGGTGCAAAAACATAAATACACAAGCAACTTTTGTGAAAGGTGTGTGGCAGGGAAGACACAAAGAGCTGCTGTGTTCACGGCAGGGGTCCAATTGAGTGAAAAAAGAGTGCAGCAACCACGGGCAATATGATCAGAATGTAAGGGGACATGTAACATGGGTGGTCGCCACAAACTGAAAAACACACCCAAAGGTGGGCCAAAGAGCAGCATCTTGCCAATAACAACAAAGGTATTAAGAAAGGCACTAGTAGGAACAATTGGAAAGCCGTGGGCGTGGCCTAACCAACCTGACTAAATACTACAAGCCTCGCTGCGCATGCGCGCTGCCAGGCTCGACCTAAAAAGAGGGAAGTGGAGAACAGAGCCAAAAGGGCAAAAGATAGAAAGTGGGAATGTAGCAAGAAAAGGAAAAAAGTGAAAGGGGAAGTCAATTTAAAGAATCTTTATTCGGCCAATCGAGGCCATAAAAGACACATATCAATACAGTACACAGAAAAGGTCATAAAACAGGTTAAAAACAGCCTCATCTCCTGCAGTGTAACATAGCATTAAAATAATGTGCTAACCCCTTATTTCATACAGGCAAAACACTCAGCAGAACATAACAGCAGCTTATGAATCAGACTAGCAGCATACATAAAAAGTGCAAACTGTGTATGAAATGTAAATACAGCATGATCAAAAACAATAAATATCTAAAACTGAGGTGCTATTACATCAATAAAACAGACAGTTATCCTTCCATTAAAAGGGGAAGTCGAACAGCGAGAAAGAGATAAAGGGATTTACATTAAGGAAAAGGGTAAAGAGGTTCATGAAAGCAAGTGCTCTGGTACTAGGGGTGTGGCGGGTACTGCAGCACCCCTAAAACTGGAGACAGAGGAGAAAGATCATGGAAAACAACAGGCCTTTTAATCAGTTTCGTTTTAGAGCTGCATTAGCCGTTTTTTCAAAAGCAGTGAAAGGTCACTAGTAAACAGCATGAGCTCAATGGTAAATCCTATGAGGTCACTGCACATTTGGTTGCCATGTATAGCTTGTGTTACATTATGTGGATTCAAAGAGATAGCATTGCTTACTTTCGTCACTCGTGTGATCTGGTCCTATGGAGGGTAAAATAATTTGGCATGTGAAAGACACCCATGTTAGATAGCTGCTTTTAAAATGTTTTAATTGTTAAAAATTAAACTCTGGTGGAGATTTTAATTGCAGTGTGAGATGGAAGGCAGTTTCAAAGTAGGGCGAGAAAACAAAACACTACTAAAACCACTCTGATTTATTCATTACCTCTTTTAAATAACTCTGTTTTAATAAAAATTTGAACAATTTACCCAGAAACGAAGGAATATTACATCATAACGTGCCAGTGCATCACCTTTTTGCACAAACTCTCTGGGACTATCATCTCATCCACTTGCTTCCCTCCTGCAAACACAGGCTCCCCAATTAAAGGTTCTGGTTATTTGCTGCACTCGCTCGTTTAGTAACACTAGGATATTTTGTTATAAGCCTGTATAATTCTAGAGGGCTGATGCCCCTACCAACCAAACCCAGCAAGAAAAGTGTTCCAGCACCAATGCAAAGGGCCGGACATTAGGATGTGGGTGAGAACAGGAGGCAGGAAATGGAGGGGGGGACGAATGACAAGATGTAGATGTGAAAGAGAAAGGGACAAGGTGCATCGAGAGGACGGAGATTGAGGGGTAGTTGGAGGAGAGAATGGCAGGATATAGAAGAGAAAGGACCCGGTAAGGGAGAAGAAGGGGAGAGGGAAATCGGGAAAATGTAAAAAAGCGTGGAGAAGAAAAAGTTCAAAAGACTTGAAGTAGATACAGACAACTGAAAAAGGTGAGAGAGCGGAAAGGGATAAGGAGGAGGGACAATGAAAGCGGAAGTAGGCGAGAGGAGAGAGGAATGTAGATAGGCAGGAGAGAGCGGAAAGACGGGCAGAATAAGGATCTCGGAGGCCTTCAAGGAGTGAAGTAGGTGATGTGGCACCACTGCCAGGGTCTACAAGGGGCCCACTGCCTGGCAATGATAGCCATCTGTTAACGTAGACCAGGGGGAAGGGACAGCTGTTCCTATTCGCATTAGGACTCATGATACCTTTGATACCCCACTGTGTGAAAATGGCACACACCACACAAAATAAGGAAACAGAATACTCCGTTACTGATAACACAACAAATAAATGAAAAAATAATATGCCCATGTCTCGCGGCACAGAAACTGAGAGGTTGTATAGAGTGAGAACAGAGAGAGGACTTACAGAGAAGGCCGGCCACCCACCCTAAGGTAATCAATAATGTCCCGGGGCAGTAATTGGTAATTAATGCTATCTGGACAGATAAGATCTAATGGCACTCCCCTAGGGCTCTGTAAAAAATAGATCCCAGTGTAGAGTACTGTTTCTAGCTTGCCCCTGCCCACATGTTCACTTACTAGAAATCTGCATGTCACTGTAACCTTTCTTCCTCATAGCTGAGACACTAAAAACCTGCTCAAACAATGTAGCTGCTGTTCGGCTTCTGCGGGCTGACTCTGCAAACAGGACTTTGAGTTGGTAAGTCAAACAACGAGGCGACTTTATAAAAAGCTAGGACAACACTGTCACCAATAAAAGATGGTGGCTCACAAAGCCATCGACCACTGGCACGCACACCACACTCTTCTCAGAGATCCCTGGCACAGACAAGGAGTTCACGGCCCATCCCTCTACAGCCTTCCTGAGCATAAGTCGGTGGGGAGGGTGGATAGAGGAGTGGAGAGTGAGAGCTTCATTGCCACCAGTCTCAAGCCATCACCTTGACTTTCTACACCATGGCTCTCCGCTTCCTTTTACAACCACAATAGAAGGCCTTGCATAAACCTGCCAAGGGGCTTCATTAAGTTTCCTTTCACCGTCCTTGGAGCTCCTAGCTACAGACAGAACTGCCCAGCCTCTGCATTCTCGCTGCTCAAGGAGGAGCAAAGGGTCTCAACAGGTTGAGTCAAACACGTTTGGTAAACTGGTTACTAAAGCAGCAGCAACACTCAAACGCATCAACATCAAACCTATCCATGAATTACCAAAAATGCAGCCACTTGGACATATTTTAAGCTCAAATAACTTACGATTATCAAAAAGCAAAAAGAGAAAAAAAAGTCACAGTTCTATGGGTGACATTTGTTTTGTTGTTGTATAGTGTTCATGGAGAACTTTGATAGCGATACATTTTCATCTATACGCTGTGGTAAATAAGTATACCATTCACTCATTCAATAAACACAAGGTCAAATGCACCGTGACATATTTATAACTATTACTACAAAAAAAGCATTGGCCTTACCGGAGTCTGAAATATAAATACCAGTCTAAGAGTGCACAGCTTCTTTAAACAATCACTGCCTTCTTTAATTTTCTATTTAGTTGATTGGGCGGGTTTGCACCCTTCTTCATTTCATAATATGCAAATGGTTACATATTTACACACGAGTTTCACCTACGTGTTGGGAATGTCGATAGAAGCATTATGTACCAAGCACCGACAAAGCTAATACGTCTGGCGTTTGCAAGCCCACAATGGTTTTTATTCTCCAAATATATGTAATAGACATTAAAAGTGAAAAAGTGATAAAAAGTTAAAACATAGCAGACGAAAGGTGTTAATTATGTTTTAAAAAAATAACAAAAAGGAAGAAACACTGAACCATTGCAAGAATAAATAAAAAAGACCTGGTACTGGAGTGCACTACCCTTTAGGTCCATGTGAATACCTGCACGAAATAAAATACCATCACTCACAGTGAAGAGAGCAAATGGTTGAAGTGGGATGACCCATAGCCCCATGCTGTTGGCTGTGGTGGGCATAAACACAATGTAGCTGGCACTCGAACAGATGAATGTAAGAAGGGGGCTGCCCACACGTTCCTCTAGATGTATGTAAACCAGACCTAAAAACCTCTTACAATGGCGGTAGACTCATTTATTGCCTAAAGCATTCACAAAGGAGCAGGTACCTATGCCCCATCTCCCACGTCCCTGTACTGGACCTCCAACCAGTCTAAAGCCCTTTCAGACCCGGCTTCGCTGCCTCCACTGCCTCGTTCCTGAGACCCTTCTTCTCTTTGTGCACGTTTACCACGCTCCACTCTTTCTCTTTGTGCCTCTTTTTGCCCTTGTTCCACTCTCTGCTCTCTTTGTGCCTCTTTTTGACAGTTTTCCTTGTGCTCACTTTTCCTTTGCGTCCGTTCTCCTCTGGTTCCCCCCACACGTTCCCCCCACACTTCCCCGCCTTCTCCCTCTCACCCTTTCCTGCAGCTCCTTACCTGCATCTCCTTCACGTCCCTTCTCCAGCCTCCTGTGCCCCACCCTCCGCCCCGCCCCCCCACACCTCCTCTTCCAGGACTACTTAATGGTGGCCGCTCTGCAATCCCATTGAGCAGGTACCTATGCCCCAGCTCCTACTTACCTGGACTGGTCCTCAAACCAGTCTAAGGCCTTTCGGACCCGACCTTGCTGCCTCGTGGACCTGCCTCGTTCTTGTGCTCCTTCTTCTCACCCTTCACTCCTGTGCCCTTCTCTTTGTGCTTTTCACTCTCTCTCACTCTATTGCCTTCATCCTTGAGCCTTTTCTCCATTCTCTCTCGATGTCTCTTTGTGCCCATTCTTCACTCTCTCTCTCTCTTTGTGCCAGTTTTCCACTCTCTCGCTTTGTGCCTTTTCGTGCTGATTTTCCACTCTCTCTTCGTGCCTCTTTTTGCCCTTGTTCCACTCTCCTTGTTTGTGCCTCTTTTTGCTCATTTTCCCTGTGCCCCCTTTTCCTTTATGTCCATTCTCCGTTGGTTACTCCTGCGCTATCCCGCCTCCCACGCTCTTCTGCCACCAGCTCCCCCCAGCTCCTTACCTGCATATCCCTATCGTGCATTCTCCCTCCTCCTGTGCTCTGCCCTTCCCTAGCCCTGCACTCCACCCCCACACCTCACAAGATCTACTTAATGGTGGCCGATGCACGACTGCGCAGGTGGAATGCCAAAAGCATGCTGAAGGCAAGCCCGTATACGTCAGCCCGTGCCTGGACCTACCCAGCACCACGGAACCTGGTCTGACCGAATGGCGCCATTACACAGCCTCCTGAATGCACTCAACACATCATGCCGTCACAACAGCTGGTTCCGCACCTCACCTCGCTCCACGGTAGGACTTTTCTCATGCACTCACTGTCATTTCACCTGCAGCTACACGCCCACCCCATGCGCCACACATGCCTCGCCCCATCTACCATGCAAGCTTCTCAACACAAGATCTCTCAGCAAACATGCCACCAAGATCTGGGACACCATTGATCCGCACTCCCCAAACATCTTCCTGACAGAGACCTAGCTAAACCCCAAATCCGCACCAACCATCACCACAGTCATTGCACCGGGCTACAAGATCTCCCACCAGGACAGACTAAACAAGCCAGGAAGAGGACTCGACATCATCCACAAGGACCTCATCACTTGCACCACCTCCATGACGAGAACACAACCTTCAAGGAACATATGCACTTCTGACACGATCCAAGGCACCCTAGCTTACTGACCCCCTGGACCACGCGCCACCTTCAGCAATCTCCTCATAGACTTCATTTCCCCCATTGCCATCAGTTCGAAAGATGTCATCTTACTCAGCGACCTCAACTTCCATCTTGACGACCGAAAAGTTCCCATTTCCACTGCCCTACTCAAGAGCCTCAATATCCTAGGACTCAGCCAATCATCCAAGGCCCTACCCACGACACACCCTCGACCACATTTTGACATCTAGCAACAATGTCAAGTTCAGTCACCTCACTCCGCTCACTTGAACAGACCAGTCCATCATCCACTTCATCAACACACCCCAACCCCCCACATCCATGACTACTAACAATCTCAGGTGTAGCTGGAACAAGATAAAGGACACAGACTGGACCAACACCCTCAATGCCCACCAACCAAATCTCATTGGCGATCTGCATGCCAACATCAAAGCCTTCAACAACTGAGTCACTACTGCCGCAGACACCCTAGCCCTCCTTGAAGAAATTCAAACACTCAAGACATTACCCCTTAGCGTCTTGGTAGTTCTAATTCAGTTTTTCACACAAAGTTCATATTATTTTTCAGCTATTGCCGTCTTTCGAAATCGTATCTCTAGACACCAGTGTTTCGGGATTCCTCCCTCATCAGTAGAGAATATTTTCGGGTTGCTGGACATGCTGCCAATTTTCTCAGGAATAATCCCACTCATAGCGTGCAGGCGTTCCAAAGCTCACCAGCTTGGGGGTGGCTCACAGCAGCTACAACAACTGCAAAATGCTCTTCAACATTGTGGAAGAATTCTCCAACCTGTCCAGTCGCCACCAACTCCATCACCCCTTTGCAAGACCTCTGCCTCAACCTCTCCGACTACTTTCACAACAAAATCCTCAAGATCTACAGCAGCTTTGACCCCAATGCAAGACACAAGAGCTCATCAACCAGCTGCCCACAACCACCAAATCAGATCACCAGATCACAAACTGAAAACTCCTCACCCCAGAGACACCGCCGAAATCATGAGTACAATCCACTCCAGGGCCCCCACCATATCTACAACCTAGGAGGAACTCTGATCAGCTCCCACCTCACCACCATCATCATCAACACCTCCATCCAAAGTGGACCCAAAAAAGCTCAGCAACAATAGACCCATCTCACTCCTGCCCTTCCCATCCAAAGTCGTGGAGAAAGTTATCAACAAAACTCTCCAACAATCTTGAACAACACCATCTACTAGACATCTCGCAGTCGGGATTCTGCAGTAACCAAAGCATGGAAAACGTTCTCATCGCAGCAACTGATGACATCTGGACCATCATGGCCAAAGGGGAAACCACAGCACTCGACCTCTCCACAGCCTTCAACACTGTCTCCCACAGCACCCTCATCACAAGATTCCACAATTCGGAGTACATGGACACTCCCTGAGATGGTTGGCCTCTTTTCTCTTCAATAGGACCCAGTGAGTCAGGCTCTACACTTCTGAACCCAACAACATCATCTGCAGAGTCCCTCAAGGATCATTGCTGACCCCAACCCTTTTCAACGTCTACACGGCGCCACTTGCCCACGTGATTAGATTCCACAGAATGAACATGGTCTCCTACGCAGAAGACACCCAGCTCATACTCTCCCTCACAGACAACAACCAAAACACCAGGACCAACTTCACAACCTGCATGTCAAATGTACCAAACTGGATGAAACTGAACTGCCTAAAACTCAACACGGATAAAACAGAAGTCCTGATCTTTGGGAACAAGAGCTCTCCATGGGACTCCTCCTGGTGGCCAACAGACCTGGGGCCCACCCCCACTGACCACACCAAAAACCTTGGCATCATCTTGGACAACAGACTCACTATGGCCCACCAAGTGAACGCAGTCAACTCCTCCTGCTTCTTCATCCTACGTATGCTCCGCAAAATATTCCAATGGCTCCCCATTTTCACCAGATGTCCGGTCCCCTGAGGCATTCATCACCAGCAGGCTAGACAACGGCAACACACTCTATGCCGGCATTACGAATCAACTCATACAAAGACCCCAGACCATCCAGAACGACGTCGCCAGACTCATCCTCAACATCTGCAGAACCACATTCCACCTTGCGCAATGACCCCGCAGGAGTAAATCAGGAGGATGTGCCTTCTCCTACATTGCAGCCAAATCCAGGAATGACCTACCACACCACATCAGGACCTTCCCATCAGGGCCGGACTGGCCATAGCGGGCACCGGGCGTTTCCCAGGGAGGCCGCTAGGGTGGGGGCCGGTTTTGGACCCCTGGGGGGCCGTTTTTGTTACCGGGGGTCGGCAATATCGGCCCCCGGTAACAAAATCGTCCGAAACCGGCCCTCACAAACTGCTCGGCTGCACTCCCCCTCACCCCAGGGGGGGCAGGCTGAGCAGTTTGCCAGGGCCGGTTTCTATTCCCAGTCCGGCCCGGCTTCCCATCCCTACACGAGTTCTGCAAGAAACTGAAGACCTAGCTATTCATCTAGGAGCTCGATCGGCCTACCCATCTACTCGAAATAGATGTATGGTGTCGATGAAGATGAATGGATTAGTGTCCAAGATGCACGAGCCATCGGATGGAGAATATTAATTACCAATGATTCATGCTAGAAAGGCTGAGCCATGAACAAGAGGTGTACACGATCACAATAGGAAGTCTCACGAATAAGCATTGCCAGACATAAATTGAAATTATTTGCAAATGGGCAAAGGTTGCACATGTCCAGGGCTTGAAGTGATCTCTGAACGTGCTCTGGTGATCAGTTTTACTCTGCTACGAGTGCTACATCATGTGGTCTGCTGTTATTCTTGTCTGACCAGAGCTGCTTTGCAGACACAGTTTGAGCACAGACTACGGAGTGGAATCTCTCATTTGAGCAAGTCGTAAAGAGCTGTTTCTATCGCATATGTTCTTTTGGTGAATTTACTGCTGCCTACAGCACACCGGAGTACAACTCCAATAGAAATGTGGCTTCAGTGAACATGCAGTGAGTGTGGCAAATGTTGAATGAGTCCACGTTCCAGTGAGTTTATGGTCACTGGCTGATGCCATGTGTGAATGTGCACGCAAAATGCACAGACACTGATAAGAGATGCCAGACGAAAGAGTATGCACAGAGCAGAGACTGACATGATAGGAAATGCATGAGCTGCTCATTTCCAGTGCTCGAGGTCTTCTCTGGGCATGCACGGTTGTCTCTCCTTCGAGCATGTCGTAAGAAGGTTCTTCTGCTGTGCCCGCTCTTGTCTTGAAGTTGGCTACTCTTTTGTCTCAGCAGAATTGTTTCGGTCACATATTTTGAACATTGGCTGATGCTTAGTATCTCTCCTCTGAGGATGTGGGAATAAGCTGATTCTACTGCATATTCTCTTCTGGTCCTTATACTTCAGTGAAGGAAGAGTAAATATACATAGCACAAGAAATAAGGCACCGAGGAACATGCACCGATTCACGTCACATGTTTGTTGGAGTCCACTTATTGATAGCTTTTATTGTCACTTATTCATACCATGGTATAAGCATGAACACAAGACACACACTCATCACAGAAGGATGGCTCATAAAATGGATGAATATTTGAGTGCATGGGTGAGTGAGCAGCAGTGGCAGGAGTGGAGCGCAGCTACCTGTCACCAACAAGATTGTATACAAAAAAGTGATGGATGGAATGCTTGAATTAATCCCAGACACTGATAATTACTCAGGACCACATACCAGTCCATCGTTATTTTGCAGACCATGCCACCTCAGTTTGGACCCAGCAATATGCAAATCAGTCTTGACCCTGCTCCAACAGGAATAGTCCAGCCCAAACTGCCAAGGCATATTCTCCCTGCACCAGAACATAAGGAAGCCAGGACCGGTTTTGCCTAGGTAGGGCTCATCACCCATGTATAGCTAGAACCAAGCTATTTGCACATGGCTGAGTCTAAACTGAGGAGCCATGGTGTGCAAAATAACGATGAACGAGATACAGCTAAGATCAATTCAAGCATTCCATCCATCACTTTTTTTATATACTTTAGAGTGTTGCCCTAAGCGGGACGGGCATGCCCAGACGTGGGTCCCATGCACATTGTGTCACTGGAACCAAGCTATACCCGACTTAAGAGCCCTAATTTGCTTGTGTTCCGGTTCAGGGAGTATCAGGCCTGGCAGTTCGAGCTGGACTCACCCAGTGTCTTACCCATTCATCTATGTGTATATTCGTATATTTATCCAGCAACCTGTCCAGGAATTCACCCTTCATCCTTAAACAGGAAGGATTTCCCATTAGGTTAATTTGACTTTCGAGTTATTTTCTAGATATATTATCAGTTAGCTCCTTTTGTGGTTGACATGAATTCACTAACCCATCCATCCATGCACTTACCCATTTATATATGCACTCAATCAACCATTCACTGCTGTGAATGCCATCAGTGTTGAATTTTTGTTAGGACTTAGACCAGTGATAATCAAAGTACGGTTCGGGGGCTGCATGCGGCCCTCCTGACCTTTACATGCGGCCCCCTGGTCAATAGCAGCACTGGACGTGACTCAGAACAAACATTAAGATGCTAAATAAACAGGCAAGCATTTATTTAAAGGTTAATTTTAGTTTAAGAAATAAAGTAACTAGGTTGTCCTTCACAGCTTAAATTTAGAAACACCTTTAGTTTTAGACATCTTGCAGCAGAAGTTTAGCAATATGATGTCTGTTTAAAATGTAAAAAGTATGTATCATTAACATGCAGAACGGTTTCACCTTAGTACATTAGATTATATCTGTATATTGAGATGCATAAATATTTTTGAAAGTGATAGTTTTCAAACATGAATTTAGAAACTTTAATTCTCCACCCCCACACTCTGACAGCAATGGCAATAGTGAACTAAGAGGCAAGTCAGGTGTTACATGCACTCTTTGGGTGGCCTGGGTTTACATTATTTATGAACAACATTATGGTTTACTTGGTCAAATGCAGGAGTAGGTTTTGTACAGCACACATCCTGAAGTCATGTATTTCATGATTCTCATATATGATAGTGAAATAAGAGAAAAAGTGAAATAAAATAATTGACCAGGATCTCACAATTTCGTTAAGTGGAGAAGATGGGAATAATCCCAAGTTCTTGGTTTCATATTGTGCAATTCAGACACAAGATGTATATGCTTCGCTTCCCCTACGCCCACTTTATTGCCAAGGCCCCCGAACTCCCGACTGCCACCCTGCTGGCATCAATTCGGCCCTCCGTCACATCACAGACCAAACTTGGTGGCCCCTGGAAAAATGTTTGCGAGTACCCATGACTTACACAGATGTACACAAGGGTGTTGTGAATGCCAACACACTGCTGTGCTTTCAATATGTCTCACAGAGATGTACATATTAGTTTTGTGAATACCTTCACAATGCTGTGTCTTCCATATGTCTCAGAGAGAAGTACATATTAGTGTTGTGAATGCTATCTCAGGGCTGTGTTTTCAATATCTTTCACAGAGATACACACAATAGTGTTGTGGATGTTATCACAGTGCTGTGCTTTTAATATGTCCTGGATAGATGTACAGAACAGTGTTATGACTACTATCACAATACTGTATTTATATCATGTCTCACAAGCAGGTACACAATAGTCAGGTGAATGCGATCACATTGCTGTGTTTTCATTATGTTCTACAGAGAGGTACACAATAGTGCTGTCAATAATATCAGACAGCTGTGTTTTCAATATTTCGGATACCGTTTGGGTACAGAGCAGTGCTGTGAATGCTATTACTGGGCTTTGTTTTCAATATCTCACACACACTGAGGTACACAATAGCGCTGTGAATGCTAGCACATGCTGTGTTTCCATTATTTCTCACAATGAGGTACACAATAGTCAGGTGAATGTGAAACACAGTGCTAAATTTCCATGATGTCTCACCCTAAGGTAAACAATAGTCAGTGAATGCAATCACCTTGCTGTGTTTTCTTTATGTCCTACAGAGAGCTACACAATAGTGCTGTGAACAGGGTCAGAGTGGGACAGAAAATAGGCTCGGGCACCAAAATAAAAGTGCCCCCCATTAGTGAATTAGAGACCTAAAAAAGTGACCCATGTTTGCAAATTGTGGCAGTTTTCAACTTGTAAAGACATAATGTATAAATGTTTTGCAAGGTATGGAAGATACATGGATTTGAGCTTGCTCCAGCCAATGTTTGTTTTAATATACGGGAAATCAACAGTAAACATCGGCCCAACAAACAATAAAACGGCCCAAAAACAGCACAAGAAAAAACGTCCATACACTGACCTGTCAGACCAGGGCCCATAATCTGACCTGTCATTCCAGCCACTCAGGCACCGCCTGACTGTCTTAAAGGCCAGTCCGACCCTGGCTGTGAATGCATACCTGACAACTTGCAAATTAATTCCACTGTATAAAGAGGGGGGGGGGGGGAACCTGTGTCGAGAACTACCCAAGAGGCACTCTGCACCTCACCAAGCCCCCCATGCTCCTCCCCAAAAAATAACAAGCATTGGCATAGCCAATAGGTCTCGCCTTTGGGACCTTATAAGTGTTTAGCCATGCAACAATTGTGCTGCATAACTGATACCTGGTTAAACACATATACGGTCCCAAAGGCGAGACCTATTAGCCAATAGGTCTCGCCTTTGGGGCCTTATAAGTGTTTAGGCAGAGCTATTGGTTTTTCCAATGTTTTTAAGAGCATTGTGGCTGCTGTGCAGCATGTTGAAAAGTTATAATAAAAAAGACATAAGCATTTTTGTTACTTTATATATAACTAAGACGACATTATGTACAACTGAATGACCCAATTAAAAAAGAATAAACATAAGTAAGGTCTTGTCGTTTATTTTGTCGTTGCAATGTTGGCAACTTCTTCCTGCCTATTCTAATGTTGAGGTGGTGCTTAGTGATGCTGAGGTGGTGTTGAGTGATGTTGAGGTGGTGCTTAGTGATGCTGTGGTGGTGCTGAGTGGTGTTGAGGTGGTGCTTAGTGATGCTGTGGTGGTGCTGAGTGATGCTGTGGTGGTGCTGAGTGATGCTGTGGTGGTGCTGAGTGATGCTGTGGTGGTGCTGAGTGATGCTGTGGTGGTGCTGAGTGATGCTGGGGTGGTGCTGAGTGATGCTGGGGTGGTGTTGAGTGGTGCTGTGGTAGTGCTGTGGTGATGCTGAGTGATGCTGTGGTGGTGCTGAGTGATGCTGTGGTGGTGCTGAGTGATGCTGTGGTGGTGCTGTGATGCTGTGGTGGTGCTGAGTGATGCTGTGGTGGTGCTGTGTGGTGTTGTGGTGGTGCTTAGTGATGCTGTTGTGGTGCTTAGTGGTGCTGAGTGGTGGTGCTGAGTGGGGCTGTGGTGATGCTGAGTGATGCTGTGGTGGTGCTGAGTGGTGCTGTGGTGGTGCTGAGTGATGCTGTGGTGGTGCTGTGGTGGTGCTGTGGTGGTGCTGTGGTGGTGGTGTGGTGGTGCTGAGTGATGGTGTGGTGGTGCTGAGTGATGGTGTGGTGGTGCTGAGTGATGGTGTGGTGATGCTGAGTGATGCTGTGGTAGTGCTGAGTGATGCTGTGGTAGTGCTGAGTGATGCTGTGGTAGTGCTGAGTGATGCTGTGGTAGTGCTGAGTGATGCTGTGGTAGTGCTGAGTGATGCTATGGTAGTGCTGAGTGATGCTGTGGTAGTGCTGAGTGATGCTGTGGTGATGCTGAGTGATGCTGTGGTGATGCTGAGTGATGCTGTGGTGGTGCTGAGTGATGCTGTGGTGGTACTTAGTGATGCTGTGGTGGTGCTGAGTGATGCTGTGGTGGTGCTGAGTGTTGCTGTGGTGGTGCTGAGTGGTGCTGTGGTGGTGCTGAGTGGTGCTGTGGTGGTGCTGAGTGATGCTGTGGTGGTGCTGAGTGATGATGTGGTGATGCTGAGTGATGCTGTGCTGATGCTGAGTGATGCTGTGGTGGTGCTGAGTGGTGCTGTGGTGGTGCTGAGTGATGCTGTGGTGGTGCTGAGTGATGCTGTGGTGGTGCTGAGTGATGCTGTGGTGGTGCAGAGTGATGCTGTGGTGGTGCAGAGTGATGCTGTGGTGGTGCAGAGTGATGCTGTGGTGGTGCAGAGTGATGCTGTGGTGGTGCAGAGTGATGCTGTGGTGGTGCAGAGTGATGCTGTGGTGCTGCTGAGTAATGCTGTGGTGGTGCTGAGTGGTGTTGTGGTGGTGCTTAGTGATGGTGTTGTGGTGCTGCTTAGTGATGCTGTTGTGGTGCTTAGTGATGCTGTGGTGGTGCCGAGTGGTGCTGTGGTGGTGCTGTGGTGGTGCTGAGTGGGGCTGTGGTGATGCTGAGTGATGCTGTGGTGGTGCTGAGTGGTGCTGTGCTGAGTGATGCTGTGGTGGTGTGGTGGTGCTGAGTGGTGGTGTGGTGGTGCTGAGTGGTGGTGTGGTGATGCTGAGTGATGCTGTGGTGGTGCTGAGTGATGCTGTGGTGGTGCTGAGTGGTGTTGTGGTGGTGCTTAGTGGTGGTGTTGTGGTGCTGCTTAGTGATGCTGTTGTGGTGCTTAGTGATGCTGTGGTGGTGCCGAGTGATGCTGTGGTGGTGCTGTGGTGGTGCTGAGTGGGGCTGTGGTGATGCTGAGTGATGCTGTGGTGGTGCTGAGTGGTGCTGTGCTGAGTGATGCTGTGGTGGTGTGGTGGTGCTGAGTGGTGGTGTGGTGGTGCTGAGTGGTGGTGTGGTGATGCTGAGTGATGCTGTGGTGGTGCTGAGTGATGCTGTGGTGGTGCTGAGTGATGCTGTGGTGATGCTGTGGTAGTGCTGAGTGGTGCTGTGGTGGTGCTGAGTGGTGCTGTGGTGGTGCTGAGTGATGCTGTGGTGGTGCTGAGTGGTGCTGTGGTAGTGCTGGGTGGTGCTGAGTGGTGCTGTGGTGGTGCTGAGTGGTGGTGCTGAGTGGTGCTGTGGTGGTGCTGAGTGATGCGGTGGTGGTGCTGAGTGATGCTGTGGTGGTGCTGAGTGATGCTGTGGTGATGCTGAGTGATGCTGTGGTGGTGCTGAGTGGTGGTGTGGTGGTGCTGAGTGGTGCTGTGGTGGTGCTGAGAGATGCTGTGGTGGTGCTGAGTGGTGGTGCTGAGTGATGCTGTGGTGGTGCTGAGTGGTGTTGTGTTGGTGCTGAGTGATGCTGTGCTGGCTCTGATTGATGCTGTGGTTGCGCTGAGTGATGCTGTGGTATTGCCGAGTGAGAGATAGAGTGAAGATATAATGCCCAATTAGAGAGGGTGGTGAGAGAGAAAGAGAGAGAGAGAAAGGGTGTACATAGAATAAAGAGTGGAGCGGGATAGAGAGAGAGAAAGAAGGGGAGAGAGAGTGAATGAAGGAGTTTGAAAGACAAACCGATAAAGGGGTGAGAGAGAATGAAAGGCTAAAAAAGATAGAGAGGGGAGAGTTAATTAAGTAGAGAGAGTATTAGAGAGGGGAGAGAGAGAGAAGGAGAGAGACAATAAGAGTGGGGGTGTGGAGTTTAAATAGAGTGAAGAAGTGACGCGGAAAAAGTAACCTTAAATATAGCTTTGTGCTTTGCGCGAATAAATATTAATAAAAAAACAGTGAGAGACAAAAATACTGGTAATTAGGCTGTGACTCCCAATATAAAACAAATAGCGATATAAGGTGAAATCAACCCACCGAAGCAATATTTCTAACTAGACAAAAAAAGCTTGCATTTCAATGCTAATCGCTGTTGTTTTTCATGTGACTGTAGTCCAGGGCCCTCAGTTGGTAATGTGAGCTGCTGCTGCGATTGAAACATCAGAGTCCAGAGAGTTAATGAGCCATGACGAGGAAATGAGGAAGAGATAGGAAACCCAGATGCCAGCTGCGCGTGCACGCCATCGTGAACTCAAGCTGGTCGCCAGCCGAAAGCCAGTGTTTGCACTTCCAAAACCCGCTTACTAAAACTCTCGGCCAGACCAGCGCAAGCGCTGGTGCAGGCCGAGACCTGAAAACCACAGGACAAAAATGTGTTTCCACTTCCCGACGTTTCAGGCATATCCTGAGCCGAAGAAAGAAAGGCCTCGGCTCTGCTCGAACTGTGGCAACAGGAAAGAAAGGGCAATGGAACAATATACCGCGAAGCACGTGTGCCTATGAATACACATCGCCGGGAGGGGTTCACACGGCAGCATATACATGTATGCCTTATTGGTGCCCTCACAAAACCGACAGGAGATAAGAGAGCGATGCGTGTGGAGGAAGCAGGAATTCACGTGGTCTGTACTAACCAAGGGTCCTGTGTGGATGCAGGCCTCATTGTGGTGTGTGTGACGCCCGACGGATCCAGAAACTCTGACTCCTTCCTTTCTGCGATTTAAATCAAGCAGCTGGAGGGGCACAGGCGGCAACCCATTTGGGCTGAGAATACCGGCCACTAACCAATTTTATACAGAGTTAAATGTAAGCGCCAACACCTCGCATTCCTTTACCCCTTGTGCAGGAAGAAACACTTCCACACATGCATATGTATCTCTTGGGTCATTAAATAAAAAAGTATCCACACAGGTAGAGTACGTTTCAAAAGTAGGCGAGGGTTTACAGTAAATGCCGGAGTCCTCAAACCAGTAGCTAGTTTGGTAGGAGCAGAGTTGAGTTTGCACACACTGCCTGCATTCGAAGGTCCGCACGGCTGGGATTGCTTTCGGAGCCGTGGAGATGCGTTAAACAACTCGATGTTTCTAATATTCGCTGCCTCGTCTCATAGAGCTGTCCTTAATAAATCGTTAATTATAGGTCTGTGATACATAAATAAACACAGAAGTAGTTCTGCCCATCCCCCAGCTCCCACTTCCTTGCAATGGCAATGTTGGGGGTGTTTCCTTCGTTCCTTTGATGGTTTGGTAGTTACGGTTAGGAAGTGTTGCAATGGTGCACAAGTGTATAAAACAAACCTTCAGGCAATGAAATAGAAATCTTCGATGTGTACAATGATGTATGGTTAACAAGTAGCAAAGCCGACAGGAATACCGATCTAGTTTACCAAAGAAAACACCCGCACATACTGCGCTGGAAAGAACACTGCCCAAAAAGGAACTCAGAAAGACAAACAACCCTCTCTCAAAGGGCACAGTCTCCACGGCCCACAAAAGCAAGCAAGGCAGCAAAACACAACCAGACTTATCTAATTGGCATTCATTGTAACACAGGACGGCCTTTACCAAAACAAAGCAACGCACATAAAGTACATGGTAAAACAATTCTGCCATACACTGAAGCGACCCCATCTTAGAAGTGACACGATAATACAACACCCAAAAGAGTACAGTACCACACTCCAACCATCTCTCAAAGGACACAGTAACACAACACGACCACACAGGAGGACAGTAGCAAAACACAGCCACACAAGCCCTCACACAAACTACAAATTACAAGTGCCTTTCCACAAAGGACACGTTAACAAAATTGTCATTCAAAGGATAGCAGTGACTACTACAATTGCGCAGACAAAGGCGATGGTAACAGAGACGTGACAAAACACAACCCTAATCACAAAAGAGCACAGTAAGACATAAGCAAGTAAGGGTACGACCTCTCTTCTAAATAACATACCTGCAAAATGAAAAGCTTCAAGCCACATATATGCTATCACATACACACAATACACAAATAATCTCTGCAAAGATATACAATAATTAGAGCAGAAAGCCCTCATTAAAAAACACACGGAAGCTACCAAAACAAGCATTGGCCGCGCGGCCGTGAAACTGACACGGCCGCGCGGCCGTGAAAGTAATCGTGAGTAAGCGGGTTTTGGAAGTGCAAACAGTGGCTTTTGCTGGCGACCAGCTTGCGTTCACGCGAGCGTCCAGATGGCGAGGAAGCCATATGGCGCCTCATCGCGCGTGCACGCTCGCGTGAACGCAGGCTAGTCGCCAGCAAAAGCCACTGTTTGCACTTCCAAAACCCGCTTACTAAAACTCTCGCCAGAGCAGCGCATGCGCTGGCTCAGGCGAGACCTAAAAATAAAGGCTCATTGAAGCTGTTGCCGATGTCCTGGGTGTTCACACCTCTTAAGAACCATCGGCTGGTTACTGCCTCTGAAATTGAGCTGAAAATCCACTGTTTACAGTGGGTTTCAAGTCGTTTTCTCTGCCACGGTGTCATTTCGGCTCCTCACCAGATGACCGTTGAAGAGAGCCGAAATCGTTTGACACACAGTGGCACAGTATGAGTTGACATGTCTGTGAATGCTATCACAGTGCTGTGTTTCTATATGTTTCGGATAGGGGTGCAGAACATCGCTGCAAGTACTACCATGGTGCTGTGTTTCCATGATGTTTCACAGACAGATGCACAATAGTGATGTGAATGCTACCACAGTGCTTTGTATTCCTTATGCCTCGGGGAGGGGCATAGTCGGACTGGGCCAAAAAATATGCCCAGGCACCAAAATAGAAGCGGCCCCCATTAGCGAATCAGATAGCTTACAGGGTGGCCCACATTTGCAAATCAGGTCACTTTGAACTTGTAAAGACAACGTGTATGGGTATTTTGCATGGCATAGGAGAGTGCATGCAATTGTGCTTGCTGCAGGCATCGTTTGTGTTAATATAAGGGGAACCAACAGTAACAAGCATTGGTAAATGCATTAGGTTTCGCCTATGTGATTAATAATAAGCTGTTTTTAGTTGTAAGTTGTAGCATGCTGAGTAGTTGTACAATACAAGGTCAGAACGTCTGTTAAAGTGTTATGACAAGTTTATGTTCAAAAAGGCAATATGTTCTGCAGTAAGTAACAGCAACATTTTGAAATGAAAGAGGGAAGTAATAGAAGTAATTGATGTAATAGCAATATTATGTGTTTAGAGGAGTTCTGACAAATTCTGGGCACGGTGCCACTGCACCTGCTGCACCAGTCAAATCATGCCCCTAGTGCCTACAAGATAACTGCATTTGTGACTGCCTGTTAAGTAGTAAAATATAGCAATATTTGGTATTTAGAGGAGTTATGATAACTTTTGGCCACTGTGCCACTGCACAGATCAAATCATGACCCTATTGTCGGTATGGTAACTGTACTTGTGACTGCCGGTTTAGTAGTAAACTATTTGGTGTTTAGAGGTGTTCCTAGAGTTTTGGGCCCCAGTGTCACTGTACCTGCTGCACCATTGAAATCATGACCCTAGTACCTGCAAGGCAACTGCAATTGTGACTGATTATTTAGTAGTTAAATATAGCAATATTTGGGGGCGTGGCTTGGCCAGCAATCATGGCGGACGCAGCTTGAAGTAGCTCCCGCACCCGCCACCTAATTCCGTCACTAATCCTACCCACTCAACCCGTTTCCAAGTCATCCTCGGCTTGCGGGACGGAGGAGACGGCAGCCACAGCATCGGAGCCAAAAAAAACAAAAGGAATCCTTGGCCGCTTGATTAAGGGCGAGAGCGTTGTTCAGGAGAAGGGCGCCGCTGCCGGAGCTCGGCTTCCCCCTTCCTGGCTGTGGAATCCACGAGGCGGTGTCCCTGTCCGGAGCCTGGGCTGTCCTGTCCCGGGTTGAGGTAGGGGGGGTGAGGGGGGGGGGAAGTGCTGGGTGGCTTGGCGGGGGGGCGGGCGGCTGTGTCCTCGCCTCTCGGGGCCTCCCCGTGTGGCGGTTTCGGTTGCTGGCTGGGGCTCGGGTTGGGAGGGGCTCCGTGAGCCCGGCCGTGTTCTCTGCTGTGGCTGTGGGGCCTGTTCCGGCCCGGGCGCTGATTGGTGCCGGGGACCGTCTATTCTGGGGCCTTGGGGCTGGGTGCAGCGGTGCTGTGGGCCGCGTCCGTGGGGGCCCCGGCGCTGAAGTGCGAGGCCTCTCCCGGGTGGGGCGCCTAGGTACCGGGCGCTGAGGCGCGGTCATTCGCTCGCGGCTGGGCCGCTTTGGAAGCCTTGCTGGTGTGGGGCCCGCCCGTCAAATTGGATCGAGCGGCCGCTCAGGTCATTAAGCCTGCCATCGGTCGGGTCCCCTTCTGGGCACATCGGGAGCCAGGCTGTCTGGTCACTCGATGGGAGCTCCCCTGCACATTTGAAACTGATGGCTGTTTGGGGCCTGGACCTGGGTCCCAAGGGACAATAAAACAACTCGCCTGCCGCCATTCTGAACTCCCTGAAGGCCTACAGATAGAGGAGGCTGGTGTTACCGGCCCGTGTGGTTTGCTGGCACAGCTGGTTCATGCCCTATGGCGGAGGCCCTGGAAGAGAGCTACCTCAATGTGGAGTCACCAGGATATGGGCGATAACCTGCGCCTGGCATTTCCTGCTGCTGAAGGAGACGCAGATCACGGATGTTGTATGTCAGGGGTGCCCCGTGCGCTGGTGGTCCGGCGAGCTAGGTCCCATTAGAGGGGCGTGCTTGGCTGTTTGCGGCTGGTTGCGGAAGCGGCTGGATTAGATCCAGTGCGGCTTGCAACTTAGCGGTAGACGAGTCCGTGAGGACTGGCCGCGGGGCGCCCCCTGGAGAGGTTCCCGAGGTGACAGTTCGGCACCCTTGTTACCCTGCGTACCCCGCCGGATCAAGCTCTATTTCCCCAGAGGTGATAGGAACTGCTACCTGTTGATCACGAAATGGGGAAGGATAAACCGGGCGCCACAGGCCCGAAACAGAGCACCCTGGACCAGTTTGCGACGTCTGCCAGTGGGGGGCCTTCGTCGGGCTCCCTTCTGGATAATGCAGCCTTACTTGCGGCCATTACCGATTCAAGGGACGCGCTGGAGGCCAATATTGGCGCAGTGGGCACCGAGGTCTCATTTCTGCGGCAGGATCTACGCAAAGCTGGCGACCGAATCACCGAGGCCGAGACGCGGGTGTCGTCTGTGGAAGATACCGTGCAGACCCTCCAACGCCAAGTCAATAAATTGACTGTGATCTCCCAAGAGCTGGCGAACCGGGCCGATGTCGCAGAGGGCAGCGCCAGGTGCAACAACCTCCGCTTCGTTGGCTTTCCGGAGGGTTGCGAGGGCGGTTCCATGAATCATTACCTCACCTCATGGCTCAAGGACCTGCTGCCGGCTGACAAGATGGCGGCGTGCTTTGTAGTCGTAAGGGCCCATCGGGCGCTTACAAAGAAGCCACCCCCCAGGGGGAGTCCGCGGCCGGTGATCCCCAAGTTGTTGAATTATGCGGACAGGGATGCGGTGTTGCAGTTCGCCCACCTGAACAAGGATAAGCTTGTCTTTGAATCCAGGCCCATCATGATTTTTCCGGACTACACCCATCTGGTGCAGCAGCAAAGACAGTCCTTTACCGCAGCAAAACGGAGGCTACGTGAACTTAACATCTCTTACATGTTACTTTACCCGGCTAGGCTCCGAGTGATTTATAACTCTAAAACATTCTTTTTCGACTCACCTGAAGCAGCTTTTGCGTCCACTGACGAGCGGCAACACCTGAGGCCGCACTCCCCGCCTCCGCTGGAGTCTGACTCTTCGGTGGGCTCGCAGCGTTATCGATCACGCAGGACGAAGTCCAAAAGACGACATCGCTCTGGCTCGGAACGCCATTCCTCTAGTCCTGTGCAGGCCTCTGGAAAGACTCTTGGCCGGTGATCCTTCTACTAACACATGACTGCATCTCCAAGGGTTGGACCTACTTGATCAGTATATAATTTGTGGGGTCCGATGTGAAACGAGGTGGCTGGCCTGCACTGCCACTAGTTCCCCAGGGTTCATGTTCTATGAGGGGGTTGGGATCCATTGTAGGGGGGCTTCGGGGTCTGTGGTTTGGGTCCTGAGGTTCCCCTCACCGCGACAGATGCTCCTTGTTTCTGGCAGTATCGGGTGGGGGGGAGAGGGGATGTTGGGGGGGGGTTCAGTTTTGTACAGTTATGTTTTTTGTTGTATACACACGCGGACACACATCCCACTCTCTATTTGGTAGATTATTGCTATTAGACCCAGATTAGATGCATGGCTTCTTCGACTATGGCCTCCCACATCGGTGAATTGACGGCAATAACGTGGAACGTCCGGGGGCTGCTCAACAAGGTGAAACGGGGGGCTATCCTCAGGCAGGCAAAACGATATGGGGCTGACATTCTCTTCCTGCAGGAGACTCACCTCCTGGGTAATAAGGCCCCCTGCCTAGGTAGGTTTGGATTCCGACAAGTGTTTCATTCTGGTTTCACCAGGGGTTCCCGTGGGACGGCCATTCTTATTCACGCCCGAGTCCCTTTCATCCATAATAAAGCTTGGGCAGATCCTGGGGGTAGATACGTTTTCCTGACAGGGACGCTCTATGGTGAGCAGCTCACGCTGGCCTGTGTTTATGCTCCTCCACCTCTCGGTGCAACGTTTGTGGAGGGTCTGACTCGGGTGTGGGGTGAGCTTCCAGAGGGCCTGGCTGTACTGGGGGGCGACTGGAATGACATTATGACCCCAATCGATAGGAGACTGGGCTCCGGGGTGGCTCCCCCCGTAGGCACCTCCAAATTGTCATCACTTGCTGGGCACTGGGCTGGGCGGACCTTTGGCGGGAATACCATCCAGCTGAGATGGGCTTCACATACATGTCGGGGGTCCATGCCTCCTTGTCTAGATTAGACTACTTGTTCACTCCACGGAGTTACATCCATAGGTTTTCCCAGGTCTCACATCTCCCTAGAGGGTTGTCGGATCATTCGCCTGTCAGGGTGACACTCCTCCTGAATTTTCAGCAGCCCCCTTTTCATTGGTGGATGTCCCCGTGGCATCTACGTAACCCTGAGTACCAAGAATGCATCCATACTGGGATCCACGAATATTTCTCTCTGAACTTTGATTCCACCATCTCTAGAGTTACCATGTGGGAGGCCCTGAAACCTACCATTAGAGGGGTGGACATTAGTTATAGGACCAACGATAAGCGTAAGCGTGCCACTCAGAGGCACGAACTTGAGGCCCGGTGCATCTCCCTGGAAATGGAATACGTGCTGGCGCCCACCCCGACCCTTCAGAGGAACCTGTCCCTGGCGCAGCAGCAGCTGCATCAACATCTGACCTAGGAGGCCAAAGAAATCTGGTTGGCGTCCCAATATCGGATATACCAGTGGGGGGACAAGTCTAGCAAAATGCTAGCCGCGCTGTACACCCGGAGGGAACAGGTCTCTGGGATATCATCGCGGAGTTCCTGCGAGATATTCCCCCTCAGCAGTTGTCTGCCCAGATGAGGGATCAACTGGACGCTACCATTACATTGGAAGAATTGACTGCCGCAGTCAACGTGTTACACCCGGGTCGAGCCCCAGGCCCTAATGGGTTCCCTATGGAATTCCTTCGCTCTCATATGGCCACGCTGGGCCCGCACCTGTTGGGCGAGATCCATGAGGCCCTGGAACAGCGACTGCTGCCTCGGGACTGGCGTCAGGCCGAAATTGTCCTCATCTTAAAGCCCACCGCCCACCAGAGGATCTGTCCTCGTACCGCCCTATCTCCTTAATTAATTTTGAATCTAAATTGTTGGGGTAGGTCCTGGCGGACCGCCTGCGGTCGTGCATTCAGGGCTTGGTCCACCTGGACCAATCCGGCTTTATGCCGCACCGGGCCACCCGACATAACATTCGCCGGGTCCATAACGCTATGGCATTGGCGCCCGAGTTGGGACGCCCTGCGGCTCTACTCCTGGCTCTACTCCTTATCAATATAAGGCCTTCGACTCCCTCAGCTGGGACTACCTTTTCCGACTCCTGGAAGCGATTAATTTTGGGCCTCGTTTTCTAGCCTATGTGCGCCTACTATATACTGCTCCTATGGCCTCGGTGCGAATAGCCGGCCATCGTTCCCCCTACTTTCCGATTGGTCGAGGCACGCCTCAGGGCTGCCCCTTGTCCCCTCTCCTTTTCGCCCTGGCGGTGGAGCCCCTGGCGGCGTGGGTCCGAAGGGACCCTGTGCTCAGAGGCTTTGACTGGCCGCGATCCCAGTCAGACCGCATAGCACTCTATGCGGATGACGTCCTGTTTTTTATGACCGACCCCTGGATCTCGGGTCCACGCATTCTGCAGATCCTTCGTGTTTTCGGCCAGAACTCTGGGCTCCACACCAACCCCACTAAATCGGTGCTGTTCCCGGTCTGCGGCCAAAAGGGCAGGGGCACTTGGGCATCCCAGTTAAAGCATGCTTCAGACGGATTTCAATACCTGGAGGTGTGTATATCCCCCTGTCCGCAGACTTCATGGTCGCGCAATATAACTCCACTCCTCGCCGGCCTCCGTGATGACATAGCTGCTTGGTCTTCCTTACCTCTTTCATTACATGGGCGGTCGGCCATCTTTAAAATGGTCTCTCTCCCCAGGATTCTTTATCGTCTCCAGAACTACCCATACTATATACCGCGGGCGTGGTTAGCCCAGATTAATGCCCTACTCAAATTCTTATTGGGGGGAGCGATTTGTGTCGCACTCCAGACATGCACCCAATCCACATATTGCGGGGGCATAGTTGCCGCTGACGTTTACTCCTATTATGTGGCAGCGCATTTGTTAATCATCAATGACTGGTGGTATAATTCACCTTCAGATCCGGCGTTCGCCCTAGAGCATATGGCCATGGGAAAGACCCCCCTTCTGCACTTACTATACAGCGCGCAGAGTCTTGACTTTTTACCTCACGCCAGTCGGACAACGATCAGGTTGTGGCGGTATACAGTTCGGCGAATGGGATGGCAAGGGTGGTTGACACAGGCAACGCCCCTATGGCACGGCACCTATCTGCGCCATGCGGTCGCTCTGAGGGGGTTCCACCAGTGGGACCTGATTGGTATCTCCACCTTGGGGGACGTCATGCGGGGTACTGTTCTTAAATCGTTTCAGCGACTCCAGGAAGAGTTCCAGTTGCACAAAACTCAGTTCTATAGATACCTCCGACTGCGGCATGCCTGGATTCCATCACTGGCGTGCATACCCGATCTCCCTGAATTTAACCCGTTAGAAGGTCGACTTCTTATGGGGGATCTGGGAGCTCATAAAATAAGACAAATATATCAGACACTGACAACGCATACCCATACGACCTTGCACAAGACGAGGAGGGCATGGCAGGACGACATTCCAGACCTGACGGACGACGATTGGGCGGAGGCGATAGCTAGTCCCCGGGGTGCTGCGGTAGCTTCCAGATACCGGCTTATACAGTTTAAGTACGTACACCGGTGTACTACACCCGGTCGTGCCTTTGGAGGATGGGAGTTGTGGCATCCCGTGTGTTTGCGCTGCGACTGGGAGGAGGGGACTTTTTTCCATACGGTGAGGAGCTGTACGGCTCTACAGCCTTTCTGGCGTAGGGTTTTGACCTGTCTTAGAGAGGTGTTATCCTGGGACCTCCCGGAAGACCCTCGTTTGGCCCTACTCCACAGTACAGAAGATATAGGTGGCAATCGGTATAAGCAGCATTTGCTCTTTCTTGCTCTTGCCATCGCCAAGCGGGATATTGCCCAACTATGGAAGGGCACCTCTCCTCCGACAATGGGAAAGTGGCGAGGAGAGCTGGATAAGTGTATGGGAGCTGAAATGGCTGTATTTCAGGCACGGGCTGTCCCCAAAAGCATAGAAAAATTTGGTCTCGATGGGCCACATACAGGGGTATTGATCTTCCACCACTTCCATCACAATCCCCGTAATGGTGATTCAATGGGCTTTTCACAGATTGCTATTTATAAAGTGTTCTCTTGTCATTCTGGGTATATAAAGGTGTCGATATTTGTTTGCCAATGCGGGTGGGGTGGGGCAGTCTGCGTACAGTGTTTTGTGTGTTTTCTTTTGTTATGTATACAAAGTGTACTCACGGATAACTCCACATTTGGTAATCCGTTAATATGTTTATGTGTGGATTTTGTCGGGCCCTCGCGGTACTCTCAAAATGTAATAAAAAATGTTAAAAAAAATATAGCAATATTTGGTGTTTAGAGGAGTTCAGACAACTTTTGGCCCTGGTGCCACTGCACCTGCAGCACTATAGAAATCATGGCCGTAGTGCCTGCTAGATAACTGCACTTGTGACTGCCTGTTTAGTAGTAATATTTAGCAATATTCTGTATTTAGTGGGGTCCCTAGAACTTTTGGCCCTGGTGCCACTGCACCTGCTGCACCATTCAAATCAAGTCCCTTTTATCTGCAAGATAACTGCAATTGTGTCTGCCTGTATAGTAGTAAAATATAGCAATATTAGGTGCTTAGAGGAGTTCTGACAACTTTTGGGCCCGGTGCCACTGCACTAAGCTGCACCATTCAAATCATGACCCTGTTGTCTGCAAGATAACTGCACTTATGACTGCTTGTTTAGTAGTAAAATATAGCAATATTAGGTGTTTAGTAAGGTGCCTAGAGCTTTTGGTCCTGGTGCTACTGCATCGGCTGCACCATTCAAATCATGACCCTATTCCCTGCTAGATAAATGCACTTGTGAATGCCTGGTTTAGTAGTAAAATTTAGAAATAATCAGGGTTTAGTGGGGTCCCTAGAGCTTTTGGCCCCTGTGCCACTGCACCTGCTGCACCATTCAAATCAAGTCCCTTTTAACTGCACGGTAACTGTAATTGTGACTACCTGTTTAGTAGACAAATATAGCAATATTATGTGTTTTAAGGAGTTCTGATAATTTTGGGGCCAGGTGCTACTGCACCTGCTGCACCATTCAAATCATCACCCTGTTGTCTGCAAGGTAACTGCACTTGAGGTCGCCTATTTAAGAATAAAATATAGCAATATTAGGTGTTTAGTGGGGCACCTGGAGCTTTTGGTCCCGGTGCCACTGCACCTGCTGCACCATTAAAATCATGACCCTAGATAACTGCACTTATGACTGCCTATTTAGTTGTAAAATATAGCAATATTGGGTGTTTAGAGGTGATCTAACAAATCTTTGGCCTGGTGCAACATTCAAATGACCCTGTTGCCTGCATGATAAGTGCAATTGTGACTGCCTGTTTAATAGTAAAATATAGCAATATTTGGTGTTTAGTGGAGTTCTGACAACTTTTTGGCCCAGTGCCACTGTACTTGCTGCACCATTCAAATCATGACCCTAGTGCCTGAAAGATAACTGCAGTTGTGACTGCCTGTTTAGTTGTAAAATATAGCAATAATCTGAATTTAGTGGGGTGCCTGGAGCTTTTAGTCCCGGTGCCACTGCACCCGCTGCACTAGTGAAATCATGACCCTAGCGCTTGCTAGATAACTGCAGTTGTGACTGCCTATTTGATTGCAAAATATAGCAGTATTTGGTGTTTAGTGGAGCTATGACAACTTTTGGACCCAGTGCCACTGCATCTGCTGCCCATTTAAATCAAGCCCCTTTTAACTTCAAGGTAACCACAATCGTGACAGCCTGTATAGTAGTAAAATATAGCAATATTAGATGTTTAGAGGAGTTCTGACAACTTTTGGGCCCGGTGCTACTGCACCTGCTGCACCATTCAAATAATGACCCTGTTGTCTGCAAGGTAACTGCACTTGTGGCTGCCTATTCAGAAGTAAAATATAGCACAGCTCTTGTATATTAACTTTATTTTTAACATGCAATGTTAATTACAACATTTAGAATTTGATCTCAATGACCAAATAAAATAAGTTGAAAAAAATCAATCCGATAATGCCTACAAAGTGCAAAGCAAGGTACTGAGGCATGAATAGAAAAGGCCACAAACGTTCTAAGGCTAAAGCATGTGCTTTACATAACAAAGAAATAAAAAGCAAGCATTCCCGCATACTGTTGGAAGCTGTCTGCCTTTTCTGTGAGAAGGGATCTTATCTTGACAGTGAATGGGGCTTAAACATTGTGAACAGCTTTAGTAGAAGTATCCTAAGTGCGTGCAGCCAGGGGAAGTTAACAACAAAAAAAAGTTCCACACAAAAGCGAATAAACACAGTAATTCGGCTAGGGGAAGTGATAAGATCCGTCTTTTAAGATATATTAAAATACAAGAGATTGCAGGCGAAACCTAAAAACCATCCCAACAGGCCATGAAACAGCCCCACAAACGGCTAAAAACCGTCCCACAAACTGATCTGTCAGACCGGCCCAAGGGGCACAGCCTGATTGCCCGTAGGCCAGTCCGCCCCTGGGTCTCTCACTGCTGTAGCCAAAGACACACCGTTCTGATGCACACTGTGCTGTGCTTCCATCACTGCTGTGCACACAGGGAGAGCACACACTTGGGGCTCCTTCAATGGAAACAGACGCACAGCCAAGGCATTCCTTCCTCATCAATGTGTCTGCTCCTGAGCCCGCCATGCAGCGCGTTCCCTCGGATCAGATGCATAATGGTGGACACGTATCACCCAAGATTACAACAAACAATACATTGTTCAGCTTACATCCGCAGACCGCCTGCATTTCGGATTTATATGCGAAAGCAGGGCATGGACCAGCTGACAAATGTTTAAAGTCCAAAGAAAATCCTGCCAATGCGATAAGTGATACATTCTTGAAAACGGCTTCAGCTCCTGGGCAATAAATCCGCTCGCAGAACTCCTGATTAAATAGGTGGGGAGCAGGGATGGAGGCAGAGCCAGAGGGGGAAATGCTGTGAGCTCCTTCAAATGCCACAAACTAACAGCACATCTATTCATAGCACTTAAGCTTGATCACATGTGACTTGATGCTTTGACAAGAATGCCAACACAAGTACACGCTATCCGGGTTTACAGGGCAGATTACGAAAATGTGCTCAAGTGTTCAATTCTGCACAAAGGCAGCAGCATCCGGGACAGGACCTGGGGTGCCTGTAAGGCAGGCAGCAGCTGGGGACAGGATAGGATCTGGGGTGCCTGTAAGTTAGGCAGCAGCCGGGGACAGGACCTGGGGTGCCTGTAAGGCAGGCAGCAGTCAGCAGCCGGGGACAGGACCTGGGGTGCCTGTAAGGCAGGCAGCAGCCGGGGACAGGATCTGGGGTGCCCTTTAACGCAGGCAGCAGCCGGGGACAGGATCTGGGTTGCCCTTTAAAGCAGGCAGCAGTCGTGGACAGGACCTGGGGTGCCTGTAAGGCAGGCAGCAGCCAGGGACGGGATCTGGGGTGCCCATTAAGGCAGGCAGCAGGCGAGGACAGGATCTAGGGTGCCCGTTAAGGCAGGCAGCAGCGAGGACAAGATCTGGGGTGCCTGTAAGGCAGGCAGCAGCCGGGGACAGGATCTGGGGTGCCTGTAAGGCAGGCAGCAGCCAAGTACAGGATCTGGGGTGCCTAGAAGGCAAACAGCAGCCGGGGACAGGACCTGGGGTGCCTGTAAGGCAGGCAGCAGCTGGGGACAGGATAGGATCTGGGGTGCCTGTAAGGCAGGCAGCAGCTGGGGACAGGATAGGATCTGGGGTGCCGGTAAGGCAGGCAGCAGCCGGGGACAGGATCTGGGGGGCCTGTAAGTCAGGCAGCAGCCGGGGACAGGATCTGGGGTGCCTGTAAGTCAGACAGCAGCCGGGGACAGGATCTGGGGTGCCTGTAAGGCAGGCAGCTGCCAGGGACAGGATCTGGGGTGCTTGTAAGGCAGGCAGCAGACGGGGACAGGATCTGGGGGACCTGTAAGTCAGGCAGCAGCCGGGGACAGAATCTGGGGTGCCTGTAAGGCAGGCAGCAGCCAGGTACAGATCTGTGGTGCGTGTAAGGCAGGCAGCAACCGCGGACAGGATCTGTGGTGCCTGTAAGCCTGGCTGCTGCCTGAGACAGGATCTGGGGTGCCTGTAAGGCAGGCAGCAGCCAGGGACACGATCAGGGGTGCCTGTAAGGCAAGCAGCAGCCAGGGACAGGATCAAGGGAGCCTGTAAAGCAAGCAGCAGCCAGGGACAGGATCTTGGGTGCCTGTAAAGCAGACAGCAGCCAGGGACAAGATCTGGGGTGCCTGTAAGGCAGGCAGCAGCTGGGGACAGGATCAGGGGTGCCTGTAAGGCAGGCAGCAGCCAGGGACAGGATCTGGGGTGCCTGTAAGGCAGACAGCAGCCGGGGACAGGATCTGGGGTGCCCTTTAAGGCAGGCAGCAGACAGGGACAGGATCTGGGGTGCCTGTAAGGCAGGCAGCAGCCGGACACAGGATCTGGGGTGCCTGCAAGGCAGACAGTAGCCGGGGACAGGATCTGGGGTGCCTGTAACGCAGGCAGCAGCCGGACACAGGATCTGGGGTGCCCGTTTACAAAAAGTGGAAGCCTACTACCTGTCTGCACTGGAAGCACTCTGTGAGGAGGTCTCGAGATGGGCTAGCCCAACGTGAAAATAAAACTAACACTGATCAGAATGGTCAGTGGTTTCAAGGGTTGAGTGAGGATTAGAGAAGACCACTCTTTCTCCAAGTGGCAAGTGTGTGGAGATTATATATGCAGTATAGAACAACAACTGCGTGCAAGAATGCACCTGCGGCAAAGATCTTTGAGTAACCAATGGACAATGCAGTCTTCCCCATCCTTATTACAATGTCCTTGCTGAAGATTTCCCATTGGCTGTCCACCTCCATCCTTTTCACATCTCAAGATATAGCTACTACCTGCCAACATTGCTTCATGCATCACTTCTCGGCCCCCTTCTTTTTATCAACATGGCCACCTTCCGGGTGTTGTCAAGGATACTCTATTATATGCCATTTTGTACCCACATCAAGTTACTGAGAAAAAAGAAAACACCAATGTCTTTCCACACACACCCTAGGTTTTGTTCACTGCATGCACAACTATAATCTCAAATGATCTAGTTATAATTCTTTTAAAACTCAATTACCCTGCAGTGGGACAACCTTCACCTTCAAAAAGTGGGGGACTGAACACAAATCTAGAACATTTAATATAATACCTCGAACATTAGATCAAAGCCATGAAAAGCTAAAGTTAATACCAGCCCCAAGGATCAAGCGTGGCTAATACCAGCCCCATGATCAAGCATGGTTAACACCAGCCTCATGATAAAGGGTGGCTAATACCAGCCCCACGGGTTACCAGCCCCATGATCAAGAGTGGCTAATACCAACCCCGTGATAAAGGGTGGCTAATACCAGACCCACGGTTCAAGTGTGGCTAATACCAGCCCCCATGATCAAGCTTGGTTAACACCAGCCTCATGATAAAGGGTGGCTAATACCAGCCCCACGGGTTACCAGCCCCATGATCAAGAGTGGCTAATACCAACCCCGTGATAAAGGGTGGCTAATACCAGACCCACGGTTCAAGTGTGGCTAATACCAGCCCCCATGATCAAGCATGGTTAACACCAGCCTCATGATAAAGGGTGGCTAATACCAGCCCCACGGGTTACCAGCCCCATGATCAAGAGTGGCTAATTCCAGCCCCATGATAAAGAGTGGCTAATGCCAGACCCAGGGCTCAAGCGTGGCCAATACCAGCCCCACGGATCAAGTGTGGCTAAATCCAGCCCCCATGATCAAGCATGGTTAATACCAGCCTCATGATAAAGGGTGTTTTTGGGAAAACAATGGTTCTGGTGTGGCCCAAAGGTCCAATGAAAAATATAGTGACCCCGTAGGAGACACTGTGGTAGACTTGGGAATGATACTTAATATCGTAGGGAGCGGTAAGTAATATATAAAGGGACATGTAGGGCAATTTAAGACTGCTATTTATTATACGAAAAGTATCAATAGTATTCAGGTGCTCACACAGGTAAGTGACAGTAGGCGTGACGTGAAAAAGTGAGGGTGACTTTAAAACAAAGACATCGCATTGACAACAATTATTGGAACTCCTCAAGAGTTTACAGAATGTAAGGAGTTCCTGTTGTAGGGGGTCGACGGCGTTTCGATCTCAGCTAATCGAGATCATCTTCAGGACATACATATTGTGAGCAAGCTGAATCTAAAAAAAGGGGGATGTTGAATATGTCATAGTCTGGTCCCTGATTATTTTTATATATATATACATACAGTACAATTCCTTACATTAGTGAATTGGTGCTCCCAGTGCTGGCTATTCTTTCTCTCACACTTGGTGCCCCTCCCCTTCCTTTCTCTAATCATTGCTTTGGCGCTTTTAATTCCAATTGACTTTTTGATATCACAGACAGTAGTTCTGTAAACTGATTTATTAAATTAATCATGCCTGTATGCTAATAACAAATTGACTTTATTATGGATAAACTATCCACTGGGAGCACCAATTCACTAATGTAAGGAATTGTACTGTATGTATATATATATATATATATATATATATATATATATATAAAAATAATCAGGGACCAGACTATAACATATTCAACATCCCCTTTTTTAGATTCAGCTTGCTCACAATATGTATGTCCTGAAGATGATCTCGATTAGAAGATCGAAATGCTGTCGACCCCCTACAACAGGAACTCCTTACATTCTGTAAACTCTTGAGGAGTTCCAATAATTGTTGTCAATGTGATGTCTTTGTTTTAAAGTCACCCTCACTTTTTCACGTCACGCCTACTGTCACTTACCTGTGTGAGCACCTGAATACTATTGTTACTTTTCATATAATAAATAGCAGTCTTAAATTGCCCTACATGTCCCTTTACATATTACTTACCGCTCCCTACGATATTAAGTATCATTCCCAAGTCTACCACAGTGTCTCCTACGGGGTCACTATATTTTTCATTGGACCTTTGGGCCACACCAGAACCAATGTTTTCCTAAAAACATTTATCCACCCCAGGTTCACATATCGGGGTTCCCTTGTCCTTCCTTATTACTCATGATAAAGGGTGGCTAATACCAGCCCCACGGTTCAAGCGTGGCTAATACCAGCCCCACGGTTCAAGCGTGGCTAATACCAGCCCCACGGATCAAGTGTGGCTAATACCAGCCCCCATGATCAAACGTGGCTAATACCAACCCCGTGATAAAGGGTGGCTAATACCAGACCCACGGTTCAAGCATGGCTAATACCAGCCCCACGGTTCAAGCGTGGCTAATACCAGCCCCACGGTTCAAGCGCGGCTAATACCAGCCCCACGGATCAAGTGTGGCTAATACCAGCCCCCATGATCAAGCATGGTTAATACCAGCCTCATGATAAAGGGTGGCTAATACTAGCCCCACGGATTACAAGCCCCATGATCAAGCATGGCTAATACCAGCCACATGATAAAGGGTGGCTAATACCAGCCCTCACCCTTAAATCTGCCGCGTTGATGGCTATCGCTGCAATCTTTCCATGCCATTTTCCATTTGGCCCACTAGACACTACTGTTTTCATCTTCCTCCCACCATTCTCCCTAGAGAAGGTGCAGTTCTTGTGAACTAATTGACTGCTCAGTGCACAGAGATGGTACTCCATAAAATGTGCACAAAATGTTCTTTATTTCTTTAATTTCTGCAATAAATGTACTTAACGAGCAATGTGGCCCACAGAGATGTGCAAACAAAAGAAATCTATTTACAGGTAACCCATTTATACTGGAATTTGTGGCCATAAATTGGACTGGGAGAAATTCAGCGATCAAAACTATGGGGGGTTTGGGGCTGAGCTGCTGGTATAACTGAAAACACATAGGAAAACCTATACAAAATTGTACCTCAAATCAATTTACTGGCCTTGCAAGTGTTGAACGAACGTTATAGTAAAGCTTTAAGGTTTATTCTGCTGTAGCCATCTTTGGTAGATTATTGGTCACCACAAAACAGGGGTTTGTATCTTGCCACCGAAGCATGAATTTTGAAACAACCGTGCTTGTAGAAACCTTGTTTACATTTGAAGGCCACTCGCTCTATTTCATACAACATCATGCTTGTACTTACCTGTAAGAAAAATGAAGCTTAAGTGCATGTGAACTGTTCTAGAAACTTGTCAAATCGGGTATTAAAACGAGCATCGTTCTCCCCTCAGGGAGCTCCTCTCCTTGGTGAATGCCGGTGAGAATTCTGTCCGATTTTTCTGTCATAAATGCTACTTTTAAGTAATGCATTTTGCAGAGTACTGAAGTTTTCTTTGATACGAGAAGAGTTAACAGATTTCGTGGTTGGAGCAAGAGAAGATGAACACCACAGAAAATGTGACTTGAAGACAGTGGAAAAGAGCCTAGGTATATCTTTGTCCCCAAAACTGTGTCTTCTGGTCTATAGCAGATCATGCTTACTCTTCTCTGCATTGCATTGCAAAACTTTATTCCCCTTGGTGAGTCCCTGAAATTGCACAGCATGACTAGGGATTAAGGTCATTCAGCAATACAGCACTTAATATGTAATGAAACAGAAAAACCGTGAACAACTTCTAACTTGATAAAAACATAAATATGTATGAAAACACTGAATGGAATGAAGATGCGGGAATATAGGGTCAAAGGGGTTATGTCTTTCTTCAATTATTTTTTTAAACACTGTCTTTATTAGTTTTTGTATGGAAAAACCCCCACAAAATTCAGTACCATTATGACATACTTTCAGTATGTATATACAGGCTCCATTGCAAAGGTCCCATTAAAAACGACATCACCCTCCAGTATGCTCTACATACCTGTTTCTAACTGAAGATCTATTCTTAAAAAATGCTGCTCAAATTTGCCTTCCAAAAGTTGCTATTTACTTCCCTCATTCTGCCCATGCCCTTTTGGAAGAGGAAGTGTTTTAACAATGATGAATGGGGTTTGGATGTCTGCAAAGGCATTAATCAAAATTATGGACTCAACCATATCAAAGTAAAACAGGAAATGAGAAGGAAGATAAATACAAATATTGAGGTACCAACATTGAATTTTTTGTGGACCAGTACCTACACAAATACTTTCAGAATCATAGATATAGGGTTTTATTTCCACTTTATTCTTAATTATCTATTGTGGACTTAATTTTAAATGCATAAATAAAATTCTATGCAAACACATTTTTCTGCAATACATTTACAAAACAAATGTCATGCTCCAATAATTAAATAATTCAGCCGACACATGCATCATGATTCATGACCAACTACTCAAAAAGCATACCTTCATAACTCAATTCTCCAATTCTTTTTTTAAATTTCTAAAATTAAGAAAGGAATTGAGCAAGCATTTAAGTATAATTTTGAGTAGTTTCTTTAACAAGCATTTCAAGGGTTAGTTGACTGCTGCAATTTGACCCACATGTACTTCATGAGAAGTAATATATTTTTCAGCGTACAATATGATGACCCTTGCACATGCGTAGTGGGACTATCGTGCTGGTTTTCACAGGACAGTGGTTCAAATATACATACTTTGGTGAGTGCATCCTTTCATGAGTGTGGACCTAGACTTTAAATCTTCCCACTTGTATCTTTATGCTGTTTATTTTGTTTACTATTGAATCCAGAGATAAGGCATCTTCACTCTTAGGCAGCTATTTTTTACCGCTTTTGCTGCAATGAGGGTTCATGTCACTTTCCTTTTTCTTTGGACATTGAGGTGAACACAGCAGTATGGCGTTGAGTACTCATTTAAACTGGATTGTAGTTAACTTGGTCAACACTTATGTAACTAGTACTGGTCTTTCAAATGTCACTATTCTTCTCCTAGGCTCTGATATTATCTTGGAAGTATGGGGTTATCCTTCTGGAAGTTGGCTTGGTGCATATTTATTTAACCACTGAAATGGTTATTTAGTCTCTGAAATGTAAGTTTGTTTGTCTCGTGTCACAGATTGTGATATTGCTAACTATGCGACTGATTAAATCTCTGTATGAGTTTAAGGTGGTCTAATACCTCTCCACTATACATGTGAATTTTTTTTCAACTGGGTTTTAAACCATTAACTATAGTTAATTGTGCTGGGAACTATAATATTATTTTATCTATTTGTATGTTATGTAGCGATTACTTTTTCTTAAACTTCTTAAAAATGTAAATTGGGTACTTCTATGCTTTATCCTTTTTTTCTTTATCTTTTATCTTGTATTTGTAGCCTTGAAAAAACGACTGGGTGCCACAAAACATGTTTCGGCTGAAATCAGTTGAATTAGTACAACATGAAAACATTGTTTTTAAATGTATTACAAGAAAACCATTGCCTAAAGTATTACTTCTGTATGTAAAAGGAAGTGTACAGAAGAAACTTAACTAAGAATACATCTAAAATAAACTCTAGATCTACAGTTTATTTGAGAAGGAACTACTATTCCACAAAAATATCTCTATGTGGGTACCTCAAGTTTTGTATTTCTACTGTTTAAAATTAACTCGCCTTATTGTGGAACACCAGGTTCTGGACATTAATAGCTTCCTTGTTACCTCTGATTCACATATTAGGGAATGAGAAATGCGTCTGGTAAATAGGAAAGACAAAATGAGTACAAAACAGTTTCACCAGAAAAGAGTAAATGATATATTCCTGGCAGTTGAATGAAAATACGCAAACGAAGAGCAGCTGTAATTTGTGGATGGGTAGTAAAGTAACATCTACCGAAAACCAGCAAATGCCCCGTTTCACATAGTCCTCAGTTCTTTACCTTATTCAGAGGTGAAGGACCCCCTTTAAATCTGATGGCTAGGCCTAAGCTGGCTCCACAGTGGGGAAACCATTTGCAGCATGCCACGCTCACCTGCCAAAAACTGTCAACTTGTGGGTGCTTTAGAGTGTTTTCTGACCTCGTTGGAAAAGAATGGAGACATTCAAAAACTCGATCACATACCCCTGTGCAGAAAATGCACACAAACCTGCTCACATCATGTCAGCAAAGCGTGTGCTTTTTAGGTACGAACTGGAACAATCTCATATTCATTTAGGTTGTAAAGGAAGAAGTTTCTCCACCGGGAAAAATATTTTTCTATTGGTGAAAAACATTACATGTGCAAGTGTACATCTGTCTAAAAATCACAGAGCGGAATCTCTGCACGCAAAAATGTTAAAGTCTTGGTGTGCTCCAGGAAAACTATCAGTCATATATTTCCAAATCCCTCTAGAGACTCTTTGTGAATCCCCCAAGAGTCGAAAAAATCCCCCAAATTCAGCAGTAAGCCAAAAGGAGCAAATATATTATCCCTCAACAGCGAGAGATTCTTGGCATTAATCAATTAATATCCTTGACACTGTGCAAATACCAGACTGGACCATTGCTTGCAAACCTGAAACCTTTCACAAATAAAGCAATTGATAAGTTGCAAGCTCTCGACACTCAGTTTGAATTTTTTTGGCCTGAATAGTATTCTAGTCTCTTTCATACCAGTATCTTTACTTCAGGGAAAAATCACGAACATTCTGAACCAAAAGCTGCTGTTATTGTATTTCAATCAGTAATATCCGGCAATGTATTTGCTTCTGGGACAGCTACATTGTGACAATCCCTTCTTTGCAATGTCAATAAAATTAAGTACAAAACCCCCAAAAGGGGCGAGGTAACGGCCCATACTTAAAAATGCTGGAGTATAATGTCAAAAAGGTTATAATGGCCTCCTTCAATAATTTTTAAACAGTATGTTTATTGCTTTTTAGAACAAAAACAAAATTCAGTCCTATAACATGACATACTTCCAGTATGTACATACAGGTTCCATTGCAAACGTGCCATTAAAAATTATATCACACTTACCCCATACTCACCTAATCCCCTTTTTCTCATTTCTGTGTTTCAATAAATTGAATAGTCAAGATATTCATAAGCTTGCACGAGCCAGTCTTGCCCCCATCGCAAAATCTGAGGTACCAGCATACCCACTCCCCAGTTCCATCAATTTGTTAGTGTTGGACTTGGCCCTTTTTGCAGGGCCATCCCAGAACTTCTTGCCTTGCTCATGTATTTTTTCGGACCTGTTGTTGGTGGTTTTAGGACTCTGGGCACTTTATCACTGCTGAGCAGTGCTAAAGTGCATGTGCTCTCTATTGTAAACTTGGTAAGATTGGTCTACACCTGTTTGGCATATTTAATTTACCTATCAGTCCCTTGTTCAGTGGTATCCCATATACCCAGGGCCAGTAAATTAAATACTCCTGGTGGGCTTGCAGCGCAGCTTGCGCCACCCACCAAAGTAGCCTTTCAAACCTGTCTCATGCCTCTGCCACTGCAGGGCCTGCGAGCGCAGTTTACTGCCGCTGTGACGTGACACAAAGTGGTTGCCACATCTGCAACTCCCCTTTTCCTACATATCAGTCACCCCAAAGGTAGGCCCTAGCTAGCCCTATGGGCAGGGTGCGGTGTAGGTAAAAGGTAGGACATGTGCCTTAACTGGGTGGCATGTCCTGGTAGTGACAAACAGCCTATTTTGTTTCTCACTGCTGTGAGGCTGCCCTCTCATAGGGATGTATTGGGGATTCCCCGATATGTGCTTCAGTGGTAATTCCTGATCTGAGAGGGGTAGCATGATCAAGTTTGATATGTTTGGAATAGTAGTGATAAATCTGTCTTATTGATGAAAGCGGATTTATTATTACTATTTTAGAAATGCCACTTTTGGATGTGGGCATTTCTGTGTGCTATGTGTCTTTGTGCCTGCCTGATGTGTATTGACCGTCTGGTTCTGACTGACGGGAGAGAGGGGATGTTCATTCACTCCAGCCAGTCCCTGGGAGGGTTGAGGTATGTCCTGCCCTGACTGGGTGACTCAGCGCTAGGCTGAATAGACATTGGCTGAATTTAGAGTAGCGGGAGGAGTTTCCCCTGGCACCTGAATAGGGCCGTCTGCATTTGGAGTGGTGGGAGGAGTAGCACCTGCACCTGAATAGGGCTGTGCCTGCCTTCCACATGATGGCTCCGCACCCCTGTGGTGTGTCTAGGACCATGGCTTACACTAACAATGGAGGTTTTTGTGCACTTGCGAATGTAATTGTAAAGTGCCCCCAGAACTGGTTTGGACTGTTCTCAGAGCCCTGTGCCAGGGGAGAACAAAGACACTTTGGACTATAAGTACTGGGGCTGTGACCCCATGTCTGTTGAACATGTGGAACTGGAAGAAGTGGACTGCGTGCGCCAGGAGGAACCGCCATCTGGGACTCCATACTTGTGGGAGTGAGCCTGCTGCCCGCTGGGCAGCTGAAGGGACTGCTGCTCTGCTAAGGAGACCCGGTGTGCTGGCCTGCCTGGGCACTGTTTTCTGGGATTTACCAGTGCTGTGCGAATAGCCTTGGATAAATTGAAGCAGCGCAGGGTGAGCGCTGTGCTTTCCACCCTGTGAGTGGTGTTCATCAGCAGCGCGAGTTGGTCGCTGGAGGGTGCTTCCCTTGTCACTTTCAGTGCCTGGAGGAGATGCGCTGCAACCTTTGTTTTCTCTTGTGGGCAGGGAAACCTCCAAAGTCCCTCTAACACAGAACGGAGCTAGGCCCCCACTTGTGGCACCAGCACCGCGACAAAGCCGTAGCCGCATAGACTCACGCTGCCGCAGTGCCTGCACGGAAGAGGAAACCCCGGTCCAGGGTTCCCGCGTTGCCAAGGTAGGGCCCACATCATAGGAGGGTGGGGCCCGCTACTGTGGACGGTCGGGCGGAGGAGGGCGAAGTCAACAGAGACTTTGCTCCATGTCTCGCTGCGTAGAAGGAGTCGGCGGCGCCCGTGGATAGTGGGTGAGTGACCCCCCCACCGTGGCGTTCTAGGGAAGAGCAGGCCGGAGGGGAATCACCGTCCCCCATTTACTGCTAGGAGGCAGCGGCACCGTGGGGTAGCAGGCGGCTGCTTTGGGCCCTTCCTTTGCCTCCCATTGAGGAGAGAGTCCTGCCGATTGCGGGCCTACGGTTAGAGGGGGTGCGGCTGGCCCCGTGGGCCTGGAGTAGTGGTCGGGCCCCTCTCCCATGTTGGTGGCAGTTGCCCCTTGCTTCCTGGTGGCATAAATGGGTAAACCTCAATGGAGGCCCCCGCTCCTCTCTTTGAACAGAGGAGGCGCATCAGAGGTCCCGGATGGGATCGGGGATTACCACATTCCTGGTTGAAGGCGGGCAGAAGGCCCAGAAGCCTACCAGGAAGGGATCAGGATAGCGAGCAGTAGCTCAGGAGATTGTACAGTGAAGGTGTCGTTATACTGTGTGCAACTTACTAGTGATTACTCTAGTGCACTGCTGCTGATGTTGTTTATGCATAACGTGTTGTGCTAAGTGCAATCCTACCAGTAGTTACTGGTCGCCCTAACTGTACTGTTTATGACAATTGTCCAATTGGCAAAATGGTTTATGAAATCCCTGTGAAGTCATGACGAGTGCCTAGTGGCACAGTATTATATGTGATTGTGATCTAGTGTGTTTTTATGGATAATACAAAGGATATTTTTATATAACCTTGTGTGGAGTTTCATTTGTGGTGTGCCTAGTTTGTCGCTGCTGTGCGAGTGTGTTGCACAAACGCTTTACACATTGCCTCTGGGATAAGCCCGACTGCTCTGCCAAGCTACCAAGGGGGTGAGCAGGGGTTATCGTCAGCGTGCAACTCCCTTGCCCTGATTAGAGTGATGGGTTCTAGCCTGGCTTAGGTGCATACCCTAGCCAACAAGAAACCCCATTTCTAACAGCTAGTGTGAAAATGTCTTGGCTATGTACCAACCCCAATGCTCTCAGTCTGTAAGGGCATGACGTGTGCTATTTGAGACCACTAAATTCTATTGAATCTAATGTGCTCTCCTAGTAGATTCCTTCACAAACTTTCCACTGCATATATTCCAGAGCCGCTGGTGCGACTGAGGTATTGAAGGAGAGTCTTTTTTCCTTATAAAGGCCATTGTTAGCTCTGCCACTCCCAAACACTGCCATACTAGGCGCAAAAACCAACTAGTGAAGGCTTCTATAACCGGGTGGTTGGAGTCCTAGTATTAGGATCACTGGATCAAATGGGAGGGGATAACCTAGGATGCCGCATCTTTGTTATGGATGGTCTGAGTATTTATATTGAGTTTACAACCCACGAAGAGGAGCTTTAGTGCTTTGTGGCCGGGTAGCATGATACTCTGAGGGAGCTTGGTGTTAGTGGGTACTTCACAATATAAGCAACATTGTCACGCATAAAGATACCACTGTTGGCATGCTGTTTGTAATGAAATCATTATGCCATTCACCATTGTTTGTGGGGATAGATTTTGTTATTTAGGAGCTACAGAACAGTGTAATTTATTTTGATGAACAAGGCTGTTTAAAACAATAGTATAACTCGATTTTCAACAAACTATTACTAGGTAAGAACCTTTATGAATTTAACAAGTTTGCAGTTCATGCATTGTCTAATTTGTTAGTGAGACATCATCTACATCTGACATGCCAGAGTCATGCTTGGTGTAAATTATACAACAGTGACTCAAACAATCTCAGCTGGCGGCAACAATTTTACAGGTGTGCGCTACTGCTCTGTTTTGTTGTCCTCTATTATTCATATTCTTTCTGCTATGGTTGAGAAATGTGGCCCAAAATCTTGTCAAAAAGATGTGTTGCCAAAGTGTAAAGAATATATTCTTTGAGGTATTTTTATGTTATGTCACTTTTCTGAAGGGACATTAAGTACCTCCTATTAAGGGTAAGAACTGTAACAATTTTCCATTGGTATGCTGGAGATCTGTGTGTTCCTCTAATTCCTCTTATGATCATTTCTCACTTTGTGGCAGGAGTGACAACATTTTGTCACCTTTTTTGCCAGTAATTCCAAATATACCTTTACCTCAGATCTCTGACCATTTCTGCTGGTTGGAAGACTGCTTGCTACAATGTTGGAACCCTAATTCATTCTAAAATTGAGTAGGATATGAATGCTACTTTAGGAGAGAATCTTCTTTGGAATGTAGCTGAAGCCACATTCTAAAATGGCTAGAAATTGAATTCTCAGAAGTGGACTTTAGCCAGTATGTTGTTTAAGTAATCCTTTTAGTCATCATTTTTAACAGTACTTGGGCCGAATCTGTGTCCAAGCTGAAATTTCCCCTCAGTCGAATAAATCCTTTAAAATAATTTGCATATTGCTTTCTTTCTTCTCCAGGTAGCCTTCAATGATCGTCCTGCAGCAAGCTGGTCTATTTTCTAGGACTTCACACTTCACTGCAGCTGTGGCCTACCATTAAGGGTGTAGGGGCCCAGCCCCTACACCTTTTTCTGAGCAGGAAGAGTGCACGTCAGGCTGAGCAAAGATCAGCCTGACAGGCACTCTTCATGGTTCGATCAGGCTGCCAGGCGCTTTACATGTGCTATATGTGCAGGCGCTGAAATATGCCAGGTTGAAGATTTCACAACCGGTGGCGTGACTTCCTCATCCCCCGGCAAAGTCTTCTGTGAACCTCCTCCTCATGATGAGGGGAAGCATCACTGATAGACTCGGACCTGGGCGCTTCCTTTTTATGCCCTGAAGTTCCACAGTTACCGTCAGTGATGGAGTGTGGTCAGCAAGTGTCACTGACCCCATCCCACTCTGCGATGAGGTAAGAAAGGTCCTTCTCTCTTTGGCTGATCTTTGACAAGGTCAGCCAATGAAAGGAGGCAGCACTTCCTTCCACCAGGAAACAGAGGTTTTCCTTCCTCGACCCAAGATCACCGCTACGGCCAGGTACTTTTTTATTTTAAGGTTGGGTGTGTGTATGTACAAATGTCTGTGTTTTTTTGCGTGCGTGCATGCTGTGAACGTATGTGCGCTTGTGTATGTGCTCACTGTATGTGTGTATGCGTGTGAAAGAGAGTCCACATGTGTGTGTGTGCCCGCCCTACCCCTGCTGCACATTACGGGCTGCCACTGCTGAACTGCCTGATATTTGGAGTGAATTTCAGCTGGCATAATTGTTTCTAAATCAAGGAGTTGACGTCAACAAAGTGGCCTATGTAGTTTCCATTGAGATCCATCCATTCGCAATTCCAAACCACTTGTATCATTCTTCTCATGCAAATTCTGTGCAACCCAAGCTCTCTGATATGTTTTAATTTCAGCATGTGGATTTTCAGCATCTCTAGTAGGGCTCCTTTGTTGCATAAGACGCAGTGCTTAATTTGAGCCGGTGCTTTCAGGTGCTCAGCACCGGCACTTAATTGTCAGCACTGGGGCTTGTACCAGTCTGCCACATGGTGGCACTGTTAAAAATTACTATTGACTGTCGCCCAAGCCTTTCTTATAGTTTTGGGGCCTAGAGTAGGATGAATGGTCACACTTTTAAGAGTGTGATGATTAGTAATTGTGTTGGTACTGTCATTGGCAGCGTAGGCAGGGGCAATGTATGGTGCGAGCTGCTGGGGCCTCCTAACGAGGGCCCTGGCACTTTTTTTTTTTTTTTTTTACAAATTAAGCACTGTCAAGACGCATTCTTTTTCTGAGCATTCCTCCCATTATCCTGTCCAGTAAGTGATGTGATTGCTTTTAAGGAGTTGTCCTTTTTCCCTAGCTGTGTGGCTTCTCTTCTCTGCCCCTTCATTGTCCTCTAGTGTGTGGCTTCTCACCTCCCACGCTTACTCCCCATCCAGCATTCTCCTCTAATTTCTCTTCTTCTGCCATATTGTCCAATTGAGCCTTCCACGATGAAGAACCCCAATCGCTTTCTCACTTCCTAGTTGAAGTCTTATTTGCCAGTGGCCTTTAACACTAAAAAAAGAGAATAAACGAAATAATACGAAAGCTCAGCACATATGTGGAACTTCTTGGATTATGCATGTGATCAGAACAGTCACAAAGTTGGAACCGACAGATAGGTGTGTGTTTATGACGTAAGTTACATTGTCCCTAATGAAATGAATAATGAACCTTGCAACACAAAGCCATTTGAAAGTACAAGATTAACATCACTATAATTCTAACAATGGGACTTATTTATCAAGCATCAAGTCTGGCAAACACCTAAGTACACGCTGTACTATGGTATAACGCGTTTGTGTGTTTGCAATGCATACATTCGAGTAAAGGAACAAATATAATTTCATTTTCAAAGACTAAAGAGTGGGTGGGAGCTCAGATGTCCACTCAATTCAGTGAGGCAAAAATCATGTAGGAAGACCTGTCATGCCAAGTATGCCGAGCTTCACAATCCGCCACAGTTTCTCTCCACTCTTCAATGTAGTCTAAATCCTGCACCTTGAAGAGTGAGGACATTCATCCTTCTTGAAACACCCGCACAACACACCGGTATGTGCTATGACTGCTGAAAAAGTGTCAATCAATACTATCATAATATGGCGGCTGAATGTAACTTTCTGTAATCTTAGACACTCGCGCAAGGGATACACTCACTCACTCATAAGCTGCAGGAATAATTATGATTCATATCTCCTATCGATCTCTGCTAAGAGTCATTACCTGTGCACCTTTGCCAGCAACCTAGTTAATTCACTGCAGTAGACCAGTGGTCTTAACCTGTGGTCCAGGGGCCCTCGGCAGACCGCAAAGCCTACTCAGAGGGTCCGCGATTGCTTAGAAAATTAAATCATATTAACAGATTGATAAAGTGTATAGAAGTGAAGTAGCAAAATATTAAGCTGAACATTTTAAAACGTTTTGTAAATGTGACGGAATATGAAATTGGAGACTTAAAATTAAGTTAATATCCTCAGAGTGGTTTGTGGGAGCCGTGCAAGTTCATCAAACAGAATATAGTATCGACAATGAGTGGTCTAAATTGAATTTAGAGAAGTTTCAAATTTCCCATTCACATTTTTTTGTGAATTAAATAAAAAATTTCATCTTTCATGTATTAGTTTGACAAATGGTTGTTTCTGTATTTTTTGTGTATTGTTTTGCGGTTCAAGTCATCGAAAATGCTTATCTCGGAGTCCTTGGCTTCCAGTAATGACTAGGTGGGGATCATTGGATTCCAATAATGATTCAGTGGGGGTCTCAGTAATGATTAAGTGGGGGTCCACATAAATCAAAAGGTTAAGAATCACTGCAATAGACAATCCTGATGTAATGGTGGCATTCATTCATTGTCAGCTGCACAGTAATACCACAAGTATTAGTTGGACATTTCTATGTCTTATATAGGTCACTATTCAGACTTTCACCAGCAGAGGTTTCATACAGAAGCCTCTTATGTTTAAAACAAAGCCACATAAAATCATAAAACCTGCTTTTTGTCAAATAATGTGGCAACTATGGCCACTGTTGGATTAATGTAACTTAGCACTTTAGCCTTTAGAAAAAAGAAGTAGAATAAGGAACAAGCTTTGGATTTATGCTAACCACTATCAGTAAGAATCATTCTTTAAACTTTTAGAGCCAAGAAAATACATTTCCCAAACAGCCATGCATCCAAGGTGTGGACTAGCTGAGGTCACACCTATGTATTGCAAAGGATGAGCGAATTCTCTCCAAACGTGATAATTTGAAGACCAAACTGGGCTTACATTATAAAGTGAAATATATTTCAGGGTTGGAGTTCCATCACACTTAACACTACAGGGCAAACTACAACTGGGCGTTGTCCCATACAGGAAGTCGGCACCGTACAATGCCCTGCTCATTTTCAAGATCTGCATATGTTATAGTCCTGTAATACGGGAAAAGAGATCAAATTAGTGTGAACGATGTCAACGATACCGGAATAAAATGTAAATACCATGCACTCCACCAGCTGGAACTATCAGCCATGTGTTAACCCTACGTGGGAGCTGGAGTCCGCAGGCAGCAACGCCTGCTGGAAGTCTGGGAGCTGCCAGGATCCCTTGACAGTGGCCATGCTGCAATGGCCGTGTGCCTATTATACAAAGAGGACAAACAGATCGGCCCTCTGAAGCCAGCAAGAGAAGCAAGCGCCCAAGAGAAGCACGGGCTGGACAACAAGCAAACACAGTGGAATCGGAAACCACGCTGGATTTAGCCAAAATGAAGAAAAAAAACAAGTCAGAAAAGCACAGGCCAAGAAGACGTGCATGAATAACACACTATAAATAAGAAAGCTGAGAAATGAGAACCGCTACACTAGAAACGGAGGGCAAAATGACTAACTGCAGAACCGCTACAGAAAAGGCACATCAAGAAAGTAGAATAGATAGATTGCTACCATGGAAAGCGAAGAATGATAAGGAAATAAACGAGACCAAAAAGACCAGTTCCAAAGCAAGCAACCATTTAGCTTGAATAAATTAAACAAATAGTTCATTACACAGACAGCATCCACAGACGGGTTTAAATAGCCACAATCGCTGGAAATTATGGAAATAAGATATGCCATTACAGCTGAAGCACATGACGTCACACAGCTCATATTGGCGAAGAACTATTGATATCCAATCTAATGAAACTCTTTATACATGCTGAAAAACGCACAAGTACTGAAATATTCAGAGGCTTGAAACACCATACACTCAAAACCTAAAAACAGCATCTGTGCATCACATTATCCAATATTGTAACCAAATGCTGGAAGGAACGCCACTGCCGACTAACTGGCACAAGGAATGGAGACTGCGGGTTCAGAAATCATTCAAACGAGGCAGCGTGTATTTTGAATGTAATATTTCACTTTTATAAAGCATATTTCTACAGTAAGAACATGCAACACTGCAAAAATAATCAATGTGGAAAAGGCGCTTGATATATTCGAACAGAAGTATTTGTGGAATTTAACTGAAGAATAGGTTTCAAAGACAATATTTATGTTAACACGAAATGTGTAATGTTAAAGTATAATCAAAATAAAACCATAACATGAAAAACACATCTCACTAGTTTGCTGATGGGTGTTGAGGATGTAAAGGTAAATATACGATTTATTATATTTTATCCGCAAACCTGCCAGCGAGGTGCATGAGCCTGCAGAATGACTGTACAACAATTCAGCGAAAAAACCCGCATGTTAGAACGAAAGTTACAGAACTAAGGCAAAAACCCACCCTAAGAAATTTAGGTTATGCCCCCAGGCCCGCCTGAATCTTCTGGCTCTCTGCAGGATAACGTAGATGTACAGAGCGCGTCAAAGAATGGTACCTGAAAGTGAGCCGAGGGGGTAAAGGTATACTTGAAAGCTTTACATCGAACAAGGAAGGACACAAAATTAATATTTGCCGGGCTGTCTTATTGGAGAAAATGCCACATAACACATTACATAATTTTCACAAACTAATCATTGTGCGAATCAAAGAACATAATCACAGCATAGCAACATATTAGCGCTACACATTATAGTTCGTTTTAATCAAAAAATCCATCCATTATTATTGCTCTCTCATCATTCTTCATGCTTTTATATTTGCAGGTCTTGTCACAATCTTTACTTGAAGATCTATCAAGATCTATCTTTTGTAGGAAAGTTTTGTGACGATTCGTCAAACAGCAACAAAGTTATTAGCAAACCTAAAATTCCATTTTCTATGGAAACGTTAACTACTGAACTACCCAGAGGTGTGTGTGTGTTATATATATATATATATATATATATATATATTGGACTTGGCCCTTTTTTCAGGGTCATCCCAGAACTTTTTGCCTTCCTCCTGTATTTTTTCTGACTTGTTGTTGGTGGTTTTATGACTCTGGGCACTTTACCGCTGCTGATCAGTGCTAAAGTGCATATGCTCTCCCTGTAAATTGTTGTTATGGATTGGTGTTTCTATGATTGGCTATTTGATGTACTAGTCAGACCCTAGTACAGTGCACTGTGTGCGCCCAGGGCCTGTAAGTCAAATGCTGCTAGTGGGCTTGCAGCACTTATTGTGCCACCCACGAAAGCAGCCTGTAAAATGTAACTCTGGCCTGCCATTGCAGAGCCTGTGTGCAGTCTAGTACTGCCATGTCGACTTGGCAAGTGCACACACTTGCCAGTCCCTAAACCTTCCCTTTTCTACATATCAGTCACCCCTAAGGTAGGCCCAAGGTACCCCTGTGGGCAGGGTGCATTGTATATGAAAGGTAGGACATGCCCTGATGTGTGTGGCATGTCCTGATAGTGAAATACTGCCAATTACGTTTTTCACTATTGCAAGGCTATCTGTTCCCATAGGACAGAATGGGGAGTTTGTTTATAACATCTTATAAACATAACTGACCCTAGAAACAAGATAAAATATAAAGTTTAGTATGCTTGAACTCAGAATTTTAAAGTGCATCTTTTAGTGAGGGTGATGTTTTACATTCTGTGTTTGAAAATGCCAGTTTTAGAAAGTAGGTGAATTTCTTGCCTAACCATCCAGTGTGCCTCTGCTAGGTTTGTGTATTGCATGTCTGGCTTTTGGATGACAGGGGCTGGAGAGGGGCAGCGGCTCCAGAAGTCTGATCAGTCAGGGCTGGGCTGAATAGGCCTGGTCTGCATTTGGAGTGGTGGGAGGTGTAGCACCTGCACCTGAATAGGGCTGTGCCTGCCTTCCACAATGACGGCTCCGCCCCCCTTTGGTGTGTCTGGAGCCAGGGCTCACACTGACAATGGAGGTTGTTGTGCACTTGCAAAGTGCCCCACAGAACTAGTTTTGGCTGGGTACAGACACTCTCTGCCTTCAGAGAACAAAGGATTTTGGGGTATAAAAAGAGGGGCCCAGACCCCAGACATTTAGATCATTTCTGGGAATCAAGAGGAACCTTTACCAAGGAGAAGAGCTGGAGAAACTGAGGAGGAATAATGCCCCTGTGCTGTTTGCTGTCTGGAGTTGGCCTGCAGTGGCTGATTCTGCCAAGGAAAGGAGAAAGGACTTTGCTGTGTGTTGTGTCCCCTGTTTGAAGAAGATCTCCAAGGGCTTGAAATAGAGCTTGCCTCCTGTTAAGAAGTCTCAGGGACACAAAAGACTTCCTGCAACTCTGCTCGTGCTGCTGGACTCTGCCATCTGTGAGTCCTACCCTTTCCTGAGGTGCCTCCTTCAGTCAAAAGGCCTCAGAAGTGGCTTTTGCAGCTGCTCTCTGCAAGAACCGGCGCGAAGCATCACAAAACCGTGCAAAGCCTCTCAGAACCGACGCCGGGCGACGCGAAGCCGCGCCGAGTCCCGCCGGGCGACGCAAAGCCTCGCCGTGCAGCCCCCAGCACCGACACGAAGCCTCGCAAAGCGACGCCTCACCTCCGGTGTGCCACACATCGCACTGGGGCGCCAAGTCTACAAGAACACCGGGGCCGCAGTAAGAAACCGACGCATCACCTCCCCGCACAGTAAGAAACCGACGCATCACCTCCCCGCACAGTAAGGAACCGACGCATCACCTCCCCTGCGTGGCAGTAAGGAACCGACGCATCACCTCCCCTGAAGTAAGGAACCGACGCATCACCTTCCCTGGGCGTAAAGAACCGATGCATCACCTTCCCTGTGGCTGTTTTTGTTTGTGACTGTGACGCATCCAAGGTACCTTGTGTTGAAAGTGTTGCATCCATAGTTTGCTATGGACAGAACTGTTTCTACCTTTTGAAAGTCATATTTTGATTACTGTATTGTGGATTTTTGTCATTTGGTCTAGATAAAGATTACTTATTTTTCTAAACTGGCGTGGTGTCCATTTGTAGTGTTTTCACTGTGTTACTGTATGTGTTCACAAATGCTTTACACACTGCCTCTGAGATAAGCCTGTCTGCTCGTGCCAAGCTACCAAGGGGGTGAGCAGTGGTTATTTTAGAAGTGTATCCCCCTTACCCTGACTAGAAGCAAGGGTCCCTATTTGGACAAAGGTACCTACCTCTGCCAACTAGAGACCCCCATTTCTAACAATATATATATATATACACACACACACACACACACACACACACACACAAATGAGCTTCAGTTAAGAGTCAAGTAAATCAGAAAATGTATTCTATCTGTAGATTCAGATCCAGCATAGTGCTAGTCGGAGGGCAGCAAAGAATATACAATGGCAGGAAAAGGTTTCACCAAAATAGTCAAGACGTATATCATTGAGAGTCGCCACTTTGTGATGTTTGAAAATTCTGCTGGAATGAATGCCCAGTCCAAATGGACAGTTATGAAGATAAATAAAAAATACTTCTTATTCAATGTGTTTTCATAAATGTGCCAGTGACTCTGGCTTTATTTTTAATGCACAAGTCCTTCACCCAACAAATGAAAATTTTCCAATGAATGTTATATTTTTTATGGAATCCCAACTCTTAAGAAAATAATCTTCTACTCCCGGCACTTTTTATTACTGGAAATACTGCAATTATAAAAACAATCTCACAATTCATGGAATTTGCTAGGAAGAGATACAATCCAAAGACAACATGTGACATTTCAAGCAGAAAGGTTATACAAATAATGAAAAGCAAAAAGGGGGACTAAAACATTTAGAAAGAATACAAGGGGGTGTCAATCAAAAATACACATCTCACCATGTACCGGGCCAACTGTCAAGCAGCCTATCCTATCCGGAATTTTTTACAACATAGAAGTCTACATAGCATAGACAAAGACTACAACTTGGAGAGGCCAAGGAGAGGTGTAAAATACACTGATGGGCACCCTTGCAAACTGTTGTAGGGGGAGGGGACCATTAAAGTTTACTTAGACTAGCTGCTACCCTGGTGTATAAAAACTGAGGTGAGCAGGGCACTTTTGATGGGTGGAGGCCTTGTGCCCAGTTAGGGGCCTCCACTGCATTCAACATAGCCAACTATCCCACACTCATCCAGACCCTGGAGTCTCAAATGGAATTCAATAGCAATGTTCTTCATTGGTCCTTCTCCTATGTTTTCAACCAACACCAGTTCTGTCTCACGGGCACTTCTAGGTCACAAAAGATACAGATCACCAGCTGAGTCCCACATGATTCCATACTGTCCCTTGTCATCTTTAACATCTACATGGAGCCACTTGCGGCTCTATTCACAGATGGCAGCATCAAAATTCACCAGTATGCCGATGATACACAACTCTACTTAAAAGTCTACTCTGCTCCAGACATCCAACAGCTCAAAGACTACCTGCACCTTATTCAGACTGTGATGTCCAACGCCTACCTGAAGCTCAACTCCACCAAGACACAATTCCTATTGTCAAAAACAACAAGTACGAAATAGTACAAACCTGGCTCAAAGATGTGAAACTTGATGGCTTCACTTGGATTCACACTGGATACCAACATCACACTCAAGGAACAAAAAACAAAGACTGCCGAGTACGGACTCCCTCATTTAAAGAAAGTGGACGTTTCTTTCAGAAAGGGACTTCAGAACAGTTTTTTAAGCTCCCACATGTGAACAGTGGTCCCACCCTGCTTCATGGCCTCCCAGATTTCACATTGGACCATGAAAGAGTGTCTTATACACTGTGGCACATCTCATCTAGGGCTTGAAGACATGATCACATTAACTGCATCCTAATTGAAATCCATTGGCTCCCCCTTCTGGTCCGCACCATTTTCAAAACCGTTGCATCATTTACAAAGCCATCATGACCAGTGATCCAGCGCTAACAATAAAAATAATTTCTCCTATTATTCTTTGGTCATCCAGGTGCAATTATTTCTCTAACACACACACTATATCCATATGACGGTGGGGCCCATAACACCGCATATACATTCACTTACTCATTTGTTCCCTGGATTTCCTCGGTCATGAAACCTAGGAGAAAAACGATTTGCTGGAAGGAGACGGGATACCTCTTTTATAAAGACACAATATTTCTCATTTGCTTTTAAGGTATTCCGCTCATTGGTCGATGGATCAACTAGTAGGAATCAGTTGATGGTGATTAAGACCAGCTCAATCACAATGAACTCTTTTACCATTCCATTATTAAGCTGCGTCCTCCTGAGGCTTGATCCGGGAGAGACGCGTTTTTAGGTAATTGCTGAATTTGCACGTGTTTTTAAGTCTGAATTGGGGGGCTGTTTGAAAACTTGCACATTTCATTTTGGGAACGTCTTTTAATTGTGCTACTCTGTACCTTCACGCTGCTAGGTGATTGAGCTCTTGTATATGTGCTTCACGACTGCATTACGCTCCATCAGGCCGCCATTTTAGGAAGTGCGGTCAGCGTGCTAGGTGTTTTGACGCTGTTCTATAAGAAGGGAGACTGGCGCGAGCGCGCAGCGGACGCGCCGCTGGCGCGCCAAAGGCGCGCCTAAGGCAAGCCCGTCTGCGCCCGTCCGCGTCTGTATCGCGGCCAGGGCCAGCCATTTTGCCAGTGGCTCCCTTCAGGCTAGGACCGTTTGGACTAAAGAGCAGTTACTTGCTATCTCAACTTTAGGCTGTATAAAGCCTATGTGTTTTGATCTTGGTTGGGGGGGGATGAGGAATGCGGCCATCATGAGCTACACTGTAGGGCTTGCTCTTTCAAATTGGATATGGTACCTAGGAAAGGGGGGAAGATATCCATAATTCAGCGGATGTATTGACCTTAGGACCCATATCCAAATCTAGTCCCAGGTCGCCTATTAGGGCTTGCCTGATCAACTGCAGATCTCTCCCTAAACATGCAAGTGACATCTGGCTCTCTCTCAAGACTAATGACTGGGACATCCTGTTTTTAACGGAAACCTGGCTGAGGGAGAGCTCGAATCCAGACATCTCCCTGGCCATTCCCACAGGTTACAGAATGACCAAGGTTGATAGGACTGGCAATAGGCGTGGCGGTGGCCTGGCCGTAATTATGAGGGAAGGCTGGGAGATCTCACATAAGAAAATTGAAGACATTGGGCTAATCGAGGCCATGTCTTTTTGTATTAAATTTTCCACGACCTCTTCTATGGCTGGACTCTTGGTCTATAGACCTCCGAACGCTTTGACTGCCCACTGGCAGAAACTATATGATAGTATTGCTGATCTCTCACTGAGGCATACTAATTTCACTGTTCTTGGTGATTTTAACGTCCATATGGACAATGTGAACTGCCCCTTAGCGGTTCAATTGGGAGATACCCTTAAAGGGTTAAACCTGTTTCAAAAGGTACTCCTACCCACGCATGTAGTAGGCCATACTCTCGATCTTCTTTTCACAAATGATCACACTCTGCAGGTAGAGGATCCTTTACCGGTGACCTGGTCAGATCATTGGTTGGTCCCTTTTAAGCTAACGTGGGCTGCCTGTAATAACCACATTAGATCAACTACTGAGGATAGGAGAAACTGGAGGAAGATTTCACCTGAATCAATGGGTTGCGAGCTATCTAATACCCCCCTAAGCTCATAGGTGACCCGAGCCATGATGCTTCTGTTTTCAGTGAATGGGTAAATTCTGCCCTTGATAAATTATCCCCTATTAAGACTATGAAATTAGCCAGGGATAAACCTTCGGCTCCCTGGTTCTCCACGGAGCTTCAGTACGGAGAAAAGCCTATGTAAGAGGCTGGAGCGTATCTGGCGGAAAAATTATGATCCTTCAGCCAAATGCGAATATAAAGCAGCACTGAGGAAATTTCATAGCTTGAAGCGCAAGTTCATTAGGGACTATGTTGTGAAGCAGATCAAGTCCTCGGACAATTCTGCAAAAGAAGTTTTTAAGATAGTCCAAGGTTTTATGAAACCACTAGCCCTGAAGAGCACTATTCCCCCATCTTTGGCTCTCTGTGAAGATCTAGCTACTTTTTCCAGAATAAAATTTTAACCATCTATTTCTCTTTTCCATCATTGGGATTATCTGATATGGTAATTCATTCCCCACTGGATACATGGTCGGCTTTCCGCCCTTTTGGGATGGAAGCGTCACTGGGGGAATTAAATAAAATAAAATCAGGCTCTCCGTTGGATCCGTGCCCGGCCAGATTTTTTAAGTTATTAGCCCCCTGGTTCAACTCCACATTGAACACCATCTGGAACTCTTCACTAGAGACTGGGGTTTATCCAACTAGCTGGAAAAAGCTTATGTCCAGCCTATCCTCAAGAAAGAGGATGCTGACCCAGCAGAGCTAAAGAATTTTAGGCCCATATCTCTTCTCCCCGCCCCGGCCAAAATTCTGGAAAAAGAAGTCCAGAGACAACTTTCAAACTTTCTGGAATCGAACAACCATCTTCACGATTCTCAATCTGGATTTAGGTCGGGTTATAGCACGGAGACAGCTCTGCTCGAAGTGGCCGAATCGATCCGTGATACCTTAGATCAGGGTAGCTGTGCAATGTTGGTGCTGTTGGACTTGTCCGCAGCCTTTGACACGGTGTCACACAGGATTCTCTTGAACAGACTCCATCATTTAGGAGTGACAGGAATTGTTTTGGCATGGTTCCGCTCATTTCTTGAGGGTCGCTCTCAACAAGTGATTCTTTATCCCCATGTCTCTAGTTCCACCCCTCTGATGTGTGGTGTTCCTCAGGGCTCGGCTCTGAGCCCCACACTTTTAATGTTTATTTGACTCCCCTCGCGGCAATTGTCGAGCAATGTGGGGTGAAGGTTGTCTCGTATGCCGATGATACTCAATTGGTGTTCTCTTTTAGAGAACACAACGAGACAGCTTTCGCCAATTTTAGACAGTGTCTGTTAAACATCTCATCATGGATGACGGATAGCTGCCTGAAATTAAATACTGAGAAGACGGAGGTCTTATTTTTTAATCAACCTACTCCGCCTCGATCTGTGCTGTGGTGGCCGACTGAGTTAAATCCGTCTCCGCTACCAGTTCCCTCTGCCAGGAACCTTGGGTTTAGGTTTGACTCTCAACTCACTGGCAAGGCGCAAATTGCTCATGTATCCTCACGGTGTTTCTGGAAACTGAAGGCTCTGCGGAGATTCCTTCACTTCCTGCCCATGGATTGCAGGAAGTCAGTAGTGCATGCATTAGTCACCTCTCAACTGGACTATGCTAACAGCCTCTACCTTGGTCTTCCAGAGTATTTGATCAGGAGACTGCAGCTTATTCAAAATGCAGCAGCCAGGTTGATCAGGAATGTGCCACTACGACATCATATTACCCCCATTTGCGCAGTCTACACTGGCTTCCAGTAAAGAGGAGAGTGGAGTTTAAGGCTCTGGTTTTGGCACACAGAGCAGTTAGAGGGACCGGTCCTCAATACCTGAAGCGGAGACTTCAGAAATACATTCAACCCAGAGCACTCAGATCTAATGATCAGAATCTTCTGGTGATCCCCCGTTTTGCAAAGACTAGGATCGGTGGCCGTGCTTTTCGGTGAAAACCGCTACCTTATGGAATTCCATGCCGGACCACCTGAGGAAAGCTAACTCGGAAACCATGTTTAGAAAAGCATTAAAAACATGGCTATTCGGCCTGCCCTAGAGACAATGGTCCATCCCGGTCTTTCTCCCCCCTAGGATGGATGCGCTGCTAGCGCCGGGACACTTCCGTTGGAGGTAGCCGTGCGCTCTATAAGCTTCAATAATAATAATAATAATTATGCTAAAGAAAATCACTGAGTCATTTGTTTAAAGAATAATAAAGTTTATATAAAGCTTGAATGCATGAAATTTAGATTAAGCTTATTATTCAGATCATTGCATTTATCATCATTATAAGAATAGTTTGAAATTGCATGGCACTTTTATTAGACGGAAAAACGAGGTTATCATACTAAGAACTCTATAGATCAACCTATCTATCTCTCTAGGGAAATCCTAATAATTCTAATAAAAATCTATCAATAAAAGTTCTCCTAAAGCAGCATCTTTATACTCAACTGGAAAAGGAAAATAACAGCAGCAGCATCAGCTCGTCAGCATCAGCAACCGCAAACTCTCCCATCTACAGCATCTAACTTCTTCAGCATCTCCCGCAGCATCCCGCAGCATTCTAACCCCTCCCACCAAGAGTAGGTCTTCTTATACCCTAATTCTAGCTTACAGCATAAAATGTTTCTTCTTACATGGCGCGATTCATTCTCATTGGTCAAAAACTCAGGTCCATATACATTTTAATCAAACTTCCTGGTCTTAACCAGTTCCGTGTGGAATGTCCATGCAAGCATCGTTTCCCACAGTTCATGCACTTGCTCATCCGTTTCGATCAGTCCAAATTGTATCTTTTTCTGCTACATTTTGTGTAATACAGTTCCGTCTATTGATTCAGGCAGGCTTCTCACGCTTCTTGCTGATCATCTTGGCACACATCTGCTCAGAAGGGTCACAGCAGCCTTGACCATACTTTCATCTTAGCCTCTCGGCATCAGCACGTGATCATCCCTTTTCCACAGCCTTTCTCCTCTATCACATGGTCTCATCCGCTCATGCGCACTCTAATAACTCGCGGCCATTTTATATTACTGCTCGGCAGGCCTAAGCGCACTATTTTCAAAGATAAACAAAATATTATTAAAACAAAGAAATATAAACCCTTTCGTTTCCCTCCGTCTTTCTACGTACCCCAATTAGGTATTACCTAGCAGAAGCAACATATAAAGCTGTCCCTTACTTACCATCGCTTTATTTTGCAACTACACGTTTTATTTGAAAGCACAAATCATGCATTTATTATTTAATTAGTACGCAAAATATTATGTTATGTTAGACACGTAAACAATTATAAGTTAATTAATTTGCACACTGAATTGCGTGTTACCATTAACCCTTAACATACATTGTTGGTTATTTACTCAAACGAACATGTTTATTAATATTGTACGAAAATATTAGGAGGTTAAAAGTTTTACATTTACCCTGCTCCATCAACTCCCCCCTTTGGTGATTTTTAATATCACCACAAAAATCCAAGTTATACAATTTTCTCAGACAGCATATATCTTTTATCCATTTGCTTTTGTTAGTTTACACAACTGTATCCCTTTCAACTTGTCTCTTCGTTTTCTTGTACATGTTCTCTTTTATTTCTTCTAACTCTATTTCACCTATTTCTCTCTCTCTTTCCTTGTTTATCATGTTTTCTTTTTCTATCTTATTCTGCCTTCTTCTTCTCTTTATACATGTTACTGCAAGCTTCAGTACTAATATTATTATTATTATCATTGTTGCTATTATTATAACTTTCCCTATTATTAATCCACTCATTCTTGTTAACCAATTTGTTACAGAAGAAAACCCTTTACCAAGTTTTCCCCAAACACTTTCAACCTCCAGTGGAACAAGTTCTTTGTGCAAATTTGTAATATTTGTTATATACTTCTGTATATTTTCGCTCTTATCTGGAATGTAAGTGCAACAATGTTGGACTTTCAGCATTCCACAGACTCCGCCCTCTTTTGCCAAAAGAATGTCAAGGGCAAGACGATTTTGCATCACCATAGCTCTCATGGCAACCATCTCGGTATTTACCATCAAGAACCCTCGAGCAGTATCTGAAGATAAACGATCTACCACTGTGGATAGTTTCCGAATTCTAAATGCATTCAAAGATATTCCCACTGCTGGTATCAATGCACCAAAAATATCACCTACTATCTCTGAAAAACTTTCCCTTTTTCTACGTGTAAAGGTATTTATCATTTTGTGTGTTCCTTTTTCTTTTCTATCCACATGAAAAATCTTTGGAAAGACCAGGCCTAAGTAACATGACCTATACCAATGGTCCGGCAACCTATAATAACCCCTATTCCCGCAAACATAATAAATCCCTGGAAATATTGAGTCTTTTCCCCCTTTGAATCCCCATCCACCTAGAATTTGGTAATTGTCATGGCAATTGCTGGAACCCACAAAATAATGGTCCTATCTTGTCTTATTTCTTCTAATGCACAACCTTCCCTGTTGGGGCCAATCCAGAGTCATAGCTGCATTTGTCTTTTTCTTGTCATGATGGTCTTCCTCAAACGCCCAAAGAGGTGTTTTTGTCTCTTCTATCACTTTTCTTTGAAATTTCACTCTTCTCTCTTCAACCATTTCTAAAAATACCTTTTCTTCCTTCTTTAACTCACAGGTAAGGTTGTACCTAATTATACTATCTAATGTTAAAATCTTATCTACTAAGAAATATTCACCAAACGTCTTTCCCTCTTTTATTTTGTTAAGCTCGGGAACTACAGAAACTTTTGCAAAAATCTTATCTATATCAGTGTAATAATATTCTAATCTACCTGTTTTATAAAATAAACTTGCTAAAACACTACATGTTATTCCATACGTCACAGGGAGGTGATGATAAGTCACACCCTCTACTACAGATGCAGGCAACTGCATACAAACATAGCAATCTCTTACATCCATTGTTTCTACATACTCATACAGTAATTTAGTAAAAACATTCTTTGAATAATCTGTTATTGATTTGTCCTTATGTAATTCTGCACTACTCTTTAAAATAACTGGCTCGAGTGTTAGCTCCTTTTTCTTTCTCAGTGTTATTAGACTTTTCTACTACAGCTAAACTAATTGGAATAGTTATTGCTAATACCACCCATACTGTTATTAATAATCCTGTACAAAAACAGCACATCTTGCACCATCTACTTAAAAACTCACATTTACATTTTCTATCTCTAGTATTCTCCATTTTGTCTTCTAACCTTATTTATTTGTTTTCTAGAAAATTGTGTCACTACACCTCAGAAATGACTTGCTTGCCACTCTGTACTTCCAATATTTTGTCTTTGCTTGGTACTTTCTTTTAATTCTTTTTCAGAATCCTTTCTTGGTCACATCCGATAAATTCGTCAGTTCGGTGTTTTGTCAAATCCGGTAAAACTATCTAAAATTTCTTCAGGTTTGTTGCTTCAGGTTTGTTGCACTTCTCTTTCTCCGATCAGGTTTCTTTGTTCTGGGTTTTCGTGAGTGTTCAATTCTTCTTTGTGACTAGTCAAAGCACGATACAACCATTGAGGCGATCTATACTTTTGATTTACTTTCTTTATTCTTTTCGTTTTCTGCAAGTGTTTTCCACCTTGTTTTTCTTGCTCTTTTTGACTTGTTATTTCATTCACTTGTTCAGCACTTTTCCCATCCAACCTTATGATTTGGTATCTTAATTTTCTTACTTCGTTGGGCCAATTGTCTCCTTTTCTTGGCCTTTTTGCTTCACTTCCTTTTTCCTCTCTTTCTGTTTTCCAATTTCTTTTTCTTGTCTCTAGTTTTTCATTTCTTTCTTCTCCACTTTCTTCAGACTCTGTTTCAATTCTTTCGTTATTTCCTCTTATTTTGAAGCTTATAATTTCACTTTCATCTACTTGTGGTTCTTTTCTTATCTTCCTTCGTTCACCTATTTCTGTCCCTCCTCGAGGTTCTTCCGAATTTGTGTCAGTCTCTCTATCTGCTTCTAAAATTCCCTGTTCTTGTGTTTGACTATTTGTCCCTATTGCTCCTCGGGGTTTTTCCGATTTTTCTAACCTTTGGTTTGAAACTCTCCCTTCTTCATCCATTAATATTATCTTCGAAGGAATTTTTCCACAACTTGTACTTGGTTGCTCACTGTCACTATTTTCTGGCTCAGTTTCTTCTCTTATGCTTTCAAAATTCCACTTTCTTTTTAGAATTTCTTCACCTTCCGAATGTTCTGTATCAGATTCTGAACTGGTGTCAGATATTTCCAGATGTCGACTTACAGGTCGATCTTCAAATTCTGGAACTTCAGCTATTTCTTCTATTTCCTCTTCTTCTTCTATCGTTGCACTTGTAGTTGGGTCTTCCAGATGTCGACTTACAGGTCGATCTTCAGGTTCTGGCACCCTGTTTGTTTCCTCTTCTCTTTCTGATGCTGAACTGTTATCTGATATTTCCAGATGCCGACTCACATGTCGATCTTTAGGTTCTGGAACTCGGATGGTGTGGCTGGCATGTACCCAGTGTTTCACTCCTGCACACTTGACTGCGGTGGTCGTCACTAGGATCACTTGTCGTGGTTCGTCCCAGCGAGGAACCAAACAGTTTCTTCTCCGGTGGACTTTTATGCGGACCCAATCTCCTGGATTCAAGTCGTGAGCTTGTTTTCTTTCAAGAGTGGTCGCATCCGGTCCAACCTGATGAAACACAGAACGCACCACATCAGCCAATCCTTTGCAATAATCCAGCACTAGATCATCAGTTATAGTCAGTAGCTTGTTGACAGGTACTTGTGCTTGTCTCATTGCTCGTCCCATGATTATTTCATGTGGACTGAGTCCAGTCTTCCTTTCCGGAATACTTCTGATTGTCATCAGAACCAATGGCAAAGCATCTGGCCATTTCAGTCCTGTAGCTTGACACATTTTTCCTAACCTGTTCTTGATCGTTCCATTCACTTGCTCTACTATTCCAGAAGCCTCTGGTCTGTATGCACAATGCAGTTTCTGTTTAATACTAAGTGCTTCACAAATCAGTTTAACTAATTCATTTTGGAAATGTGTTCCTCTATCTTTTTCAATCGTGACTGGAAAACCATACCTTGGAATGAATTCTCGCAGCAAAAGTTTTGCTACTGTGATACTGTCATTCCTTCTTGTTGGATATGCCTCCACCCAACGGGAAAACAAACAGACAACCACTAGAACATACCTCAATATGCTGCAAGGTGGCATTTCAATAAAATCCATTTGCATTCTAGTGAAAGGACCCCCTTCTCGTCCTATTCTTCCTAGACTCACTACTGTCTTTCTTCCTGGATTTAACTGTTGACAAATAAGACATCTTTGACAAAGACTCTCAGCTATGGCTCTGAATTTTGGATTGTACCATGTTTGTCTAAAAAGTCTGATCATTGAATCTCTCCCAATATGGGCTTGTCCATGGTACATCCGTGCCATGTCAGAAATCATGCTATCAGGCATAACTGGTCTCTCATCCCTGTAAACCCATACATCAGTTTCTTCATGTTTTCTACATCCTGCTTTTAGCCAAGTATCTTTTTCTTCATCCTCTGCAGCATCTTGTAACTGTCTCACCTCATCCCATGTTTCAATAGAGTTAGTAAAAAGCAAAGGACAAGAAATATGCTCTCTTTCACGACATTTATTCAAAGATACCACATTCTTTGCACAGTACTGTGCCATCTCGTCAGCATATTTGTTGCCAACAGTAATGTAGTCTTCCCCATTTTTATGTGCATTGCACTTCACAACAGCGATCTGTTTAGGCAGCTGTATCGCCTCAAGCAACTTTTTCACAAAATCTCCATTTCTGATGGGCGTCCCTGCAGACGTCAAGAAACCCCTTTGTGACCAAATCTGACCAAAATCATGCACGACCCCAAAGCCGTACTGGCTGTCAGTCATAATCGTAACCCGTACATTTCTTCCCAACTTACATGCTTGAATCAGAGCTACTAATTCTGCAACTTGGGCAGACCGTACACCTTTCAGACAAGATGCTTCCAATACAGTTGCTACTGTGCAAACTGCATATGCTGCACTTAGAACTCCATCACTCGTTCTCAAACATGAGCCATCCACAAACAGAATATAATCTGATTCTTTCAAAGGCTCATCTCGTATATCAGCTCTTGGTTTTGTACAGTATTCGAGCACATTCAGACAATCGTGATCTACTTCATCCATTTCAATCACATTCTCTTCATCTGGCAATGATGTTGAAGGATTCACATTCATACATCTGTCAATGGTCACATTATCTGCACTCAAAATTACCTTTTCATACCTAGTCAGCCGACTATGTGTCATGTATTGTGTTTTCGTTCTTGTCAAAAGAATTTCCACAGAATGGGGAACATACACTCTCAATGGATACCCCATCACTATGCCTTCACTCTGTTCCAGACTCACACAAGTAGCAGCAACTGCTTTCAAACATCCAGGCAACGCTTTTGCTACCGGGTCTAAAACAGCAGAAAAATATGCAATTGGTCTTTTCATAGTTCCATGTCTCTGCACCAAAACTGAAAATGCACATCCATCTCTTTCACTGCAATACAGCTCAAAAGCTTTCTCATAGTCAGGCATTCCCAATGCTGGAGCCTCACACAATTTCTTTTTCAGCTCTCTGAATGCTTTCATTTCTTCATCATTCATTTCAAAAGGATCTTTAACATCCTTCTTTGTCAGTTTCTGCAATGGTTTAGCAATTAGTGAAAAACCGCTTATCCATTGTCGACAATATCCAACCATTCCCAAAAACATTCTTACCTCTCTTTGTGTCATTGGAGCTCTCATTCCTTGAATCATTTTTATTCTTTCTGTCGTTACCTTTCGCACTCCTTTCTCTATTTTATGCCCTAAATACTGGACTTCTTGTTGACAAAACTGCAATTTTGAAGGGGACACTTTATGTCCTCTTTTGCTAAATGATTCAGCAAAGCAATTGTATCATTGACACATGCTTCTTTTGTTTTTGATGCCACCAGTAGGTCATCAATGTACTGAACCATTACTGACTTTTCTGGCATTCTTAAGTCTTCCAATGATTTCTTTAGGATCTTATTAAAGATTGAGGGACTTTCTGTGTACCCTTGAGGAATTCGGCACCATGCCAAAATACGCTCTTCAAACCTAAACGCAAATATTGGCTGGCTATCTGGATGCAATGGAATAGAGAAAAATGCATGACATAAATCAATTACTGTGTACCGTTCTGCTTCGCGTGGAATCTGGTATAGAATCACAGCAGGGTTCGGTACTATTGGGCAACAAGGCACAACAATTTTGTTTACCTTTCTTAAATCCTGTACGATTCTATAGGTTCCGTTTGGCTTTTTCAGTCCCATTATTGGCGAATTACATGGACTGCTCATGATTTCTTTTAGAATCCCTTGTTCAATCATTTTATTTATTACTGGCGTTATTCCTTCTATTATTTCTGGAGTCAATTTATACTGGGGCGTATTTGGGTAACTCGTTCCTTCTTTTACTGTTATTTTTACAGGATCTACTCCTTTCATTAATCCTACATCTTCTCCTGTCAAGTCCCACACTTCTTCTTTCACTGTCCTTTTCAACTCAATTGGGATTTTCTCTGCATCAAATACAGGAAACATGCCATTTACTTCTGGTTCTAAATTTACCATTGTCATTTTATACAGCACATCCTCATCTGGGGTCTGAAATGCAATTCCGTCTGGAGTACAATAAATTGTGCAGTTCATTTTGCACAATAAATCGCGTCCTAAAAGGTTCACGGGACTACAATCACACACCACAAATCGGTGCATTTCACTAAATGGACCAATTCTTACCTTTACTAATCTAGTAAGAGGCGTTTCAATTTGCTGATTGGAAACTCCAACCACTTGGATATGTTCACCTGAAATAGGAAGATTTGGAATTTCCACTGACCTAACAGTAGAACGGGTAGCTCCAGTGTCAACAAGGAATGTTACATTTGCACCATTCACTTCTCCATCCACAAATGGACCTGACTGATCTACCTCTAGAGTTGCGCCAAGCACGCACTCTTCCCTCTCTCTTAGGCACCGTCATGAACTTTCATCTGTTTCATCCTCACTCTGTCGTAACCAATATTGTGAAATTTCAGCTGCACGCGACAACTGTTTTACCTGTTCTCCTCCGTAGAATCCTGTTTCTGCACTGTATTTCTGTTGGTTAGCACTCTTGGGAAGTGGTGGTTTTGGCACCTGACCTTGTTGAGTAACTACCTCACTGTGCACCTGTGAATTTAATGATTGATTTTCCACATTAGGTCTTGGAGGAAATTTACACTCGTTTCTCCAATGTCCTAGCTTTCCGCAGTTGTGGCATGGCCACTTTTTCTTTGCCTCATCTATGCTCATTTGTCCTTTTCCTTTACCTATATTAGGTCGGGATTTAAACTGTCCTGTTTCACTGCTAGTATTATTCAATTGAGCTTCTTGCTTCTCTGCAACTTTTACCTGTGCCCACATGGCTTTTTCTTTTAATTTACGCTGTTTACTCTCAATTTCATCACTGCAATACTTAGCATATCTCAAAACTTCATCCACTGTGCTATTCTGCCATCCTATCAAGTGCTGCTTAATCCTTTCACTTATCTCTGGTGTTAACCCATACACAAACCTATATACAAAATGACTCATGTCCTTCTCACTTAGTGTCTCATAACCACTATACTGTTTGAAAACCAACAACAATCTCTCATAGTACGCGTGCACTGACTCTTTGCTTTCCTGTGTTGTTCTGTCTATTTTTACCCAATCTGTTTCTTTTGGTGGAATTTTATTCTTCAAAAAGGTAACTACTTGATCATACTTCCTCATCACTTCTGGACCTGGCGCTCCTGTTTTAGCATCCCTTGGATATTCTACAGTTGGCCAATCAATTGTAATCTTACATTCGGTCCACAAATCAGCTGGCACTACTATATCAAACAATCCATCTAGATCTATCCACAGCACTTTTGACACCTTAACAAATCTCTCCACTTGTCTGTACCATTCTACTGGTTTCTCTCTCAATTTTGGGAAGTCATTTGTAAATGACAGTATATCCTGTCTGGTCCACGGAACATGCACATAACTACCACCTGGTGTTTCTCTCATCGGGTATTCCCTAGCAACTGGTTCCCTATCTGTCACTGCAAAAGCCAAAGAAGCTTTATCTGTTGTTTTCTCATTCCTCTTTGTCCATCTATTTCTCCATCTATCCACATCACCCCATTTTCTCAATAAAACAATCAGCTCTTTTATTTGGGTCAGTCTTCCTGATGTGTTCAAATTCTCTATGTCTTTCTCACAAAAATCTACTCTGTACGGTTTCTGCAACGTCCTTACTTTCACAAATTCTACTCCTAGTTCACCTGCAATCTCTTCCAATTTGTCATGTAAATTTCTAGCTCTCCAAGTAAGACTCTTGCTCAAAAACATAATCTCGTCATCCTGATAATTTTTTAGTTTTTCTGTTCCAATTGTTCCCAAAATCAACTCTTCCATGTCTATTTTTAACCTAATTACATCTAATTGTTTTTCTTCCGGTTCTTTTGCTTTTAGCGCTTTCATCCATTCATTTAACTCTTCTGGAGTCGGACCTACAGGCGTACTATTTAATTCTATCCAATCACTGCTTCTTTCTGGTGTTCCTGATGCGGACTCTGTCACCATAGGCATTCTCCTAATCTCATTCTCATTTATCGTCAAATTTGTAGGTTGGCTTGGTCTACAGGTACTAGCCAAATTGTGTGCACCTTCATTATTCAGTTCCATCCCTTCTCTTTTTCTTTGCAAATGTGAATTCATGGGAATCACCAAGGAATGTTAATTAATTTTCTGATTCTCAAAAATTGGCATTACTGGACCGATTGTTACTGGTACAGTTACAGCTTCCATATTCTTTGTCAATTCTCTTATTTTCTCAGTCAATTCTTTTGTCGTTTTTGCTAATTCAATTGCATTGTCACTTTCTGTCTCTTCATTTTGTGAAGTTTTAAATGTTTCTTGTGACCTATTTATTTCATTTCTTCGTTCGGGTTTTTTATTCCTCCCAGTTTCCATTGGCGGTGCATTAGGTGTCACCACCGCAGAAGTCTGTTGGTATGGAGGTGGGTTTCTGTTTAAAATATCTTCCAGCAATTCGTCATCTGTTTCACTACCACCATACACATACTTTTCTACCACTACATGTTTCTTTTTCTCGGTACACTTTCTCTTTGCTTCTTCCTCAACCGCAAAAGCCGGAAACAAACCTCCTGCCATGTTAGCGTATCTCCAACGCTTTACTCTGACCTCATGATTTATTCCCCACAACCTTCCAGGCATAAACTCATGATTCTTTAATCCTCTGGATCTCTCTCGCTCATACATCTCATCTTCCCATTCCGTTAAAGCTTCAAACTGTGTCGGTCTGGGTTCTAACATTACCATCTTTTCTCTCAAATTCCGTAATACAGCTACATTGAATGAACCATTCTCAGGAAAAGCCAATGCTCCATCGTTCTTGGTGTATTTTGTCCAATTTTCTAACCATATGCATGTATGATATCCATATTTCAGCATCATATGTGAAGCTGGTGATTTCGGCGGAGGAATTATTTGTCCCTCTCTAGTCACTACCTTTTTGTCCTTCTTAAAGAAGTTCTTAACTTTCGACATCCAAGACGTTTTCTCTTTTCCATACTCATAGTACAACATGATTCACAACCTTTTTTTCTCCTCAAACAATCCGCAATTCAATACTGTTCCCTATGCGTTATTTCAACCAATACTAGCGCGACTCACACCAACACTCCAATCACAGCGATTTCTGTCTACGGCGCACTGTCCAATCCCAGCGCGGCTTTTGTCTACGTCAGTCCTGCTCCTGTTCTCATGTGACTAGCGCACTGTCCAATCCCAGCGCGCCTTTTGTCTACGTCACTTTGCTCTTGACCCCTCCTTTACAAAATTTATCGGCAATTTTCTTTTTCAACAATTCTTGTTAATTACAACATTTTATCCACATTTCCATTGTCTGATTCGCTAAACCGAAAAGATAGCTTTGACCATTCACACAAGAATTCTGTATTTTCCAGTAGGCAGCGCTCACCTCTACCCTACCACAGAACTTTCAGTTTCGTCGATAAAGTAGCACTTCCCTCTACCTTACCCTTCTTTCAAGCAATCAGTAAACCCGTTTCTCTGGGGATAAAACAAATGTGGAGACTATACTTCTCCTGAGAATTAAGGCCAGAGTTTCACAAGAAAACCGATCACTATTTCACTTACACACCTTTTATACGCAAAATGTCCCTAGTATAACACAACCTGTGTTATTACCAAAAATGAACTCAGACAGTGTAAAATTCCATGCGACTTCTCTTGCCACACGTGTTCCACTTCCTACTTCCCGGAAGCGTGAAAACTTACATATAACATAAAGCGACTCAACAAAAAGTGTTAGACATAAACTTATCAATAATCTATAATCATAAATCAATAATCACCAAACTAATCTATAGTAACCATAACTCTGCTACCAAGAAATCTGATCCAGCGCTAACAATAAAAATAATTTCTCCCATTATGCTTTGGTCATCCAGGTGCAATTATTTCTCTAACACACACACTATATCCATATGACGGTGGGGCCCATAACACTGCATATACATTCACTTACTCATTTGTTCCCTGGATTTCCTCGGTCATGAAACCTAGGAGAAAAACGATTCGCTGGAAGGAGACGGGATACCTCTTTTATAATGACATAATATTTCTCATTTGCTTTTAAGGTATTCCGCTCATTGGTCGATGGACCAACTAGTAGGAATCAGTTGATGGTGATTAAGACCAGCTCAATCACAATGAACTCTTTTACCATTCCATTATTAATCATTATGCTAAAGAAAATCACTGAGTCATTTGTTTAAAGAATAATAAAGTTTATATAAAGCTTGAATGCATGAAATTTAGATTAAGCTTATTATTCAGATCATTGCATTTATCATCATTATAAGAATAGTTTGAAATTGCATGGCACTTTTATTAGACGGAAAAACGAGGTTATCATACTAAGAACTCTATAGATCAACCTATCTATCTCTCTGGGGAAATCCTAATAATTCTAATAAAAATCTATCAATAAAAGTTCTCCTAAAGCAGCATCTTTATACTCAACTGGAAAAGGAAAATAACAGCAGCAGCATCAGCTCGTCAGCATCAGCAACCGCAAATTCTCCCATCTACAGCATCTAACTTCTTCAGCATCTCCCGCAGCATCCCGCAGCATTCTAACCCCTCCCACCAAGAGTAGGTCTTCTTATACCCTAATTCTAGCTTACAGCATAAAATGTTTCTTCTTACATGGTGCGATTCATTCTCATTGGTCAAAAACTCAGGTCCATATACATTTTAATCAAACTTCCTGGTCTTAACCAGTTCCGTGTGGAATGGCCATGCAAGCATCGTTTCCCACAGTTCATGCACTTGCTCATCCGTATCGATCAGTCCAAATTGTATCTTTTTCTGCTACATTTTGTGTAATGCAGTTCCATCTATTGATTCAGGCAGGCTTCTCACGCTTCTTGCTGATCATCTTGGCACACATCTGCTCAGAAGGGTCACAGCAGCCTTGACCATACTTTCATCTTAGCCGCTCGGCATCAGCACGTGATCATCCCTTATCCACAGCCTTTCTCCTCTATCACATGGTCTCATCCGCTCATGCGCACTCTAATAACTCGCGGCCATTTTATATTACTGCTCGGCAGGCCTAAGCGCACTATTTTCAAAGATAAACAAAATATTATTAAAACAAAGAAATATAAACCCTTTCGTTTCCCTCCCGTCTTTCTACGTACCCCAATTAGGTATTACCTAGCAGAAGCAACATATAAAGCTGTCCCTTACTTACCATCGCTTTATTTTGCAACTACACGTTTTATTTGAAAGCACAAATCATGCATTTATTATTTAATTAGTACGCAAAATATTATGTTATGTTAGACACGTAAACAATTAGAAGTTAATTAATTTGCACACTGAATTGCGTGTTACCATTACCCCTTAACATACATTGTTGGTTATTTACTCAAACGAACATGTTTATTAATATTGTACGAAAATATTAGGAGGTTAAAATTTTTACATTTACCCTGCTCCATCACCAGCATCCCCACTTATCTTGCAGACATGCTCACCATCGTGGGTGGCTCTTGGCACATCCTCAGGAGGACACAGCCAGACTGGAGACTATGTAAGGTAAAAATTAAATAAACAAGGCAACAAGCCTTTTCTATCTATGTAACCGGGATCTGGGACAAGATCCTCGTATCCAGCAGAACCACCCCAGCACTGTTCCAAAAGAGTATAAGATGTATCTCCTTCAAGAACAATGCATTACAATGCAGTAACAGTTCACGTCTGCTCCCTCTCCTCTAACTAGTGGGCTTTATGCTTGCCTTTGACCCAGTACGGCACTCTGCTGCCTTTGGACTAGGTATGAGCTATACAAATACCACATACATACATACATACATAAGGAACGCTCTTGGTGGCATCAAAGGCTTTCTAGACACAGTGAAAGGCAATTACAGAAGTTATTGCCCTGATCCTGAGGAACATCATGTCCTTTATGCGGTTGTGAAAAGGCAGGAATTCAGCTTTTGCAAAGCAACAGTCACCATTAACTGTTGCAACCTCTTGACTGGATATGGCCCATTCAGAACACACTGGCATAGGAGAATCAGGACCCAGGTAACCCACGATGTAAGGTTTCCAATAGATGGATAAATTAGAGATGCAGTGGAATGGGAGCTGGATATATGAATCCAGTTTATGGCAACAACTGTTTAGAGTATAGGTCTGCAGGGTACAAGAACATGAGCAATTAGGATTCCATGTAATGGAAATTAGGAGGACAGGGAGTGTCCTCTTACCTGTGTTTCAAGTAACCATGGATGGTGCACATTCTGTCTTTTTTCCTGTTTCTTGAATAGATATAAATTGTAGCAGCAACTATTTAATTTTGATGCTCAAATGTAATAAACGTTCTGACCAAGGACTGGCAAACTAACAGGAACAAAACACAAATATAGGAAAACTGCTATTGCGCAACGTCACACTTTACTTTATAGGTCTTTTTTTGTAGAATTAGGAATTCGTTGATATCCTAGAATAGAAGTAAAATTATATGCTTTAACAGTCACTGAATTGAGAGCGAGTTGTCTGAGTGCCACTCTGTAGTGAATCACTTCCAAACAAGCATGTGTAATTAGGAGCCAAGCATCAAGCCAATTAGAGATGCCAGATTTAGAGCACTAGAATTCCAAATACGTCAAGGCAGTCCAAAAAATAATTTTGTACTCTGTGCTAATTTACATCAATCCTGTTCAGGTGGATCAGAAGGTGATGCAAATTCAAAGGCCTTCCTATAGGCCATAGACTTTGCCAATGCAAAGTGAGCTCGGGGTGCAGGGTGTGGCCTTTGGCCAAGCCCTGGCGCCTGCATTCTGTGCTGCTAGAGCCATATCTGCGTCCTGGCCCATTTTCTAAATCTGAGCAGTGGTTATTAAACTGGAAATCCAGGTTCGCAAACTTAGTATAGGTTCACAGTGTTCATCAACTGCAACTATTTAAAGGAGAAAAACATCTTTCTCCCCTCTATGGTGTGCCCTAATCCACCGGCTTTGGGGTGCACTTACTATGTTCCCACATGGCCCCTGTAAAAACTTTTGTTTCTACAGCAAGGTTTTTGATGGTGATAGAAATTAATTAACTGAGTGCTTTATTTGTAAAAGAATGAGTGTCGGTGCCCAAAGCCCTTCTCCTAAGCCAGCACCCAGTACAATTAAATGCCGGAGCTCTGAATATCGAGGCTGCATAGCTGGAATCCATCTTATACCTCCTTAATCCACCACCAGACACTGCCGCCCCTTTATCTCACTCTTAGAGGTTCCTGCTTTCGCCCTATGTGACGGTTTTTCAGTCTCTCTCTTCATCCTTCTTTCCCCTTTCTGTGTTTTTTCTCTCTCTTGCTCTCGGTAAATGACTGATGAGGATAAATAAGTGCTGGTCTCCAAAGATTAGTGATAGTAGGCCTACCGGCAACTACTGGCTCAAATGAAGCACTGCATTAACCTCATTACTGGCAACTAGATCCATAATTTCGGACCTTCTCAGTGAAAACATGAGAAACTCATGTTCTTTAAGCAGCACATCTTGATCGCAAACTAAGAAATGGCCAAAGGATAAATAAAAAAACATTTCCACCTTTGAGATTCAATTTTATTTCCAAAACTTCTGTTCATGAACAGACTTAACAACGTGGATAGTCATACCTTTTTCTTTTTCTAAAAAAGTTACGGATGGATTTGGACCAAACCGAGCAAAGGTCTAAGTAGCGCCAAGCTCTATTATCCTTCCAGATTTGGAGTACTTCTTTTCAGCAATATTTACCGCAGCAGAAAGCAAAGATTCGCATGGGAACTAAACATTCTGAGAACCCTTTATGACCCTCTAATACTCTCCCCCCCCCTCCCCGCCAACCAACCCGTATAAAAGTTTCACAATAATTTTTCAGTGAATGTGTACTTATTTATCTAAAAGGTTTTATGCAGATACATCAAATAGGTCCAAAGTTATTAAGGATCCAGGCAAGAGCTGTGTTCTGTAAATTGCAGCGCAGCCATGCCTGCAGAATGGCTGTTGAGAATTCTATAGTGTATAATTATGAGTCAATGACAGAAAAATAAATTTTGTGCCAGTGGTATGTAACAATAATTGGCACAATTAATGTATAATTAATTGTGAGCCGACGTCTGAAAGCCTTTCTGAGCCAGCTGTGACACTAAAACACTGCTTGTCCTCATACTGAAATCTTAGCAGCCGTAACATGGTTGCTTGGATACTTAATCTGAAGGCTGTCTGCTAATAGAACTGCTGTCTTGTTTACTCTTTTAACAAATACGTGCTATATACTTAATTCCTGAGTACCACAAGTAAAACCAATATAATAACCACATACTGACAATGTTAAGCTTTTATTCTTTGCACCTGCCCTTGCTCTGTTTTACCAAAATTCGCTTTATTGCCCTCCCCTCCTCCACTTGTGTACTGTACAGGTGACGGTGCCATGGGAGATGCTCTGATTTAAGCTCTGCCAAGTTAGCTAGGTGAATGTGTTGTACAAATAAGATATTCAGTCAGTACTAAACACTACTAAACAGTGATTCCCTGCTGCCCTCAAGTGTAATACCTACATATTGGTCCTTTAACTGTACCTCCAGGGGATGACTCTCTGTTGCTTCAAGGTGTACTCCATAGAACACACCATCTGGTGGTCTTCAAGCTATCCACATGTAATGCACTCCATTAAGGTTTCAACCTAAAGAACTGACCACTGCTTAAAGGGTAGGTATGCGCAGCTGCACCTATTTCTCGCATCTCATGCTCCGATGCACCATGCACATCTTTGAATCTCAACCAGCACCTCCCATATAAGTCAAACTACATCCAATACTCTGTAATCCAGATCCCTGAAAGGGTGACAGGAACCTGATGCAAATCAGTGTTTTGTGGCACTGTCATGGGTATGACGCACTATGTGAATGCTACAGTATAATACAATACATAAACACAACAATTTTAGCATCAGAAAGACATTAGGTATCACTCCCTATATATCACATATACTTAATTTTTGTAATGGTAAAATGAGGGGTGAGGAGTTAAAAAAAAAAATATCTACTTGCCCTAGGGACGCAATGTGTCAGAAATCTTCTTGTCCTGTAAAAAACAAATCCACTTGTTGCTTTTGGTGGCAAGCAGTGAGATGACACATTTTGGATTTGGAATTTCCTATGAATTGGTGCACACCTGCTAATTTGCATGGTGAAGGGTATTCCCCAATTTCTCTCCAATCTCCATCCACACTAGAAAATGTTGGAGGTTTACTCCCGACAGACAGAAGTAAAACTTTTTCCAGGGTGTGGGAAAAAAGGGGTGTAGAAAACAGTGAATTTGCAACCGCGCAGCAGATTTTCATGAGCAAATATAACATAAGAACATGTATATATGTAAGGTACATATATACCTTACATATGGGGAGAGGATGTAGCCGAACGGCTAGGGCGGTCGATCTCAAATCTGGGGAACCAGGTCGAGTCTCGGCAATGACGCTCAACATCCTATGATTCTGGGCAAATCACTTCATCTCCCCGTGCCTAACAAAAATTAATGTGTCCTTTTGTAATGCAACTGGTGCTCATGTAAAGTGCTCCGATACCTTCGGGTCTAGTTCACACTATATAAAACTACGGAAAAAAATAAAAATAAGGTGAACCGTCAAGCTAGGGTCTTTTGGCACTGAAATAACAGATGTTTGCTACTCGACTTAATGAAACTCATGTTATCCATCTTAAAAGGACAAAAGGCTTAGGTGACCTGCTGGGATTTGAACCTGTGACCATGTATATCTGCTCATGCAAAAATGCAATATTTAAAAGTTTGCTAAAAGTGAGGTTTCCAGGCATACTTTGGTAAAATGTCCTGAATTTCTGCAAGTCATAAATCTGTACCAATGCAAGGACAAATATCTCTGAGTGTACTCTTGTGTCTTTCTTTAAGAATTGGGCTCCTACTTGCTGCTCATAACTGCTTTCACTAATTGTCCCTCATTTCTTTTTTAAATATTGGCATATTTTGGTGGCTCAGCAAAACGGTATCTAAAGTTGCACAACATTTTAGCAAAACGCTTTTTCAAGTTGGATATTTTTTGTATACTTTTTAATTTGATAACAAAAAGTCATCAATCTTGCTGTCAGGCTGCTGCATGTAATCAGTGAGCATTAGAAGTAACCTCAAATTATTACATTTTGCAAATATGTGTACATGTTTTGAATTGGAGCCAGTCAGCAATACAAACTGAGTTTACTACATTTCCTTACAGCGCTGGCTCTAATGGAAAAATGCTTTGCATCAATGCATCATATATACACGTTTAAATCATAGGTATATAAAAATACACATTTTGCTTAAGTGGCAGGCAAACCTTTCACAGATTTGTACTGTAAACTGCCAGACAAAGAGTTTGTTCTTTAAGAGGCTGAACCTACTTTTCCAAAGGAAAAAGTAAACATGAAAACATGTTGCCCTTGTCCCCAAACAATATGTCTTTGGTGTCGGGCAATCGGAATTCCACAACTCTGTGAAAGTCTTGCTAATTAAATCTCATCAACATTGACCTGGAATGACTAGAGGATGGGGGGTTTTCTTCGGGTTGAGGCACATGACTGTCACACCAGGCCACATGATATGTGCCAAAACAACTAAGCGGTAGCGGTTTCTTTATTGTTCACAAGGCCTTTCATTGGTAAGGTGAGATGGGGTCTGCAACACTGAGTTCCACATGCTCACAGACTGCTCGATACAAGCTGTGCTTTTCAATGTAAGCAGATGATTGTTATGCCCATCAGTGTACACTGAGAACCAGCATGTAACAGCTTTTAGTCAGTAACAAGTCTAGGATGAGGAGAGTATGTACTTGCTTTTCACCACAGTGAAAAGGACATAACCCAAACAAACATCCTTTAGGGGAGTATATTCTAGTATGTAATTAGTGGAACACAGCATAAAAGTAGGAGGAACTATATGTGGGGTCTGCCATACATCCTCTAAGTAAAGGTCTTGCCTTACCTTTCTCTAATGTTTGGGTGCATCCAATTAAAATTTCATTGGCAAGCACAAAGGGCCAGACGTACATAGGTTAGGCTTTGCGATTACCAAATAGCGAATTTTTGCGATTCGCTATTTGGGAATCGCAAACACCCATGTACTAATGTGTCTTTGACACATTTTCCGTTTCCCAGTGGGTCGCTAATAGACCTACCTCATAAATATTCAAGAGGTAGGTCTCGGTTTGCGACCCATTGGAAATCGCTAAACTCACAGGAATGGTGGCCTGCTGGGTGAGCAGACCACCATGTCTGTGACTGCTTTTAAATAAAGCATTTGTTTTTAAATATAGCCAATTTTCCTTAAAAGAAAATGGGATATATTTCAAAATATAATATGAAAAGTTTTCTTTCATTTTTTAAGAGCAGGCAGTGGTTTATGGGACCACTGCCTGCTCTTGAAAAATGTTTTCCCCAACATTCACAATTCCATTTGTGAATGGGTTACCACCACCTCTGAGTTGGCAGTAAAATGTGAATGTTTTGCAATCGCATTTCGGTCACAAAACATTCACACATACCACTGTAAGTCATACTAGGAAGAGACGCCCTAAACACGACCCTTCCTAATGCTGAATCGCAAACCCAATTTGCAAATTTTATTTTTTCAATAACTTTATTTGGTCAATAAATCACAGACTCATGATACAAAAAAAGAAAAAGCAATATCTCGACATTTCATAATTCCAGTACAATAAATAGTAATGTGCAATGTAGCTCTTGGATGCTTAGAGGGGGCATCTTTCCCAGAGTACAAATGCATATAATACAATAAACAGACCGTAATGACATATTCAATATGTTAAATGTTCTTATAGCTACCGCTAGTTATCTACATCTATTTCTTCACTTATTACTTAGCTACAGTACTTACAGATTTAAATTTTATTCTTCTCCCCATATTTGTACAAATTTCTGGATAGTCCCTATCCTAAGGGAATAGAGTTCTTCTCTTTCTCTCGAACTTCTCATTTTGGCTACCCATTGTGCGAATTTTGGTGGATCCGGTGATTTTCAATTTTGTAAAATCAGGGACCTAGCTATTAAAGAAGCATTAGAGACAAATTGTTTTTGTCACAAAGTTAAAGTTGGATTAGAGATCCCAAACAGAATAGCAATAGGATTGGGATCTATGCTATGTTGAAGTTGCCTACTAACTGACTGAAAGACCCTAGCCAAGTAGTCGGTCAGTTTAGGGCAAGAGAAGCAGATATGAAACCAGTCCCCTCTTAAGTGATTACATCCAAGACAACCTGATGATATTTCTGGGAACATTTTGTGCAATTTATCGGGGGTTTAGTATAGTTGCCATTTGGAAAAGAGTGCCATTCGTTTGTAATTCGCCCCACGAAGGGCCGTAGTGGACCATTTATTATAGTCCTTCCATTGGGCTGCCTCTATATGACACCCCGTGGTCTCCTGCATTTTTAGAAGAGCTCTCGGGATTATTTCATCATAAATTTGTTGCTGCAGGATATGATACCAGTTCCCAATTCCCGACATTTGTTTAACATATAATGCATAAGTTACAGCTTCAGGAAGTGAACTCTCGGGAAGCTGTAGCTTTTTGACTAAACTCAAGATTTGAAGATAGGAAAATACTAAGGCCGAGACTTCTTCTGTTTTATCTTCTGTAATTTGTTTTCAAGACTTCATCTCTCCTTGTATTACTAAATCTTTTATTTGATGAATTCCTAGCCTTTCCCAACTTTTTAAAGTCTGTGGATCCATTGAAACTCCTAGTTCCCTGCAGTGTCTTAGTTTAGTTTCTAGGTGTAAGGGTGTAAATTGATACTCTTCCTTTAATTGATTAAATCTATCATGAATTGTGCGGGGAGTCTTATATTTATAGTGTTTGGGTAGCCTGGGGATTTTAATAAAAGATTTGAAATCTGTATTTTTTTTCCAATAACATTTTGATGAAGATAATAATTGAGCCCGTAATCGTGTGCTGATATTACGCATCCACACAAGTCCTAGAAGGCGGCTTGAAAATATTTTTTAATGTGAGGAAGCCCTAAACCTCCTTTTTCCGGGCTCAGTTGCAGTGTTGTTAATTTGGTCCGTGGTTTCGTCCCTGCCCAGACGAATTTCCGTACTAATTGATCTATTTCTAAAAAATATTTATGTGGAATCATGATGAGAATATTTGACAAAATTAAAAAAAAATAAAGGAAGTACCATCATTTTTATCAATGCGGCTTTTCCAATTATAGATAGAGGTAGATTATTCCAGCTGTTTAAAATCTTGCTAACTTTATTGAGCGTTGTGATATAATTGAGTGCAAACAGCTGTGTATAATCGTGTGAGACCCAGATACCAAAGTATCGAACAGGATTATTTTTTGCCACCTCGGTCCGAAGGGCCTGGGGTAGAATCTGGTCATGGCAATTGAATAATAAGATCTCCAATTTACTGTCATTGATTTTATACCCATCCCCCCCCAAATTGGAGAATGTTTCAATCGTGTCGAATGTTTGCTTAATATTTGCCATATCTGCTTCAAGATAGAGGATTAGATCATCCGCAAATAGCTTCAATTTGGGTGCCCCTATTACTGGTGGCTTGATTAAGGGGTTTTGGCGTATCTGATTCGCTAATGGCTTGATGTACAGGGGAATAAAACCAGAGACATCGGGCAGCCCTGCTGGATACCCCTCTGGATCTCAACTGTACCAGCAGTTTGTGAATTGATTACTATTTTCGCCTGGGCTTTACTGTATAGTTTCTTAAGTATGTCCACTATGTCTAAAGGGAAATCAAATTTCTTTAGTACAGTAAAAAGAATATTACAGATCAAAGGATTTTTCTGCGTCAATCATAATGATTGTCGCTTTCGTATTACTATTAGAAAAAAATCAATCGCCTGATTTAAAAAAATTGTATTGTTGGTAAGAAATCTTTCTAGTAAAAAGCCACATTGATCCTCATGAACCAGACTTTGAGCGACTAAAGTTATTCTCGTTGCCAATATTTTTGTAAAAAATGTATAATTGTTATTTAGTAGACTGATGGGGCGATAATATCCGGGTATATCCGGTGACTTCCCCTTTTTTAAAAAAAGTAACTACGACTGCTTTGGCAAATGTCTTTGGAATATGGCAACCTTCCCAAATTGCATTATATAAAGAGAGCAATAAATTGTTTAACTGTGGCAAGAAGATTTCATAGAATTCGAAGTGTATTCCATCAATATGAACTTTGAGCTTAGATTGCTGTATTATCCCGGCCAGTGCATTATAGCGTGTGAGTTAGTTGATCATTCCTACAAAATCTTTGCGCCTTCGCGCTGCTAGAATAGACATGTCCAAGTAGATTCTGAAAGTAAAATTCTCAGGAGAGGTGAATGATTTTTTTGGGAATGCTCGAGATAAAATTTGTTCTCTGATTCTGCAATCTCCGAAATTGATCAGAATTGTTCTTGGAAATTTGGGATTTGATGGACGAGTTGCTGGTACCCGATGGGCCCTGTTGATAGTCAAGTCTCCTATATCTTTTGTGCTTTCCGGAAGAACAACTTTACGCATCAGTTCATTTAGGAATTGGACCGGCAATTTGCCTGCTTCCCGATCTTCTGGCATGCCAATGAACCTTAAGTTAGTGCATCAAGCGCGATTTTCAATATCGCCATTTTTAACTGCAGATCATCGAGTACTGTTTGCAATTTGATCAGATTGCTTCCATGATCATTGTGTTTTATTTCTAAAGAGGACACCTTCTGTTCAACCTGTGTCAGATGAGTTGAAAGCTGATGAAAATTTTCATTAAGCTGGCCCAATTATTCACTAGTCTTCTGGTGCGGCAATTCTTGAGAGAGCTTCATATCACGTAGCTCGCGTAGGATCAGATTTAAGGTGATTTCGATAGTAGCGGATGGTAGAGAGTGGGCAGACGTCTCTGTCACTTCTCCCACTGGCGTAGTTGATTCTATTGCAACCGCCAGTGTACGGTTGTCGGGTGAACCTGGTTCTATCGCCACAGCGTAGGAAGCATCTCCAGTGGCTATCAACTGTGCGATGCCTGGCATTAGGAGGTTAGGTTTGGGCACCCCATTCAACTCTCCCACAGAAAAGAGAGGGTATGTTAACTTTCCTATCTCCTGAGGCATGTCCTGTGGCTTGTCCTGGTGACCAAGAGTCTACTGATCTGTATACGCTCTACCGGGATCAGCTCCTACTTGGAGTGTCACATCCACGGGAGGCGAACTGTCCTTGTTGATATTCTTTATAAGATCCATTTTGATCTTTCTAACCCGCAAAGCTCTGTGCTTGGCTCTGTCAGGAGATGGAGGAGTCGAGTGATTGGAGGAGCGAGATTCGGTGCCTGTAGGATCTCTTGATATGCGCTTCATTGAGTGCACGTCGCTGCACGTTGTTGCTGCTGCTTATCATGGCTATTTGGTGAGGGGGAGCACAAAGCTAGCACAAGCTGGTCGCAAGCCGCATCCACAATAGGCGGACCGCTTCCGCAACCACCTTATCTCCCTCCTCTCAAGGGGGAGCTGAGAGCTCACCCTCTAAGCTGCCTAGCTCCCCTAATTCTGGTTCTGATTCTCTGCCCCCTCTACTCCTCTACACCTCCTTTCGTTATAATTGAGCCAGTTGGGATGACCTTATATCGCTCTCTGGCCTGGCCTCCCTATGGAATCTTTCTCTTTCTGTGCTGTTAGGTACTAATTATATATGAGTATGGCGGAACACAGACACAGGGCACAGGGCATAAGCGTCGCAAGGGAGAAAAGAGCTAATCAATTAAGCCCCCCACCCCCTTTGCTGGAGACTCACCGGTCCGCTGTACAGGTAGGGGAGTGTGGCCTGGACTCTGGAGGCTGCTGCCGGGGAGATGCTAGCGTTGAGCTCCTTTATGAGACTTTCTGGACTGCAGGTTGTCGCATTGTGGCCGTACAGAATGCAGTTGGATCCTTTCTTGGCCGCAGACCCACACACTTGCGGGGCTGAACCGGGTCTACTCGCAAGTCCCGGTGTCCAATCCTCCACTCAGCAAGAGAAAGACACGTCCTGCTTTTCCTCGTTGTCCTTCTCGCCAACGCCAGTGCAATGCCAGCACGAGCGCCGAAAGTGCACCACTGTGGCAGCACTCGTCTCAATGAACAATTACTTCCGGCACCCGATAGCCCTTTCAGCGGTTGCCACGGGCTCGCGAAGCAAAACCATCCTTCTCCCCAGCACTCGCAGACGCTCGCGTTGCTACCGATGAGTCTGCCAAGAATCAGCTGCTTGCCCCTCCTCCGGATGCGAAAGCTCAGCCACGGATCATGATGGGAGCTCTACGTGACCACCCATTGGTCAGCCCCAATTTGCAATTTGGTAATAGGTTACCAAATCGCAAGTTGAGCATTTTTACATACAAAAATGCTTTTTTGCGTTTGCAAACGTTAGGCACCTCAAAAATGCATCATTCATCTAGCCCAAAGTCTCCTGGTAGGCAGGACTTGCTTCAGTTATCTTGAGGAAAACTCTGTAAGTGAAGGTGTTTGGTGCATATACATAAACCATCTATTTGCACCTACCATTTAGGTAGGGTTTAAGAATCCACGCAGTATTACATAGCCACCGTTAGAATCTGGCATCAACAATGTGGTTCAAATCAAAGTTCCCTTCGGAGCCATATCACCTATGTTCTGGCATGTGTTAATAATGCACAGTACAAAATGTGTCCCCTCCATTAGTTAGTCAGTTTGATGTGTTCACCTTTGCTCAAATGAGTTTCCTGGGAAAATAACTTGTAGGCGTCTCTTCCTTTAAAGTAGAAAGATTGCATCCATGGGAATCCAATGTTACTTACAATTTAAGCATCCCCACTAGTCGATGGATCGACTCCATAGGTATAAAAATCCATTCAAGTTGGTATTCATCCACCTGTGCAAAACTATCGAAATGTACTGATTAGCGATTCCAGTCCTGCCACCAGCAATCAAGGGAAGGATCAGAGGATTCACTCAAGTCATGCCCAAGCACAACTTATGTTGCACAACCCGCGTACACTGGATACAGATTGTGTCAATGAAGTCCACTGCTGCTCTCAGGCAGACCTCTTTGTTGGCTAATTGCAGACAAATAATCCTAAGCAGAGTGCTGAGTTGGTGCTAAGTACCCAATCCATTTGAATTAATTATGCACTGAATTAGTTCTGTCATGGTCCAAAGAAGTCCTGGTGATCCACATCAAACATTAATGAGGACTGGTGAGCTTTCTTTTTACCAGTGGTGTTAAATATCAAAAGTATACGGCTTTTAAAGAGACAATTTTGACGAGCACAACACTGTGAAAGGAGGTAACACAAATATAATGTGCATTCAATCAAAAAGTAGAATTACAGAAATTTAGTTTTGATCTACATTACTAGAAAGAATGGCTGCCATACTCAAACCTACACTATTCACAGAGAACCACATGCTTTTCGAACTGATCATCAGCGTACACCAAGCTTGCAATTGTGTCAAATCTAAGCATTGTGGTTGACAAAATATTACCATGAGATAATACAAGAAAAAATCTTCCCTATAGATTTTTCTTAGGCTAATTGTCAGTTGTGCATTTTGATAGAGCAAGCTTTGGGTGGATATGCCATTCATTCAAATGCTCTCTCTCTTTCATACAAAGCCATCCATGTCACAATTCTAGTCAACATCTAACCATTACTCACACCACCACAGTTATCTTCAAAGAGATAGTGAAAACTCTTCACTCCTCTACGCCACCATCTATTCATTAAGACTACACACCTAAACAACTATCACTGTAGTGCACTGCAAACTATAAGCCACACAATTCCTCCCCTACGTCCAAACTTCAAATGCCAAAATGTTCTCACTAAATAGGCACCTAAACACACCAAAGTAATAATCTTAAAATCAAAGTTGGTCGCATTTCCGCAAGGTTCTAGGTAATCTCCTGTTCCAAAGCTGATTTTGTCAGCTCTGAGCAGGAGTGGGCCTGTCAGGGGTATGGTTTACGGATTCCAGCTTTTTACAAGGGATGGATTCTGGGTTCTGGGAGAGTAGGCTGGTTTGAGGACTCAGTAAAAAACAGTGGCTCTCCCTTGCTTGGACCCATGAGGCCAAGACGGTGCTGGGGAGACTAGCAAATGCAGGGTCTGGGAAAAGGTTGCACCTATACAGAGGATGAGGAGTAGCTACTGCCCTGTACAGGAGCTGTGACCTCCTGAAGTTAACTGGGCTGAGGTTTTTTTTTTCTTTCTTTTTTGAGTTTTATATAGCGCAAACTCGACCCGAAGGTATCAGGTATCAGAGCGCTTTACATGAGCACCAGTTGCATTACAGACGGATACATTAATTTTTGTAAGGCACGGGGAGATGAAGTGATTTGCCCAGAATAACAGGATGTTGAGCGTCTCTGCCGAGACTCGAACCCGGATGAGGGGGGCATGCTGGTGTGGCACACAGCCTCGCTGGGTGTTCCAGAAGGTTAAAAGGCTGGCTCAGGGCTGGGTTCTGTCAACATGTTTTCCGTGCAGCAGCATGATATCAGTTCAAGAAGAAGGCTTCTAATATTAGCCGCATTTGGGTGGGGGATCTATTAGAAAGTGTGGTAAGATCCACCTGACATTGTGCTGCCAACAGTAAACGGAAAGAGGCAGCGAAGAAATAACTTTTTTTGGTCCCCCACAAGGCTGTGCGCAAGACAAGGTGACCCTCGCTTGGCATCTTTAAGTCAGGGAGAGTCCCTACTACTACCCCATCTGGATGCCTCAAGTATAACTTTTCAGGACATTGACCACAAATTGTCTTTGAAATCTATGGTTAAGATAAAAGAGAGACTACATCAAACTGAGAGGAAGGTTTCAAGTCTGGTGAAGGTGGCTGAAGGTGAAAAAGTGGGAACATGACTTGGCGATGGCAGAGCAGATGAAGTTCAAAGACTGTTAATTTGGAACAACAAGCTGAACTCCTGGAAAATGCAGCAAGGGCCGCCAAACTGATAATCTCGACGGTCCCACTCAGTCCCCAATGGAAGATGCTGGTATGCCGCTGCTTGAATTTTCGACAGCTGATGTAATAGGGACTGAGAACCCAGCTGCATCGGATATTCGCAGAGCTATCAGGTACTCCACAAGATGGGCCGGAGTGAGGACATCTTTTAAAGACATGATCTTGCTAGAGTTGGCAGTCTAAAGAGAAGAAGCCACAAGAGAGACTGCAAATTAAAATTTAGAGGAAGTAAAATCCTTTTGGCTTCCTGATCCGAGTCGAGCGCCTCAAGACAGGAGAAAGACAGGTGAAAGGAGTTAAGGCTGGTAAAAAACATGAGCTGCTAGCCATGAACTGTGATGCCTCATTAAAGTTCTCGGCGCAGCTCAAGCTGCCTTGTGAAGGCAGGTCATATACCATCACACAAAAGAAGGTTACAGAATTTTCCCTGAACATTAAAGGAAACCCCAGGTTGAGGACTGGGTGGTGGTGATGACAGAAACTTGAGACCTTGTGGAATTGTTGTGAGATGTAGCTATGTCCTCCTCTCTGGACAGTTGGAGTTGAGGAGTTAACTGTGGTTAGATGCTGTTATATGATGTAGTTGCTCTTTCCCACTCACTTCCTTATCCCATTTTTCCTTTGGTATTCTTATGTAACTAGAGCTTACAGACATGACTACGATGAAGGCAAGAGACCTTGATGGTGCATATTGCTCAGCTGTGCAAAGATGTTTTCTGTTTCCTTTAAGGTTGTAATGAGCTCAATAAAAAGGTTTGAACTTTAAAATTCTAAATCAAAAAGAGCCTAGACAGCCATAGTAGATCCTAAATAAGGACCATTTTTCTGGCCCGAAAAAGACTTTGCAAACAGAAGGATAGATGCAGTGAACCAACCCAATTAATTGCTTACGTTAATGGTCCAAGACTATATTCTAGTTCACCTGATACCAGGTATCTCCAGTGATTATACACTAAAAGCGGTAACTGATCGTACTTGGCGTATGCATTGCCTTCAACATTGTTGGCTTAAGCTTCCTCACAAGCTTATCTTAGAAGCTAAAACTAGACCAATTATTAATCCAATCCCAGTACATGTTTTACCACCTTTATTTATTCTTTTAGAATACATGGGATCATACAATCCCTGCACAAAAAGCAGTCTCTAATTTCCTTATTACAAGGGACTTGTGACACATCTAATTGCTTGTATTAAAGAAATGACGAAGCTGCTCAACTGTAATAACGTATTACAGTTGAATTCTGACATCACAATGTCTGCTGCCAGAGCCAGCAGCCAAGGTGAAAGGCAGGACACAGAGCATATTTAAAGCTGCGGTTTAAACAAACGAAGCATGGCTTTCCTTCCTTCTGCTCTGTTTTTTTAGATTAATAGCGATGAGCAGAAAGAAGATATTTATGGCAACAAGTGTATTTGTTGCACAACATTCCGAGTGAATGGGTTGTTTTTTTAACCCGATTTGTGCTAAACTGATTCTAATATCTTTTCACAACAAATATCTAACTGCTTTTCTAGTGTGTTTAATTTCGCAGTAGTGGCTCTACTTTTATTCTTCATGTTTTGCAAACATGCTAACTCTTGCATATGAAACAGCAATGCACCAAGGATTTAAGTGGTTTGTGGGAAAGGTGATGGTGTGAACATGTATTAAAAAGAATAAAGTACTCCTGCTGCATATTATAAGGATATTGCAAGTCACCATAGAGTTTCATGACCTTATAAAGAAGTTCCGCCTTCAGCCTTGCTCCTCCATATGTTCACAGGACTCCTCAGTGACTTGCAATATCCTTATAATGTACAGCAGGGGAAACTTTATCCCATATATAACATAATACAGCAATGCAAAGCAAAAACACAATTCTTGAAAAAGATAATAAGTCCGATATCAATCTTACTGTAGTTTAGAACTTATGCAACACAATGCCAACTTCAGTGTCACCATCTCCGCGCCCCTTTCCTTTCCCATAATGCCCCGACACTGTCAACAAACTTCTTTTGCTGCCGATACCCGTCGTCCGTGGCCTTCCTTTCTCACTGCCTTCACGTGTGATTCCAGTAACCCAGCCCCCAACAAATACAAATGTACAGGTAGCCCCAATTGAGAATCTTCAAAGACCACAACTTATAACTCATGCAGATTGTGTGCAGCTTTATTTGAGGTTCAGCAGAAAGGAGAATTAATAGGAAAATGCAGACATCTAACTGCACAAGACCTACGTTTGGATGCCAATGAAACTCTCTAGAAGCCCATAACATCCAAGATAAAGAATGTATTGCCACCCATCAACATGTAAGCAAGATTAAGGCACTGCCTGCACAAGACCTCCTTTATGGAGAACAAATGTGCTGTACTCCCATAAAAATCAAAGGCTCTTACATATCTTCCTAAATACCATCATGTCTTCAACAGTACATGTTTACACCACTACCCGTGTCGCCTGCATCATATGCTCTATTCAGTTCTGCCAACAAATATGCTGTGGAAGTTAATACTTTGAATGAGGAATCGACAAGCCTTTAGACTATCCTTGGGCTGGAAGAGGTGAGCATCGACCATACTGAGCCAGCGAATGCTCCATTAGATACCGTTCTAGTCATAGTCAGTCTTCAAGTTGCTGGCTTCCTTTATACACAGCTAGGACCCTGGTTACCTTACAGAGCCAAGCCACATATCCTAAGACAGACATCTCACTTCAGGAAGCAAATCATGTTCTTTTTTCCCAAATAAAGTTGGTTTTCTAAGGAAGGGGTTGCTTTGCCTTGTATGTCCCGCCTCCCCACTTGAGGTAGAACACAGCCTCCTTGCCTTCAAAACAGTGTAGCACTGGAATGTTCCACCTCTAAGCCTCCATGTGGAACCCAATGCTCTAGGTTTCAGAAAAACCAAACGATCCACAAACTCTAAACTGTCTCCAACCATCCACTCCCCCATAGAGGGTATCTGATGTGCAGTTAGCACTATTTGAGCTACCGTTACACATACATTAACTTGTAAATACTTGCAGTCTAAGCTATACTTTGAAAAGTACATTGATAAAAAAAAAGTGATAAAAATACGTTGCTGTCACCAAGCAGAGTAGGCTTGGATATGCTTGCAATGATGTTAATAGACCTCATCCCTGACTGAAGGCACATTTCGATAACAGTCTGCACTGCAAAAAGCAGACAATTCGTTCCTTTTAACCTTCCCATACCTAGTGAACAGTTTTACCCTGCAAATTTTCTGACGATGCACTTTTCTTGCAGGTTGCTCTTGTGAGGTCACTAACAGAGTTTATAACAGGCTAATGACACATCAGGGATGCTATTCAGCAGTTTTGAAACGCCAGTACATTTCTAAATCAAGCAGAAGAGGAAATATACCTTCTGGAAAGTCATGTAAACTGCCAATTGGGACTTCTATTACTTTTTGAAGGTGAATATACCTTTAAGGCAGTGGTTCTTAACCTTTTGACTTCAGTGGACCCCCACTTAATCATTATTGGAATCCTGGGACCCCTATTCAAACAATCAATTAATCAGGGAATTGTAAGCGCGCTACTCACCCGTGAGGGTCTCAAGGCGCTGGGGGGGGGGGGGGAGTTCCGCAGATCTATTTAGCCGAACAGCCAGGTCTTGAGGGTCTTCCTGAAGGTGTTCAGGGAGGGGGCGCGTCTGATGTCTGCCGGTAGCTCGTTCCAGGTCTTGGCTGCAATGGGAGAGAAGGATCTTCCGCCTACTCTGGCTCTGTGGATGCGCAGGGTTTCGGCCAGTGCGAGGTTGGAAGATCGGATGTTTCTTTTGGGTACGTGGAAGTTGATTCTGTCGTTGAGGTATTTGGGTCTGTTGTTGTGTAGGCATTTGTAGGCGTGAGTGAGGATTTTGAAAGTGACTCTTTTCTCCACGGGGAGCCAGTGGAGACTTTGTTGGTGTAGGCTGATGTGTTCGTGTCGGGGGATGCCGAGGACGAGTCTCGCGGCGGTGTTCTGTATTGTTTGGAGTTTGCGGAGTAGGGACTTGTTGATGCCGGCGTAGAGTGCGTTTCCATAGTCAAGTCTGCTGGTGATGAGTGTGGGTGTCTGTCTTCCTTGACTTACGGGGGATCCACTTGAAGGTCTTGCGGAGGATGCTGAGGGTGTTGAAGCAGCTGGAGGTGACGGCGTTGACCTGTCGGTTCATGGTGAGTGATGAGTCGAGTACGATGCCGAGGTTCTTGGCGTGGTCTGAGGAAGTAGGTGGGCTTCCAAGGGCGGTCGGCCACCAGGTGCGGTCCCATGCAGAAGGGGTGGTACCGAGGACGAGGACTTCTGTCTTCTCGGCATTGAGCTTCAGGCAGCTGTTGGTCATCCAGACAGCGACGTCTAGCATTCCTTTCTGGAAGTTGAGTTTGGCAGTGGTGGGGTCTTTGGTGAGGGAGAGGATGAGCTGGGGGTCGTCGGCGTAGGATACGATGTTGAGGCCGTGTTGTCGGACGATGGCTAAGAGGGGGGCCATGTTGAAGAGGGTGGAGCTCAGTGATGAACCCTGTGGGACTCCGCAGGTGATTTTCGTGGGGTCGGAGAGGAAGGGTGGGAGTCTGATCCTTTGGCTTCTTCCGGTGAAGAATTATCGGATCCAGTCCAGGGCTGTTCCTTGTATGCCTGCGTCGTGTAGTCTGGCGACTAGTGTGCGGTGGGAGACGGTATCGAAGGCCGCTGATAGGTCGAGTAGGATGAGGGCTGCGGAGTGGCCTTGGTCCAGGAGGGTGCGGATGTCGTCTGTGGCGGTGAGTACGGTGGTCTCTGTGCTATGGTTGCTTCGGAATCCCTATTGGGACGGGTCGAGGACGGCGTTCTCTTCAATGAATCGTGTCAGTTTCCTGTTGACTGTTTTCTCTGCAACTTTGGCTGCGAAGGGGAGGAGCGAGATGGGCAGATAGTTCTTGAGGTCGGTGGGGTCAGCTGTGGGCTTCTTGAGCAGGGGTCTGACTTCTGCGTGCTTCCAGTCGTCTGGGAAGGTGCCTGTTTTGAAGGTGGTGTTGATGGTGCATTGTAGTTCGGGTGCGATGGCGGCCGCAGCTCTGTGGTAGATGTGAGGGGGGCAGGGGTCGGTGGGGGCCCCCCGAGTGGATGCTTTTCATGGTCGAGGCGGTGTCTTCGGCCCTGATCGGTGTCCAGTTGGAGATGGTGGGCTGGCTGGTGTTTCTGGGGGGCGGGGGGCTGTCTGTGGCACCTGGTGGATGGTCGATGAAGTTGTCATAGAGGTTTTTGATCTTGAGGTGGAAATAGGTTCCAAGCTTGTCGCAGAGGTCTTGGGATGGTGTGATGTCTGTGGCTTCGCTGCGTGGGTTGGTGAATTCCTGAATGACACTGAAAAGTTCCTTGGAATTGGTGGAGTTGGCCAGGATTTTGTTGTGGATGAAGTTCCTCTTGGTGGCTCAGATCTGGTTATGGTAGTCCGTCAAGGCGTCCTTGCAGGTGGTGTGGTTTTCGGTTGTCTTGGTGTTTCTCCAGTTCTTCTCCAGGCATCTGCAGGTGCGTCTGGCTTCTTGGAGAGCGGTGGTGAACCAGGCGGCTTTTCTGGGGCATTGTCTGTCGGGGTTGTGTAGCGGGGCGAGCTCGTTTGCGCAGTTGAAGATCCAGGTGTGGAGTTCTCTGGCTGCGTTGTTTGCGTCGGGTGCCCAGGTGTGGTTGTCTCGGGTGAGGGTGGAGTTAAGTTGCTCGTCGGTAACCTTGCTCCAGTTCCTTCGAGGTGGGCGTGGGGCTGGTTTGGGTGCCTTGGGTTTGTTGATGGCGAAGTGTACGCAGTGGTGGTCGGTCCATGGCGGCTGCGTTGTGTGGCTGAATTGGACGCTATTTCCTGCCGCAAAGATGGGGTCGAGGGTGTGTCCTGCTCTGTGGGTCTCTGTGTTGACGAGTTGTTTAAGTCCGATGCTGGCGAGGTTGTCACGAAGGATAGTGGAGTTGGGGTCGCTGGGGTTGTCGAGGTGGAAGTTCAGGTCTCCAATGAGTATGTAGTTTGCTGAGGCGATGGCGTGGGGTGCGATGAAGTCGGTGATGGTGGTGGCGAAGGGGGTTCGGGGGCCGAGGGGTCTGTAGATGAGCGTTCCTCGGAGTGTGGCTTTGGGGGTGGTCTGGATCTGGAAGTGCAGGTGTTCGGCGGAGGGGAATGTTTCGATGGAGGTGGTGAGGCGGAGGGTGCTCTTGTGGGCGATGGCGAGGCCCCCTCCTGGGTGGTTGGGGCGGTCTTTCCTCTGGATCTTGTATCCGTCTGGGATGGCGGTGCTGATGTCGGGGGCGGAGGATGCGTTGGTCCAGGTCTCTGTGAAGAAGGCGATGTCGGGCGAGAGAGAGTCGAGTAGGTTCCAGATTTCCATGGCGTGTTTGTGTATGGAGCGTACGTTGAGGAGGATGCATTTAAGGGTGTCCCCGGTGCTGGCATCGGCGGTGTTGGATGCAGGGGTGGCGGTGAGGGTCTGGCGGCAGTGGAGGCAGGAGAACTGGCCGTGGGTCGTGTTCGGCGAGGCCTGTTGGCATTCTCCAAGTCTTCCAGGGTTGAGTGCGAGGAGGGTGGTGGTGTCGTAGCGATGGGTAGTGGAAGGTCCAGAGTTCCTGGGGCTGGCCGCGGTCGGGTCTCGGACGAGTGCAGACGGGCTTGCCTTTGGCGCGCCGGCGGCGCGACCGCACAGCGGCCGCCATTAAGTAGGGGAGGTGGGAGGGAGGAGAGGCTGGGAGGCGGGAGTGGGGGAATTCCGGGGGGAGGGGCCGCAGGGGCAGCAGCGGCGAAAGGAACAGGCAGGCACGAGAAAATAAAAACAGTGGTGGAATTAGAGCAAGACACAGATGGGCACAATAACAGTGGCACAAGAGAAAAATTAAGAAAAAAACGGCTGAGAAAGGTTACGGTGGTTGCAGGCAGTCTGGTCCCAGTTGGAGCGGGCAGCAGGCGCAGGAGCGGGCAGCAGCCTCGAACCTCCCAAGGAGGAGGTCGGGGTCTGGAGGCAAGAGACGGCACAGCGGAGCTGCGGGGAGAGAGTGGACCTAGACCGAGGGTCGGAGGTCTTACTAAATCATTATTGAAACCGGGACCCCCACTGAGTTATTATACTAATCTGGGGATGCCCTTCCTAAACAAATTAGATGATCAGAACTGCAAAACAATAAACAAGCAGTCATCAAACAGACAGACAAACGATTACATATTTAATTTTATTCTCAAACAAATATAAAAAAATAATTTTAATGGTAAGTTTTGAGCTTTTGCAGATTAAGTTGCGGTCACCCATCATACTGTATTATGTTTGATGCACTACTTCCACTTACCAATCTGACGATACCAACTTCATTTTTAGCCTTAATTTACAAATTTCTTCACATTTACAGAACGTTTACAAATTTTCAATTTTACATCTTGTGTCTTCTAAGCAATCATGGTACGCCGGAGTAGGTATCGTGGACCCACAGGGTTCACGGACGACAGGTTAAGGACCTCTGCTCTAAGGTGTGCCTTAATGCACTAGACGTACCAGAAGGAACATCGCCTGAACACCTTCTTCGCCAATGAGTTGCCCTGCAGGAACACTTCCCATCTGTGGCCTGCACATCAGAGCCTGAGCTAGTGTAAACAAACCTAAGCCTAGGAGCAAATTCACAAAAGATAATTGGGTCTGCCTTCAGTAGCAGACATTCTTCATGTGGCATCTTCAATGGAGTCTTATCTGGTCACTGTACCAGGCAAGCATTAAAAGAAAAAGCTGGGAAGTATTTCTGCAGCCCTCTTCTCATAATCTGTAGATTAAAAATTATGTCCAGGGCACTGTCTCCTACCACCACATGGTAAGCTCATTTGCACACCAGTGCTTGGCTTGCATGAACAAGTCACCTGAAAATGGGAATTACATTTTTTGCTAATAACCAAAACACTGTAGATGCATAGAGGGGAATCTGTTGAAAGTTGTACATCTTTGACACCAGATAATCATTACTTATATGCATAGTATTGTGACAGCTTCAGAAGCAGAAGAAAAAAGCACAAACAGATGTAAAAAGTTTTTTATAGAATTGATTCCAAAAAAGGACAGGCCTAGAAGGGTGCACCTATACGCCTGTACCAAAGAAATAAGTGGTCCTGCCACAAAAGGCCAGGCAACAAGGTACCAACATGGTTCTGATGCTTTTCCTAGCTAGCAAAAGGAAAAAAACCTAGGTGCAGCAAGATGGAGGCACCTATTTACAGAAGGGTGAAAGCACGCGTGGAATGGAATTTATATTTTCAAATTTATTTTAATTTATTTTAACAGGTAGTAGGCAGACCACATGAAGAACGATTATTCAACAGAATGTGATTCAACTGAAAGAATATTGTTGGAGACAACACTGATCTTTGAACCCAAATCCTAACGCTTTATGACCGTAAATGCGATGCAATAAAGTTAATTATGTTTCTGGTTGCTATTGTCATGGCCATGGCGGGGCTGCATAGCACGACAGGCGCAGGCACACACCGCTCTGGCTCTGTTGAAATGGACGGCACGGGCAGGGGGGAACTACACGTCCCAGCATCCACGCGGCTCGCAGCTACGGAGGCAGCGGAAGTCAGCTGAGCGGGTAGGCGGTACTTAGCCTGCGCCGCTCTGCTGCTCCGTGCTTGTCGTTTGGATTCTGTTCTGCATCGACTTGCCGCCCGATTCTGCCTGGCTTTGTTTGGCGTTCAGGTGTAGAGCTCTGTTTCATGGAGAGCGCGCGGCCTGGGTGATTCCTGGGTTTTGCTTGCTCCAATCTTTCCCCGGAGGCTTCCTGTCAGGAGACAGTACATTTTGTTCGGGACCAGCGCGAAAGTATGCGCGTCCAGAGTCCCTTGCTACATTGTGCTTCACGCTCCTGTGAAGCAACGAGGAGCGTGCTACTTTGTTTTTCCCTTGATACATTGTGCTTCACGCTCCTGTGAAGCAACAAGGAGTGTTTTTCATTGTTAGTCAACACAGAGTTCCCTTGCCCTAAGCCAGGAGTTGGCTGAAGTTTTCCGAAGTCTCCGTCATTGCCAGAATCACCCCGAGTGGAACACTGGGATCCCAGCTACAGATAAGTTATCGGGGGTGCTTCTGATGGGGAGGCATTTGACTATGCTACTTGTTTTGGGGGTCTGTATCTGGCTGGCGTCCTGAACCATTTTGGATTTGTTTCTTTGATCGTTCTTATCTTCCTTGCATCATATATCTACTCTGGCTCCAGGGTCTGCAGCCACCCAGAACAGACTGATTTGTTCTTTATACTGAGGCTGCAGTGGATGCTGGTGGATTTGAGTGGGGATATCGTTGTAGTACTTCAGAGTGCACCACTTAGGGAAAAAGTGTATGTGTTTATGCGGTCCTTTCTCTCTCCTTTCTTGCATACAGGGTGCGCGATACACTGCTCACAGGGCGGTAGTACCTATTCTTGCTCCCTGTGCTGAGTGTCAGGGGAATTGGGGGAAAGAGCTGCTTCCATCATCCCCGCTGGGCGTTCTCATCGGATCGGTGCCTACACCAACATCGAGTCCCGACAGTCTATAAAAAAAATACACACAATTTCTTATTCTCGCCAAGGATCATTTTCAGGTGACATGTAAGTTGGCAAGAAGAAAAACAAAAGAACCATCTTTCAGCAATACAATCTTGTGCTCTTGAAAAGCGCTCTCCTACCCGAATCAGATATCTCCTCTTATCTACCATCACAACTATCGTAAAGGAAATTTACTGGTTTCCCGCCAAACAAGTATAACATTTAAGTATGGATGCCCCACTTACAAAGCGATCCACTTAACTCCATCCAACCTGACCATTTTCCTAAACATCTAAGAGGCCAAATTGATCTGAGATGCAAAACCACACATCATCTTGAAGAACTTAAGATCAAAACCTCCCAAGAACTCCACCAATCCTTTTCATCACTGCTTCACCTAGCAGGAACTCCTCCCAGCTGACATCAAAACTGTGGACAACCTCTCGACAGTTAAAAAAAAATCTGAAAACTAATCTATTCCACACCCCCTGAATGACTTGTCTCCCAGCTAACTCCAAGAACCCGCTCGCTCTTACGGGTGGCTTTCTAATCCATTCCGTGCCTCCATCTAATGAGATTTAGTTACTTGGTTTGATAGATCTCTCTGTTTATACTGTTTATAATGCAGCACGCCATGATACCAAACGGTGAATGAGGCTATCTAAACCTTTTTTTAAAAAAAAGATTCCATGTAGGTAGCAACAGTCCAAGATCCTTAGTAACGTCAATACTTGCAAAATGCAAACACCTACAAGGTGGGTCATTCCTAACAAGGTAGATAACAAATAAGTGAGCGCTGTCATCAAAAAGTAGGCAAACCTCTGCTTGCACTTTATAACACAAGAGATAACCGCAGTTGAAACACCACAAAATATGCACGCTCCCACTATAAAGAAGCCGCTTTAATTCTGCTTATTAGGGTTTCCATTTGAATCTCTTCCCTGTGTGTTGTACATATATATGAATGCTATCATGTTTTCAGTATACATGTACATCGAAACGTAGCCGGAAAGCACCATGAAAGCGAAATACGCCAATGGTGCGTTTCATTTGAAAAATCAGTCAAATATTAGAAAAATAGAAACAACCTTATGATCAGCCAAACACCCAAATCGTACTGGAATGTCAGCTTTTGGAAACTTGAACAATTACTTTAACAAAAAATATCACAATGAGGAAAAAAGGAATTTGTCTGACCTTGATCTTTTTCATTTTATTTATCAGAGATTGTTTTATAAACTGTTTCCAATGTACATTAGGTGGTCTGCCTCTGGCCCTCCCTCCACCAGATAGTGAGTTGTAACTTCTGACCCCCAGTGAAGCAGAGCATACCCAACCTCTGGTCAGCGCCATCAATTCACTCACGCGAGGTCACTCTTCGGTCATGGAGTAATGGTAACAAAAAGATATTAAAATAAAAGAATCCACTATCATGTGATCTGTATTCCACCACGTAATGTCAACATAGCTAGAGTGACACATTCCAAAACGTGCTGCAAAGCTCTCCTAAATGTTGTTCTCGTGAACCTTGAAAACTGCCAACCATCCCTCTAATTTTGTTTTTCCAAATCATATCCATGATGCAACGTACCTTTTCATGATTTTAAGGCAATACAATCTGCTTATTTATCCTCCATGCTGCTTCCTACTCTTCTGAGCGTATATAAGGCACATTTATCCAATTTCATCTCTGCAGCTCTCGTCATTTCCTGTGCTCGGTTCGCCGGGTTTGGCTGCATGGCTGGTTCGGATCCAGCCACCAGCTGCTCAGTCCCGTTAATTAATATCAGTGTGCGACTCCTCTGTATCTCGGATAGATAGCCAACATGTCTGCCAAAACCTGCCATCTGAAGGCTTCCCAATTACAACTGGGGAGCAGCCATAAATGTTCAACAGATTTGGAAAGAGGCGGCAACAAGGGTAAAAGGATCATCTACTTCCGTAATCCGCCATTTTCAAACTGTAGAAAACGTCCAGTTGTACACAGAGGGGAAGGAGTATGTTTATATGGATTTCACACGTCATATGGTTGCTGCCCCGCAAAACAATAAGTAAGATTGCTATGTTTTTATGCTGAAAGAAAACAACAGTGCAGCTCTAGCAGTATCAAATAGGATGCTGTATCGCATTCTTCGTAAAATGTATTTCAAGGCTTCAGTTGCTGCTAACTGAGCCAGTGTTTGCATCAGAGCGCCGCACATATTTAAGTGATCAGAGAACAGGCCCTGTACTCACAAGCTGTGTAATAATAGCTTAAATCCGCTCATCTTCAATCAATACAACTGTGAGACACTGGCCTGCCTGTTCATGTCCCACAGTTCCGTTGAGAGAGGTAAGCAGGCTACAGTTATGGTTCCAGCGACAAGACAAGCTTCACAAAAAATGCATAAGGTGGTATCAGCAACATCACAACCACAATAAATAAAGAGTTTAAACGTGTTTATAGAGCAATACTTTACTAAACAAATTGCGTCAAAAATGCAAAGGATGGGACAAAGGAAACAAAAAAATGATAGCAAAACTAAAACGGATGAAAGAAAATAAATAAGGAACATAATTAGAAATGGAGAAAAATAAAACAACTAGCCAATAGTTCCTAAACATCCAACAGACAGCAACGGTCCATGTAAAGTATTCAAAGAAAGTAAAACAGTCAGCCACAGGGATGCTTAAAATATGCCAGAGGGTTGAGGCGCAGACAAAGGCTTTAATGTGGTGCACGCTGCTCCTCTGATTAGGAAGTTGTAGAAAAGTTGCAAAGAGTTTTCAAAACTGAAGTAATGTGCAAACACTTCAGGATAAGGTCCGTCATGCTCGGCCCGCTTCGCAAAACGGGTGAAGATTACCCACAAAACCACACAGGTCTGCTCTGTCCTTCCGCATCACAAGTCTGCAAGATATTCAGAACAACAGGACTCCTTTTGGCTTCACACAAGCCTTCAGATCCTAGCTCACAGGTCTTCAGGACTGGATTGTCAGCAGTCTACTTGGTTTAGGGTTCTCTGATCAGCACTTTCTTCTGCTTCTAGGGCATCTGTAGTTTCCTTCCGCACCACTACTTGAAGCTGGCCCTTTTCGGCAGTTACAAACTCAAATAGCCATTTCGAGGAGGTCCGCATTTCTGAAACAAAGTCCCAAATACAGGGACCCATGTCAAGGACCATCGACCATTACAATCTTCCTATGATCCACTGGAAGATATAAGACGTTAGCAGCCAGATAAATGTCTTCTCCAGATTTCCAAGTATTTTCTGAAGTGTACAAGCTATCCACAGGCCCACATTCCTATTCCTGTTTGAACGTGGTAATGTTCCCAGGCCTTCAAGCACTCCATGCTTTGGGCAACATAGAACAGCAGAATGTTCCCTCCCAACTTCACCCACTGCCAAAACATTCACCCCCCTACTATAATGTCCACTCCGAGGTCGGATGCGGGTGCCCTCCACTCTTTGGAGGGATTCTTTTTGAAACAAAGCAACTGATGTCCTTCCAGGAACACTGTCCAGAAGTGGGAGTTGAAACCATCTCTGTGGCAGAAGTGCATGTGTGCGAAAAGGCTTAAGCACACATTTTCCATGTCCCAAAACTAAAATAGGTAGGTCGGATCTGATTACACATTTGAATTTATCAAACCATACTGCATTTGGGATATGATTTTATGTTGACTCCGATTTTTATGTGGATTGTGTTACCACACCTTAGATCTAAACTAACAGCGAGTAACATTTTCGTGAAAGAGGCAGGAGTCTGCAGGATGTCAGTGCATAAGAAGGTCACCGATAAGCGAGACACCAGGGGGTGATATTTCCAGCTCCCCTGACTTGCAGCTGACCACCACCTCAGCAGCAAAAAGGACTTAACACCTGGGTTCTTATTGTACCAAGCCAAAGCAGATCAGCAGACAATGGCAAAGTAGGAGACGGCGCCTGGAGCAGAGGTCCTACAGCTGTGCAACATATTTTACTGATGATAATTGTATTCATCGTTCATCAAATTGTATTTATATTTGTCATAAAAGTACAGTTTTGATGTTTTTCTTTGAAAAATAGTCAACTGATTTGTTCAAACCTGAAGCCTAAACATTACATTGCGAGAGCAACATCTAGTATATGTACGCACATGGTCAGGGGGGCATCTTAGGAAAGTGTGAGTCTGCAACTTTCCAACATGCAATGCTGTGTACCAGACTAGAAAGGATGGGGGTACAGCTGGGTGGACGAGGGCAAGCAAGGGAGCGGAGCCCCAGCAATAGCCGAAGTCCAGTAATAACAGTGCCACAAACGTGTGCTTTACACGTAGGACAATAAGTAACGTGTTGATGTAGTGCTCTAAACGTGAAGCACACATCCATTTCCATCTGTCCTTTACTGAAAGCTGCCACTGTCAGGCCCGTTTACACACTTCCCACAAACTGTCCTTAACCCTCTACGTCTCCCCCTTTTTTGAGACAGCATGAAGTGCAGTATTGTATTGTATTGTAATTGCATTTATATAGCGCTTACTACCCTTGACGAGGCGTCGAAGCGCTTTTTCGGCGAGTAGCACGCTACTCCGGGACCCATAGAGGATTAGTGGACGATCCCAAGAAACCTCTTGTGTTGCTATGTTAACTTAAGTGTTACTGGAGTAAAGCGTGACATCCTGCTCTATCGCCTGTGCCATAGAGATCACGGTTGACAGCTATAGTTCTGCTGACAGCCATATTACCTTCAACTGTATCCTGTTTTTTAATATTGTTGTTTGCACTAACAGAATGGAAACATATGAATGTTGATGGTATTACATACTAGCACCTGGTTTCTAAATACATTGGTGTAATTCACGCCGGAGGTTGCAATAGGCTCATATTTCTTTCCAGTGCAGTAGGACGATACTGAAAGCAAAGGTGCCCGACAAGATATAAATGTGATTAACTAAATTAAAGTAAAAGGTGTTACTTTAAGGGCCATATTTAGAGTTCAGCCAAAACGTGGCCGATTTCCTTTCGCCCTATTCAGTAGGTATAGAGCTTCTAGGCACTCTAAATAGGGTGGACAGGACAGCCAACACTTGTTGGCAGACGACCCACATCTGCCATGCTTTAACTGAGACCCTTACTCTCTTCTTCCAGATCCCTGGTGAAACAAAGCCTCTGTTAAGTGACAAATGATAGAAATGCAATCAAGGGCGTTGGACGGGTTAAAATAAACTATGGCAGTCTAGTCATGTGGAGAGATAGCAAACTTTAGTCTACAGTCTAGAGGTTCTCATCTATGATTCATCCACCCTTGTCCTCGCCCTCCTGCAAGCAGTGTGCATGAGAAACACATGTTCACAGCAATCGAGCAAACTTGTAGAATAGAATAAGAAAGCACTTGAGAAGAGGCTTTGTACCTACCACTAACCAGAAAAATACACATCTTTCTGTGCTGTGCTGGGTGTAATTGGGACATATTTACCTGAATGACGTTTCGTTGTGTCCCTAGCAGAACTCTATTTAATAAAAATAAGGCGCTCCACACATCACTCTCAGAGCAACAGAAGTTGAAGCAGTGGAAGGACTAGAGTACTGCAGCCTCCTGGGAATCCATATGCCATTTTAGTACTTACCTGTGCAGTCCTTTATAGGCCGTCTGAATAATTCTGCTACACCCTCTTGTATGACTCTATTCAGTGATAGAAGTCTTAGTAAAGGGCTGACTAGGACTCTGTTTGCACGAGACATTCTTCATGTTTGGACTAGCCAATAACAGAAAACAGCCAGGAATGGATGGAACTTGTTGTAGTGGAAAGGCTGCTACACTGGATTAATTCAGGGTTGCTAATGTCCTTTCAGTATGCACTTGCTCCAAATTCAGAATTCACGTCAGTTTACACTACACACCATCCTACTTGTGCTGGCTAACCCCACTGAAAGCCCATCTTTTAACTCACCCTCTTTAAAGGGTGGCTTTGAAATCATTGTCCCCCTTCAAACATGTCAAATTCTGTCTCCTGAATGTCAATGGAGTCAATCGACCAGACCATTTACCATTCCATGATATGCAGCGTGGAAGGGCAATCACTTCCCTTAGGGAATTAACTCCATGGCAAGCGGCGGGTGTACACAACCTGGGCGACTTATACCAAGATGGAGCTCTCCTCTCTTTAGAGGACTTGCTGGCTGGCTCTGAACTCCCACCAGGACAATTTCTATTATATGCTTCCTTTATTGGTGTACTAAGTCAGTTCTGGGGTGAGATACAACAGGAACCCCCACAGCATCTCGTCGTCCAATATTTACATGTCCTAGGCGCGGGCGCCTTCAGACCCGATGGCTATCTGGCAACTTACACACACACAGCAGTTCCACTCACCACATTGTGAAGACACCGGGATACAGACCTTGGCCGTGCTTGTACTGATAATAAATGGTGAAACATCTTGCTCTACCCTTCCTTAGTGTCCCAAAACGCCCGTTTTAAATTGATACAATTCTATATCCTGCATCTCGCCTACTTAACTCCCAACAACATAAACCGCTACTTTTCCAGCACTGACGCTACTTACCCCTGTTTGGCACATGATGTCGGCTTGATAAATATGATTTTGTCCTGCCCCTCACCAGCCACTTATTGGACAGATGTAACCGCACACTTAATGCGTTGTACTGGGACTGTTGGGACCTGCACCTGGGAGGCATGCATCCTGGGGCTCTATCGCCGTACAAAAAAAAAACAGAGCTGCAATTTACAGACTTCGCCCTCCTTCTGGCAAAGCATCTGATCACCCGTAAGTGGAAGGCAGCAAACCACCCCCCAATGGCCTCCGCGTGGGTGTTATCCATCCTAGTGTGAGCCCAGGCAGCGAGCACACTTGTGCTCAGAGAAGAGGTGAAGGGTCTCTATAAGTATCCCATCTCTGAGAAGTGGGACGCACACTTTTGGAGAAATTGCGCAAGGGTGCACCAACAACTACGCACTCCCCCTGAGAGCTCTGGAGTTCTACAAACTTCTCTCATTCCCTCCCCCTTTCACACCAAAGTACGTTCCAACTACAATATCTGGGTCTCACTCATCATTTGACACCCCTCTGCGAAAACCTGTTGGTTTCCTCCAGAGTCACTACCGATATGGGGCATTACCCTATCGCCTTGAACGAGTGCAGTCACTGTTTGGTTTGATAGTGTTCTAAATTCCTTTATTCTAAATCTATTGCACTGGAATTTTATTGTGCAATATTGTTCACATTTTTGTTCTTTGACATCTTTATCTTCAAAAAGATTCCATCTATGTGAAATTTGACTTACAATCTTTTTTTTAATTTTTTTTAATCGCTTTTCCTGAAGCCCTGCATGGCAATCAAATGCAGGTGCCCTACCTGTACTGATTGTGTAGTTATAACATGCTGTATTATCTCTGTGCAATCTGTTGGACGCACAATGTTTTATACGCACCTTATTGTATTGTAACAAGTACCCTGTGTTGGAAATGTATTTTTGAAGGAAAATGTAAAAATGCCAATAAATATCATTTAAATATAAAATGATTGTCAATGGAGACACCCAGCCTGAAAAAATTCCTCACCTTCCCAAAATGTCCATCTCCATTAAATTCAATGGAGTCACTGGTCACGAATGCCTGACTTCACACTCACTTTAGACATAAAAGGTACGTTGCTGCACTGACACACATTGCCCTTTGCTCAGTCGCCGTTCTGTGGGCCTGGTTCGCATGGAACACCAAGAAAAGACCAGGTGACTCACTATTTTGTTTTTGAGTCTTGCTATAGGATCAAAGGATGGTTACTGCTCACAGCTCCTGCTGGGCAGTTGCCTCTGTCATGCACCACGCACACAGGAAATATTGATGCAGGTGTGGGCTTAAGGAGTTAATGGCAGACAGGAGTGATATCCTGCTGATATAACCTTGAACATGCCAACCCCCTTGCATTTGCTTGGTGTATGTGTGCCTGTGAATGGTACAATACATAGAAAATATAGTGCTGTGCAGCAGATGTGTGATATATGCATGTGCTGTGTGTATATGTGCCTGTGAATGTTACAATACACGAAAGATTCTGGGATCCATTCTGGGAGGCCTATGCGTGAGGAGGTTGAGGAATCCTCCCAGACAGATTTGTGGATTGCTGCATTCCTGTGAGCTGAGTGGGACACACTGTATCTTCAGTATACTTCAAAATGTGATCTTTGATTCCGAGAGAGGAGACTGGAAAGGGACCTGGGTATATCTCAGGAAAGAGACGGGACACATAAGAACACATAGGGCTCAGGCCCTGGGGTAACCTATCAATACACATATCGGTGCGGCTGACACCTCGGTGTGAACCTCTAGTCACTCCCATGGCCTGTGTTGTGGGGATTTCAGATTTGGAGTAGCTCCTGCTGTGACAGATTGCTTTCTGGAGGTAGGGCAGAGGAGAGGGTACTTCAAAAAGAAGCAGACCCTCAACATAAACTTTAAAGACTCAGACCATAAATCACATTTGTCATCTGGATATTGACTATGGGAAGGGGAGCTTGAGGCCTCTAAAATCATCAACTGTCAAGTAGCCACTCAGGTTGTTTGAGGAGTAAAAGCTCTGCAAGAGTTCTGCCTGTGGCCGGTGCTGGAGGCTAAGGCCTGCCAGTCTCCTAAGTGGGTGAGGGGATATCACCCAGGGAATCCAAGACCACCTGTCCTTGGAGCCTGGAGCACCATTGGCTGCCTGCTTGCCCAGACCAGTGCCCTGTGAGGAAGAGGAGAGCGCTGGAGGGAAAAGGTCCAGTGGGAGATCCTGGTAATTGGATTTCTGAAGCGAGTTGTGAGGACATGGTGTTTGCACTGATCGGGCCAAAGCTTGTGTGCAGAGTGAAGTCAGCGACCCTATGTGCTAGGTGGGGCCATCGGGAAAAAGGCAGGGAGCGTGGTCGGTCGAGACCGTTATCGAGAAGATGAGGCCGTCGTGATAACCCGTATGGGCCCAAGCCCCAACTGAGGATCTGCACCAGAAGCATTGAATCCCTTCCCACATCTGTGAGGAGGATCCCAAGAAACTTACTGGCAACTGATGAGCGACAAGGACACCCGGCCGCTGCACCTGCAGGACCGCATGTGAGGAACTCAAGGACACCTGACCGCTGCCCCTGCAGGGGTGCGTGTGCAATACTCACCGGAAACAGCAGCTGCACCCTCTGCACCCACGAGGAGGGTGCTCTCTGAGACTCTGGTCGTGCAGGTCCTGCTGGTGCGGGTAAGACCAGTGCTTAATTTGAAAGAAAAAATACGTTACAGGGCCCAGGTCAAGAGGTCACTGCAGCTTTCACCACTCATTACCCCTGCCAGCACTGACAATGACAGTACCAACACAACTACAAACCATCACACTCCTACAAGTGTGAACATTCAAACCTTTCCAGGCCCCCAAAGTTATAAGAATGGCTTGAGAAGCAGATATTAGTATTTTTTAATGTATATGGAATTAATAAACAACTGTAGTTGTGCTCATCTCTAAATTAGACAAAACGCCACCATGTGGAAGACTGTCATATGTGCCGGTGTTGTCAATTAAGTGCTGTGCAGAGCACCGTAAAATACAGGCTCAAATTAGGCACTGGTTAAGACTGATTGACGGGCCCGAAGGTCCCAGGGGAACTTTCCTGCCATATCGCGCTTTGGTGGTGGAACAGTTTTGACTTTAATTGGAGTCAGAGTGGGACTCCTGAGACTCAAACTACTAGTGGGGCTTAACCTGAATGTCACCTGTAGTATATGGGGAATAACCACTACTGCTTGCGAGAGGGTAGAGGTTCTCATGAACCACCTATTGAAACACCAGAGCCCTGATCTCGGGGGACTGTGTGTATTGTTTGTGAATGCCACATTTTACTTTGTGGTATAATGTAAAAAATCATTTTTTCCATAAAAGCAAGAATTTGACTGGACAATAATTTATTGTTGCTACTGAACGTATTTTGATTTGTGAACTTGTGTTCATCCCCCTGTGTCTACCTTCCCTCCTGAGAAGCCTTGGACTGCTCGACCCGCGCTACCACTGAGAGTCAAGTGCTAAAGGGATACTTGGCCCAGTTGCTCAGTATCCATAGGTCGGGCTCTGGCACATCAAGAGTAAAAGGTCTGAACCCCCACGGTTGGGACCATTAACTCCCGCTTGCCCCGTGGCCCACTTTATGGGGTTCTGAAATTAACTCTATGGGACCTTCAAGCCACATAGCAACTATGTCTGTGTATGGTTTGGCTGCATCAGAAGGACAATTTAATGAAGGGAGTATATGACGCACATTGTAAAGCATGTGGGCATCATTCTCATTAGCACTCATCATGATCAAGGTCTTTATGAACAAACTGTCGTCAATTCATTCTCAACAGAATTAACAAGCCTCGCTTTTGCTGTAAACGGTGCACCATATGCATGATCATTTAAAGCAAAACCGTTGCACTGTTTTAGTATCAAAGAAAGCAGGAAGCTCACAGCAGAGCTTGCAAAGAACACTGAAGTAATCTGCCTATTTATCTGTCATTGATGGCGGCATAATTTTCAACATTCAATGCGTCCTTACCTAGAACAGCAAGGGACAAGTTATGGAGATAAACTGTGTATGGGGAAGTTTGTAACAGGTCTAGCCACGTGAGACTGCACCAAGTGCAAAATCCTTAATGAGTGGCATTGGACATCATGCTACCTTCTTATGCACTGTTTGCACCGGCTTGCATTGTTGATGATAGGTGGTGTGTGAGGAACAAGCCTGGTTCCTGAAAGAGGAAACAAGTCTTTGTAATGTTTGTGGCGAGCAGGAGAGACCCTAGGAGGAAGAGTGCATTCATTCACTCACTGCATTCTTTCAGTGACGACAAGCTTTGCCATTCCACGTGCTCCCTTGCCCTTGCTATTCCATGTGCTCCCTTGCCTATATATGGTCTTGTGCTGCCTGTGCATACTGCTTAAAAGAGTCAGTGATGGCAGGCTGGGACGAACCCCAACGAAAATGAGATGTGCCTGCTACTTAACCAGGCTACCATCTTGGCAAACTAGCACACTAGGTAGAATGGGGCTTTTCAGACCTTCATTTGTTTCCGATATGATCCTTCTGTGATATCAAAAGGCACTAAGGCCAATAAAAACAGAGCAGTCAGCATTTGTTCTGATTTCTGTGCCCAGCATATTTCTTTTAATAAGTCTCCACTTCACGTCCAAGTGGTTTCTAACAAATAGAAACTCCAGAGGTGCAGGCACAGGTGAGGTCACTTCCTCTGCCTGACCCATTCGTCAGGGACAGGCAAACGTGTTCAGTACCACTGGGAAGGAAAGGAAGGTTGGCTGTCAGGAAGCGCATTAACTGTTGCATATGTTGGTAGACTGCGGAGATGAAAGAATGCAAAATGCAACTGTACCGCCAGCACCAAAGTACACCAACAGGAATGGAGATAATTAACAGAAGACGTTAGTTGCAATGACGCTACCGATAAACGGGAATGGTAGGCCATAACGGACTTCAGTGTAATGAGTACATAGGCTACGTATCAAAAACACAAATAAGTTGAGAACCACTGGTTTGATACCAGAAGGAAATAAAAATATACAGGAATACAAAATATTAAGTAAATTCATCCAAGCACCACTAGCAAAGGGGACGTTTAAAAGGAAGAGTGCAGCTCTTGGTAATGTATTCTGTACTTAGAAGTCTAACGCCACCTCCCTACAACCTGGCTGTCATTACTTTTAGATGAACTACATGGAAAGTTAACTGTAATTACCTGAGCAATCACATGACAACTTTGTGAAGCCGCTCTGTTTCAAAGTATCCAATTACCAGGCAAGGAGAATGCAAGCCAGATCGTTTACCTCGGTGAAAGGTGGGTGCCTCCAGGGAAGGGGCAGGTGCACTGCAATGACAACCTCAAACTGAAAAAGACCTCGAAAGAGGAGCAGTGCAACTCGAAGTTAACAAGTAGGAGGCGAAAAAGAGACAGGGTAATAAGTCCAGGAAGACTTTTCCAAAAGTCAGTGATATAGTAAAGGTAAAAAAAATAAAAAAGGAAGAACATAGACAACCTTGACTAAATTAGCAAAACCTGTGAAAGGGAAAGACAATGAAACTTATGTTAAAACATGAGATCAGATTCTCAAAGAAAGTCATAAAACGTACGTGCAGATCTATGACAAAGCATTGTGTAGATTTATCACTCCAGATGGATGCAGATATCAAGAAATACCCCTGGAAATCTTTTGTGAATTCTATTTTTGCATTAGGAGATGTACACATGTATATTACATGTACAACTATCCTCCCTCAGACTTAAAAAGCTCCTTTATCATACCACTTAGGCATAAGCACTAACCAGATCCAGCTGACCATGCCAGCTACAGACAAATATCCAATGGGCTGTTTTAGGATACTGACAGAATGGGTGGCCTTCACTCTGATCTGGGACTTCCTGCAAGAAAACAGCCTTCAAGGCCATCAAACAAGTTTCTCCCCTTGGACAGGTATCTAATCCTTCATGACTTTCATCTGGATCAACCTGATGACCAAGCTGAACATCAAAGGGGTTCCCACACTTCTACTCTTTAACCTGTCTGCCACCAGTCAGGAAGCACTTTCTCTTACTGAGGCCAGACAAGCTCTATCCTCTCCATCGATCCTGTAGCCTCGAACTGTCAATTTCTTTTAGCACTGACTTTGTCGAATCTCAAGGCGTGATCATCTAAACAATCCTCTTCAAGGTCTGTTCAACTGCTATTAGATAGACCTCACTAAGTCCTCTGAGGTAACTGTTACAACTATGCTGACAACAGTCGGATCATTCTAAAATGGACATGATCCCTAGGCCACTGTCTGAGGTATTGACCAATGGATGTTGAAGAAAGACCTCAAACTCAACTTGACTTTTACTCTTTTCGCTTCACTACATGAAGAGGTGAAGCACCATAAAATAAGATAGGCATGATACGAAACCCTTAAGATATAACCCACACTTTTCCTTCCAGGCACGCCTACTGAGTAGCATGCTCCTCCGGTTATGTTCGGTGGTGTTTCGATCCCCTTGCCATTCTGGAAACAGATTTACTCCGGTCATTGTAAGGTGTACATTTCAACCTCTTCCACAGTAAAAAAGGGTGGAAGAGGTTTTTGAGAATACCCACAAATGTGTAAATGTATATGTATGCACAAACTCGAAGAGCATTTCAGCCCTCGAACCTCCGATGCACTCCGTACAAGTAGATTTACTCACACAAAAATCTTCATGCAAGTAAATCCTTTTGGGAGTGCAAAACCAATTTTTAAGAATTTCGAAAGTAGTTTTAGATTTGTTAAAAAGGGTAACTGCAAAGTTACACTTGCCAATATTCACATGAATCATGCCCACAATCGCCTTGAAGGGACCTCTGGGTGGTTAGGGGCGCTTTACAAAAAAACAGCGCATAATGAAATATTTTTTTGTCAGCCCTTGCGCACAGCTCATGTTCAGCTGAGTTTTCTTCGAAGATGCAAGCTGATGCCAGCTACCCCACGGAGAAGCAGACTAGAGAAGTATAATACCCACCTCTGCCCAGCTTGTCCTGCCTCTGTCCATCTGCACGTGGGTGAGCTCCCTACCCAGAAGGATGAACGGCCAGAAAAGAAGTGGCCAGAGAGCTTCAATTCCATCTCGCTCAGCGCAACACCATGGCTGTGCTCTACCAGTTTTACTTTATGCCTCTCACAAAACATGCAAGCGTGCCCTGGTTAGAACACTAGTTGCATATGAGTGCCGTCTATTCTAGCATTACAATGGACACCACGTGAAAAGCTTTTCAAAATGTGTAGAGCCTCAGGAAATCATCACCCTGGGTCCTGTTGGAAAGCTTAGCTTTGAACAGCGTAGTCTATTCACATGTAAAGCTGAACACTGATGAGATCAGGTGGCTTGGACTGGATGAGTCTATGAGTGACGAGAGAGATTTGTTGTCTCACACCATTACAGTAATCTAAATGCGCAACAGGGGTTCGAATCACATGCTGGGAATGTGTGAAATGAGTCAGTTATCAGCTGCTTTTAAGATAAGTGTTAGTGCATCTTGTTGTGAAAGCACACCACAGTTCGCTGGCAGTGCCTCCACCCAATAAAAGAGCAGTCAGCACAAAACATTCATCTGGAAACCAAAAGAGGCTAAATATACCTCTGTCATCTCTATTCAGATATGCTCCTATTCAGAACTATGGAGGTCAGCATCCCTCACAAGAAGCCCCATTAACAGAGGCTCTCCCCACCTCGGGAGAGCCGGCGATATGGCGGGGAGCCCGGGGGCCATCCGCGCGAACGGGGTGTGGTCGACCTGTCCTGCTGGGGGGAGGGCTCCATTGATTGGGTACTAGCAGAAGCAGCGCTGGTTGATCCCACCCCTATTTAAGCTGCAGCGCGGAGGCGAGCAGGTCTCTTGTTTCCTGCTTGTGGCCGGAGAAGTAGCGGACGGCGTGAGGATGCCGCCACCCCCCCAACTTCCCGCAGCAACCACACGCTGCCCGCTGATTGTGGTCCCCCTCCTCTCTGCATTGCTCTGCCAGGAGCCGCGCAGGCTCGAGTTTTTGCCTGACCCGAGAGTCCTCAATAAGTTGGGACACTCGGTGGCGGCTCCGGAGGGCGAGAGGGGGCCACGCAGGTAAAGATAGACGCTTAGTAGGCATTTGGTTGTTTTTGGTACTCCTGGTGTGAGCTTAGCTCGCGGAAAAAAGTTTCTGTCTGTGGCAAGCAAAGTGAGCTTTGCTCACAGGCAAGAGAAAGGAGCTTTTGTTTTTCTGTGTCTCCTTTGGTGAGTCGCAAGCCCCCTTTTTACTGAGGCAGAAGGCAAGCCCCAGCGGGGGGGGGGGTGGGGATAGCTAACAGCAAGGTAGCTAGTCCTGAGAATAGCTCTTATGGTTGAACACGGAATCATGAGCAATTTTGTAAGTGCGGTTTAGGTGGGGAGAGAAGTGATTTTGGGAATGGTGGTTTAGTGTGGTGGCAGAAGAGTCTTGTTTTGCCATAGGCTGATTGGTTCACCTTTACTCATATTGTTCGCATAGCTACCCGAGCGGCTAGTGTTCTTAGGGGGTGCCGGTGGTTTTTCATCAGGGCAGTATTATCAGAATTTGCGGACGCTTCCAAGCATACCTGGGGGAGCAATGAAGGGTGCCAAGAGGGCACGCCCGGTTAATTGGATGGAAGAAATGATGCTCAGGATGGAGGCGATGGACGAGCGGTTGGCTTTGCTGCAGGCACAGGGCCCTCATAGAGGGCAGCCAGTGGAGCCAGCAGTGCCAGACAGGCCTCGAAGGCCGGGGGTGGCACCCTGGGCAGCATTTCCCCCAGTTAGGAGGTGAGGCAGGGGGAAAATGGCAAAGGGGGTCGGGAGCCGCAGGCCACCACTGAGGCTGTACCAGGTGGCGGTATAAGTGGGGGAATGAGCAGTGCTCCTGCAGAGGTGGTGCCGGTGGGAAGAGGGAGTGGTACGGAATGCCAGGTCAGCTCCCCTACAGTAGTGGTGTCGCCAGCGAACGGCTGCAGCGTACAGACTGGGAATAATAGTGCAGCAGCTCCAGTGGGCTCAACAGGGCAGCCAGAATCGGTGGCAAGTTAAGCCAGTGTGGTGCCTTGGCTTTCAAGGGCAGGAGTGTGGTCCGCACCGTTGTTGGGGAGTGCATTGGCAGGGGTTTCGGAGGGTAACCATGTTAAAAGGGCTAAGAGGCTGGTGGCGCATGTGGATGGCATTGGTATGCTGCCAGGTGTACAAGGGCAAGCAGGGTAATAGGTGGGTAAGCAGTGCAGGGAAAGGTAGTGGCTTTAACCTCGCAAACGTGAAGTGGGCTGTAGACCGTGTCAGCAGCAGCCGGGCTCCTACCTCCCTTCAAAGAAGCTACACCATCAGGTATGTTACGGCCATTGGCAAGCATGGTCTGGGGGGATGTGCGTTCAGAGCCTGATCAGTTGGGCAGGCACGTGATCCAGCCATTAAAGAGAAGATCTGGAAAGGTGCTTATGTGGATATATGTGAGTTAATTGTAGATAAGCCTAACAGGGAGGAAGGCAAACGGTGCAAGGAGTGCTCACATTCCAGGGAGTGCGGGCATTGGCTATATAAGAAGAGGGTGGAGGAGACCATCATGAATTGGGTCAGAGGTTTCATGGTTTTCCAGGCAATCATGGCAGAGAGGTTCCTAACTATGGGGGGCAGTTGGCATGCTACCAAAATAGGATAGCTTGTGCGCATGACGAGTCTGGAGGCACTGCTTGGAGGGAATATGACAAGGAATTCAGGTGTATCAAGGCTACTAGACCCACTTTGGGGTGGGATCAGATAGATGTGAACGCATGGTTGCGTTACATGTATCCACAGAGGGCGATGGCCAACCCAGCGCCGGAGCAAACAGTAATTCGGGGGCGGGGCATGCTGGGACTTCAATAGAAGAACTTGCTCCAGAGCCCCAGGAACGTGCAAGTCTAAGCATCCACACCCAGAGTCCAAGTGTTTCAAGAAGACAAAGGATAGGGGGCCCCAAAAAGCATGAGTGAACATCCGTCAATGGCCAAGGCCCCCTCCCCGGTTAACTGGCAAGCAATGGTGTCATGGTTGAACATCTACAGCAACACAAAGGCAGCACAGTCTTTATATGAGGGATTTAAGAACGGGTTCAGGATTCCAGCTGAAGGTTGTGTAGGCATGGCTTATTGCAGAAATGAGAAGTCATTAAGGGCTAACCCTAGCATTGCCAGGAATAAGATTATGAAAGAGAAGAACTTGGGGAGGGTGGCAGATCCTTTTGAATCCCTCCTTTTGAGAATTTTGTGTGTTCACCTTTAGGCATAGTTCCCAAAAAAGACCCTGGGGAGAACTGTTTGATACATAACCTTTCATCATCTAAGGTACAGTCAGTTAACAAGCCTATCAGTCGGGCATTGTGCTCCGTTAGGTATCCCTCGCTTGATCAAGCAATTGCAGTGCTCCAGGAGCTGGGACCTGAGACTTTGTTGGCAAAAGCAGATATAGAATCTACTTTGCGGCTGCTACCGGTTCCCCCGGAAAATTTTCATCTGTTGGGCTTCCAGTTGGAGGGTGAATTCTATTTTGAGAAATGTATGCCCATGGGCTGCTCAGTCTCCTGTGCTTGAGGTTTAGTACTTTCTTAGGATGGGTATTTAGAAGGAGATCAGGACACCATTGGCCACTCCATTATTTGAATGACTTCCTGTTCTTGGGCTCGCCTGCCACAGATGACTGTGGGAGGGCTTTGCAGTGCGTCCAGGAAGTCAGGGGAATGGGGGTATTGGGGTGCCACTGGCACAAGCAAAGACCTGTGGACCAGCAACCACAACAGATTTCCTGGGCATAAAATTGGATTCCAGGGCAGGGGTATCAAGGCTCCCACAGGAGAAGGTCAGAGTGTTCTCAAAGGCATTGGAAGAATGCCTGAAGGCACAAAAGGTGACGCTGCATCAGTTACAGGTGGTAGTGGGGCAGTTGAATTTTGCACTCCGCATTATACCCATATGCCGCCCATTTTCTAGGTCTATTGCGTAGACCATGTCTGGTTTGAAATCAAAGCACTTTCATACCAGACTGACAAGTGAGGTCCGCCAAGACATGGGAAGCATTTTTGAGGGACTTTAATAGGACAGTGGTGTGGCCAAGCCCTGCCAAGACCAATAAGGAGTTGGGTCTCTTTACAGATGCTGCAGGCAGCACAGGCTTTGGGGCCATTTTGGGGTCAGCTTGGTGCACGAAAAAATGGCCAAGAGACAGGTTTGAGTCTAGGCTGGTGGCGAACATTGGTTACCTTGAGTTTTTTTCCCATTTTGGTGGCCCTCACGATATGGCCAGAACAGTTCCGTAACCAGTCACTGGTATTCTGGTCAGATAACATGACAGTGGTGGATTGCATTAACCAACAAGTTGCCAGGTGTAAAATGATCTTGTGATTATTGAAAGAAATCATACTGCTATGCTTGAGATTAAATGTTGACTTCAGATCTAAACATGTGCCTGGTGTACTGAACAATGCAACGGATGCTTTATCTCGTTTCAAGATGCAGGTTTTCAGGTATCACCACCCAGAAGCAGCTGAGTTCCCCTCACCATTACATCTATAGCAGCTTGGTGCCCCAGTCTACCAGGCCTCGTTGTGGCCAGCTTAGCGCCTAAGACAAGGCGTGCCTATGGAGGGGCCTATTGTGCATATTGCAGGTTTCAGGAAGTACAAGGATTGGGGGTTTGGTTTTCCCATGAGTCAGTAATCTCATTCCTGGGGTACCTGAGAGGGGAAGGGAGACCTGTCTCCTATGCCAAGTGACATATTGTGGCAATTTCATTTTTTGCAAAGAGGCTGGGTTACACGGATGGGGCAAAAACATTCTTGGTACAAAGGGCTCTGAGGGGCTGGCAGCGCTTGGAGGGGTGTAGACCAGACTCCAAGTGCCCCATAGTCACAGCGAAACTGGCAAAGATCATGGCCTCTCTTGACATGGTGTATAGATCATAAGATAAAGTTCACCTTTTCAGGGCGGCGTTCTCCCTGGCATTCTATGGGGCATTGAGGGTGAGCGACCTGGTAGCAAAGAACAAAAAAGATATGAAGGGTGGCCTATAACGGGCAGACATACAATGGCCAAATAGCTCCCTGGCGGTCACCATTACCCGTTCTAAGACCGACCAAATGGGTAGCGGGGATCACATACTGCCACACCGAGTCCCAGGGAATGACCGTTGTTCGCTGGGGAACATAGAAGCCTTTATGGCTCACCGGTGCAGGGGGCGGGAGGCCCTCTTTTGGTACATGAGGATGAGACACCACTCACAAGGTTCCAATTCACCAGGGTGCTCAACAGGGCCCTGGGGGCGGAAGGTTTGGATCCTGCAGAATATAGTTCACATTCATTTCGTATTGGCGCTGCGACCACTGCCGCAAGCATGGGGTTGGAGGGACAGACAATTCAAAGGATAGGCCGATGGAAGACTGATTGCTACAAGCGCTAGATGAGATTGAACATGTTGTGACTACCCCGTTTGTTCCATTTCCTTACCTTATTCCCCTATCAACACACGTGGGGGAGAGGTTAAGGGGATCCAGCTGCTGGAGCAAGAGACGTTACAGGCGTGCTGGTGTTGAGCCACTCCTATTTGAGGCGCGCAGAGTTTTTATTCTGTAGGAGACTACGCATCACGAGCAAGGAAATATGGATATCAGCTGACTTTCTGTGGTCAGGGGGGGCTGCGCTTGGCCCACTGGAGAACTACATTGGACAGAATGTTGCCCCGGAGGCTTACGCTTCCAGGGGTAATAATTGTCCATATGGGAGGCAATGATTTGACGGATCTAGGTCGGAGAGACTTGTTTGATTTGATGGTTTCTGAAATGTGTTGGCATGCAAAGAAAATCCCAGAGGCCAGAATTACATGGTCCAATATTGCCCCGAGGTTCAGTTGGAGAGGTGGTTAGTCGGTAAGAGCCATAAATGAGGCGGTAAAACGGTTGAACCAGAAAGTGGGTAAGTTGTTCAGGGCAGCTCGGTTTTCAGCCATACCTCATGGGCGCATCAAGGGGAACGTTTTCTATTACAGGATGGAGCGCACCTGTCAAAAGAAAGTAACGCAATGTTTCTGGAATATTTGCTGGCCTGGCTAGGCCAGCGTGCAATGTCTGTTGGGAAGGCAGATAGTCGGTAAACTATGCTGGCCTGTGGTGGGTGAGGTCAAGATTGGGGGGACACTTCGGGCCCTTTACGGCATCCTGTTTTACCAAATTTAACATCTGCGTCCCTGGATCCTCCAAGGGGTGCTGCCACCAAGTTGATAGGAGATCGCAGGGGTGTGGGGGGTCCTGGACAGTCACGGACACGCGGTCCTTCGCTTTCAACCACGTGTGCAGGCGCATTTGGGCACAACCTAGCACTGGCTCTTGGGGGGACGACAAACCTGGGTGTAGGGGGGGCCTGCGGTAGGTATCCTAAGAGCAGCCGGGCCCGCTGCACAAGAATTTCCGAGGTGGGAGACCTCCTAGTAGGGAGGGGAGAGGGAAGGTAGGCCCCTCCCATAAGGAGGGCCCCCGTCTTTTGGTACGGAGGAAAGGGGTAAAAAGAAGGGGCTGAGCCAGTCTGGAGCTCACTCGGAACGGTTATGGAATATTTTGCTGGTTGCACAGGAACAGACTAGTTATGATTAGGTGATTCCCATGCACTAGAGTCTCTGTTAAGGCTAGATCACATTTGGAAGCAAAATGTAAATAATTTGGTTACTGTGTAAAATGTTATAAAATGTTTTTATTGTGGGACATTGGGGTGTTTAGGAAATGGTAATTATTCATGGGACATCGGCGACTCCCTGGCCATATCTCAGTCCACTCCCATGCTAAGTGGTACTGGTTTTGAGCTAGCTTACATCAGCGTTTAAACATGCCCTGACAACCCCCAACGCCCTTGTGGAAGAACCCAAACAGCACAAACCTCCCCTTGCTAATTGGTTCACACACCAGGAAACACAGCCAGCAGAATGCCAATATGTCCACTAGGTATACCTTGAAAGGATCTAGTGCACACTTTGCAAACTCCTCTTGAGCACCTAAGTTTCACTTGTGTGCATGTGAAAGTTCTTTAAAAGTGTAGCAGATGTCTCACAGTCATCTTAAGTTTAGGGTCAGGAACATGAGTCCAGTGCTTAATTTGAAATTAAATAGGTGCCAGTCACTAAAATCTTTATCAGGGCTCAGGAGGCTGAGCTAGAAGAGGGTTTCGGCTGGGGCAGAAGGCCTTACCTTAATCATAGATTAAGGTAAGGCCTTCTGTCCTCTACATCTGGCCTGCCTAGATAGCTGCCTGACACCATACATGAGGGAGAACCATGGTCCTTCCTTTACTTCCATTACTCCTATTATAGCTTGTGGAACAGAAGAAGGGTTGACAAAGCCAGTATCATCCGCTCTAACATCAACATCCTCTCCTACGCTGACAACAGACAACTCAGTCTCTCTCATGCACAAGATGCCAAGTACCCAGATCAAGTTCAGTGCCTGAATCACTGAAATCGCCCTCTGGATGAAACCAACTCTATGGAGCTGAACACTGACAAGACTGAAATTGTGATCTTAAGGAACAGAACTGCACTGTGGGACTCCATCTAGTGGCCAATAGAGCTAGGACCAACAACCACCCCCACTTACCAAGCCAAGAACCTCTGGATTGTTACTGACAGCAAACTCGACATGATCGCCAAAGTCAGTGCCATCACCGTCTCATGCTACCATACCCTGAAGATTTTGGGGAAGAAAAAAAAAAGCAGTAGTTGCGCACAACATTGGCAGAGCACTGTGCTGGGAGAGGGAGCTAGGTACGGTCCAAAACTGTGCCTGCTTCAGAGCATAGATTCAAAGGCAGAGAGAAAAGGTCAATATTGGTTTTGGTCTTGGGATAAGCCACTCTAATCATTTCAAATTGTGCCACCCAGCACAGTAACATTTCAGACGTTGCCATGCAGACTGGCCTGTCTACAAATGAACTGTGCCCTACAGAGAAAAGGCTACTGGATGAAAAAAGGCATTAGACAAAAAAGTGGGATTACATCACTCAAAAGCAGCATAGAACGCAAGGAACGCGGGATCACCCTTTGAATTATTTACTGCGAAGACCAAAGTTCAAATTCTGCCTTGAACACGCGCTTGATTGCAGCAGACTGCACTAATGAAACCCTCCTGAATGCTGCAGGAAGATTACGTTTTACACTTACTTTGATTCGCAATTATCCTCTGAAAAGAGGAATTACTTTTTCAAATGGGGGTTTACAAGAGCTGCCTTTATTCTTTGACAGAAAGAGGAGTGAAACATATCTGCAGCTTTGCATCTAGCTCATAAAGAAGAACGATTATGCTTTTGGTGGAATAAAGGGATCATCAAACTGTCAGACCCTCGACATCTGACAACAAGAAGCGTCACAGTGAGGGCTTCATTGAAGTTATAAAGAGATGCCTCTCCAAAAAAGCAAAAATACTCGTGACCTTTGTCGAAAAACAGCCTGACAAGCGGACAGATGGCAGAAAGGAATATACAACCGTTACTCACTTGCCTGCGTATCACGGAAACTCACAGACATGGGACATAACGACCAGCAGAAGATGCAACCCGGGAGAACGTCCTCAAAAAACAGATTTTGTTCCTGAAACATGGGGAACTCACTTTTTAAAGAAAGGAGATTTTCTGGGGAAAAAGACACACTGTCCAAGCTGTAGATGGAGTCGTTTGGTCAGAGGATATCTTGAATAAAATGTTCTATAAAATGTTTTAACAAATTCAAATAGAACAAAAATGCTAAGAAAGAAACGAAGCATTTGCAACGCAATCGGTCTCGCATTCGCGAGGGTTAGAGCTAATAGCATTGTAAATGATAATGCCTTTTATTTATATGTTTACAAAACCAGCAAGCAGTGCGTAAACACCGCTTGCAGGGTTTGTAACCACATAAATTCAGTCGCGGCTCCTGGAGGGAGTGCTGCGGGGCGGTGGGGCGGGGCATGGGAGGGGCAGGGTGGGGGTAGCAAACTCTGGCATACGGCCGAACGGAGTTAAGTACATAAATAAATAAAACTAATTACATTGCGCGCGCCGCATCGCCATTTGGCAGGATATAGCTATCCAGTCACTAGGAGTCTTTCTTGTCACAATTATTCTCTCACATAGGGCGGGCAGGTAAGGTTCTGGGATTATTTCATCCTACCTCCCTGGGGACATGCAATAAATCCTATTGGGCAACTCAAGGTCTACTGCCAATCTCGATGCCCGGTACCTCAGGGTTCGATTTCTGCACCCAATTTGACTAACATAAGGATATGGAATATATGATGTACTGCGGAGGCATCTCTAACTATCTGCACACTGATGAGACACAGCTTTGTCTTATTTGTGTTATCAATGGCCAGCATTCAAGATCGGACTGACTGAGTCAGTGCAATCAAGGAATTAATATTGATTCACTTCCTGAAAGATAAATCTTTTAATTTGGAAATTCCTTTTTCGTTTTCTTTCCTCTAGCAATAAGTTTTCTTTTGTCTCTGGGAAGAAATCTTTGCGTCTCACCTTAGATCCTTTTTCAATTTTAGCTCTCTTATCGGTCAAGTCAAGTCCAACAAGTGAGTAGGGGATATAAAAGCCAAACAGATGTTTCAGTGTTATACAGAAGAACAAAAGGTGAGTACATACAGAAAGCAAGAGACAAGGTGTAGGAAGCTGGCTCCCTATATAGTGTAGTAAAACGAAGTACACTGTGCAGAGAGTCCAATGGGTCCCCCAACTGGTTTACAGAGGTTAAAGTAGATAATACTAACGCTCTTTTTGTGGTAGAGTGGCCGAGCAGTTAGGCTTATCAGAGCGTAATGCTAAGCATTTCTTGTACTCACAGAGGCAATAAATGAGACACACACTCAAAGAATAAATCCAAGACCAAATTAGAAAAATAACACTTCTATTTGTATATATTTCAAACTCAAGAACTTCGCTCAAAGGTAAGTGCTGATTTCGATAGAAATATGCACAGGTAAGTAAGGCGTTTAAACCTGTGCACTTTTACGCACAATGCAATCCTATAGAAGAAAAAGTCAAAGATGCATAAAGGTAGGTGCCGTCGGTTTCAGGGGTTCACCTTCTGGAATCGGAATAATAGTGGGCCAAGGATCAAAGTACTACCAGCATATCTTTGGGAGCCGTCCGAGTTCTACCGGGAGCAGGGTGCTAGTGAGGCTGGTAGCCGGCGCGCTACGGAGAAGGGGGGGCCACCTGAAAAGAGGCTGCACAGGGGGACTAGCTGGCAAGTTCGAAGACTCTCAAGCGGGGGCTCAGGTTGCAAGGGGTCTTAGAGCACAGGGGCACAGCTGGTTCATCAGGACCCGGTCCAGGGGCTCAGGAGCAGAGTGGTTAGATCAGCTGGGCTGGTGCGCAAAGATGCACCTTGCAGTCAGGGACAAACAGCTGGAAGAGAAATCAAGGCGGCTGGGCCACTCTCGAAGTGGATCTCAGTGATGGTGACATCTCTCAACGGCTACTTGGTCCTGGTGCAGTGAGAATCCGGACTGGACTCTCGCTGTTGGTGTTTGGTGCAGGGCGTCCGGTACCCAGAGGGTTGGTACTGCACGGCTCCGGTTGGTCCTGGTGTCTTCACACTTGGTGGGGAGACAGATCTGACCTTCCAGAGCATGGCTACCTTCTCCTGGTCATCTGCGGCATCGGTCGGGCAGAGGACTCTGCTTGTCGGTACCTGAGGACTGCAGGGGAGTAGCTCCTCTACTCCACGGGAGACTTTCAGTGTTTGTCGCAGTGCTGGCCGGCTACCCAAGGCTCTGGTAGTTCTCCTGCTCGCAGGAGGAGTCACTCTGTCGTGACTGTCAAAAGAGGGCTGAGGACGGCAGGGTTTCGTGCCAAAGTCCAAAGTTCTGTTACAGTTCGCGCCAGACAGTAACTCTTCTTCTGTTGATCGGTCCAATCTGAGTTCTTAGATTCAGGGGTACCACCTAAATACTCAATTTAGGGGCGTTTACGGGGAGTAACAGCTAGTAGCCAATGGGCTACCTACTTTAGGGTGTCTGCACCTTCTATATCACCACTTCCTTTGGGAAGTTGGCAAAACCCTGACCCTCGAAGGCTAATTCCGTCCAAAACAACATGGAGGAATCTGAAAAGTGGGGTACACATCAGCTGGCCCGCCCTAAGGGTGGTGCTAGCTGAATGTGGGCACACCTCCTGAACTTACTAATTTTCCTGCCTGTCTTGCCGCCAAAAAGTGGGGTCAGGATATAGGGGTGGGCACCTCCACTATCTGGAGAGGCCCGGGGACACATAACAAAGGCGGCAGGGCCTTTGACGCTTCCCACCCTGGAATGTCCATCCTGCTTGGAGGAGGTGTGAACACCTCTGCCCAGAGTGGCTTTGTTCCCAATCTCCGAGAGCGAAGGCTCTCCCTTCAGGAGGTCAGAAACCAGTCTATGGTGGCTGGCTGGTCAAGACCAGTCAGTCAACACATTAGTAGTCTGTAGGTTTTCAGGAGGCACCTCTAAGGTGCCCTCTGTGTGCATGTATTAATAAATCCAGCACTGGCATTAAAGTGGGCTTATTAAGACGAGGCATTTGGTACCAAACACCTTGGGGTACAGTGAAGCCATCATGTAGCTGGGGAACTCGTAACCACGAGTGTCCAGCTACTCGTCATGGCTTCCCTGCGCACTCGTAATATTTAAGGGCGAACTTAGATATCACTGGGACACATCCACTCCGGGAGATATGCCCATACATGGGTATAGTGCTCCCTGCCTTCGGGCTGTAAGGCCTGCTGTATGGGTGACTTACCTATACTGAATGCAGTGTTTTGCTGGCATGGCACACAGGGATGTGTGCCATGTCGACTCTTTGGTTTTTCTCCGCAGCAAGACACGGAGGCTGTGGTGGCAGTTTGCATGAGCTTGGAGAGAAGCCCCATAGGGTGACACAATACGTGCTGCAGCCCTTAGGGACCATCTTTAGGTCTAATGCCCTGGGTACCAGGGGTACCACTTACTAGGGACTTACAAGGAATCATAAAGGGGTGCTAATTGTGGAACAAACGTACAGTTTAGGAAAAGAACACTGGTGCTGAGGACCAGGTTAGCAGAAACCCAGCACACTCTCAGTCATAGGCAAAAACGGTGTGGGGGGGGGGTACTGCAACAAAAACCCAGTTTCCTACACAAGGCAATTTTGTGGCAGACTTATATGAAGGAGGAGCGACAAATCGATTGTGCCCGATACAAGTATAGAGGGAAGCATATAAAGAATGTGGGTATGTCACACTGAAACTCCAAAATGCCAATAGGAATGAAAAAGGCCGAAAACTGTTAAATAAGAGATCTGTTGGGGAGCCCAAGGGTGGGCTCTTTATGCTGTACATGCCTTTCTCTAAGATTAAGCAAGAATGTAAGGAGAGATGTTGCTACTAGTTGAATATTTATGTTCACTAGAAACTAGAGCAAAATTGTGCGCTAAATGTAGGTGATACCATTACCATTTTTTGGGTTGGCACCTAGTTTAGTGCCGGAGGTAATAGGAGAGCGTAAAATCACTGCACTAACACGATTCGTGCTCAAGAGGTAAAAGTGGCAGAGAAGGAGCTGCTGTCCAATTTAACACCTGAGCCAAGGTGTAAATGAGGCCCTTAGTATGTGATAGGTTTCGGAATATGACACAAATGAATTATACAATACCAGGACGAGTTTTTGATGCCTGTGCTCAAACAATGTGATGGACAGCCGTGACGTAACAAGCAGTAGAAATGGGACAGCATTTGGCAAAAGATAGCCCGGCATGCAACCTCAGTGCTCACTCATCTACTAATGGCTGAAAGGGCAGCAAACCAAGAAGACTTGTGGGGTAAAGGGCTAAAAGATAACGTGATGGACAGTTACCAGAACTGTGTGAAACGAAAGAAGAGGTTTGGATGAGGAAGGTGTTTGATATCGATTATGTTAACTCTGAAGGGCATTACATGAATGGAATCAACATGTAAAAAATGACTAATGGACTGGATCCATCGCAGTCTTTTTAAATGGGCAGGGTATGCTCTGAATCTGGGTGGGGTTGGTTGGAGCCAGAAGCACACAGTATTCTTTCATTCTTCTGGTGCCATCGCAAACCCGGTGAAGGTGGTTCTGGCTTATAAATCAGAGGGGACTGGTGTATAGCATCCCCCATCCCGAAACCTCTCATGAAACTGCAGCAGCATTGCCATCTTTGCCTTCACTCATAACCTCAGAGCAGTCAGGTCTATCGCAAAGAGGGCAAAAACACTATCGAGCATAAATAAGGGAGGTGGAAGAGGGGCTGGTGGATGTGTACTATCTGATAGTTTTTTAGGTCTCGCGCCTAGCGTTGCAGTTTGCAGCCCTGCTCGCGCAGCGAGAGATTTATTGGGGTAAAGTATTTTGTGTAGAGGGACTTCTGTTACCGCCTATGCTTTCTATTGGGCAATGTCGATATTTATTTAAAACCCTGTCTTCTAATTGCTCTGCAGGGTTTTTGGTTACCGCCCTGTGGCTTTTTTGTACACGCCCTTGGGACACCAAGTCTACGGCAACTCTCAGTTTTATGGTTTTCTGTTATCTGAGGAGGCGTGCTAAACTAAGGTTGAGGCAGAGTTCACCAAGGCATCTGCTTTCCAGGCCCTCACATGCGTCTTCTCTTTCCCTCCCCTCCCTCCTCCACCCCCACCCCACTCTCTCTGCTGTTCCTCCCCTCCCTCAAGTGCTGTGTGGAGCTCAACGGCAACAGCTTGTTATTTAATTATTATTATTTTTTTACTCCGCGAACTCGTAAGACTGCCAGTCACAATCACTGACATCAGCGCTGCGATGCCACACACACAGCAAACAGTGCGCTACATGAGGCCCAATGCATTCAGCTGCTTTATTGTGTCACCACAGCAATGCAAATAAAGGATGAATGGGGAAGGGTACCTAACGAGGGTCTGCAAATAAATCACATCACAGTGGCCATTTCGTTAGGGAGACGGAAACCACCAAAGAGCAAAATATCATTTTGCCTGGTGCTCCAAAATTTATTCTTCTGGCTCTAGTTGAGGAGCAATGCAAACAAAGGATGACTGGGGAAGGGTACTTGTAAATTGCATTTATATAGCGCTTGCTACCTATAACGAGGCGTCGATGCGCTTTTTACACGGTGACTCGCCCACATCTTTCTGAAGCTGTCACACTCACTGTACCCACAGGAACATAAGCGCTCTCACTACTGGTAACCTGCCTTCACAAGTGAACCCAACGCGGGTCTGCGATGGAAAATACAGAACCATCTGGAAAGCCACCACTGGACTACAGCTACAATATACACAATAATAAACAATTTAAGTGGTCAGACGTGGTGCGGAGTACAGTGGTTTACGTGACATCTGTGTTCTACCAGGACAAACTGTGAACACTGCCAGGGCGATACCAAGTGCTGTATACACTAGTAAGGTGTGGGGGTGGGGCGACTTCCAGGTGAACAGAGGGGGGGTTATTGACAGGGCTAGTCGTAAATGAGGCCTAATGCACTCAGCTGCTTTATTGTGTCACCACAAAAGGCCGCATGAAGGCGCCATGTTAAAATAATCACATCACAGTGGCCATTTCGTTAGGGAGACGGAAACGACCAAAGAGCAAAATATCATTTTGCCTGGTGCTCCAAAATTCATTCTTCTGGCTTTAGTTCAGGAGCAATGCAAACAAAGGATGACTGGGGAAGGGTACCCAACGCGGGTCTGCAAATAAATCACATCACAGTGGCCATTTCGTTAGGGAGACGGAAACCACCAAAGAGCAAAATATCATTTTGCCTGGTGCTCCAAAATTCATTCTTTTGGTTCTAGTTGAGGAGCAATGCAAACAAAGGATAATTGGGGAAGGGTACTTGTAAATTTCATTAATATAGCGCTTGCTACCTATGACGAGGCGTCAATGCGCTTTTTACACGGTGACTCGCACACATCTTTCTGAAGCTGTCACACTCACCGTACGCACAGGAACATACGCGCTCTCACTACTGGTAACCTGCCTTCACAAGTGAACCCAACGCGGGTGTGCGATGGAAAATACAGGTAACCTGCCTTCACAAGTGAACCCAACCCGGGTCTGCGATGGAAAATACAGAACCATCTCGAAAGCCACCACTGGACTATCAGCGCTGCGATGCCACACACACGGCAAACTATCCGCAACAGAGTTCGCAATAATGCCCCTCCTATATTACAAACCGGAAACAGCATAACTAGGGTAGAGGTCTTTAACAATTGATATAGCCCCCACCAGCAGGCTACAATATACACAATAATTAACAATTTAGGTGGTCAGACGTGGTGTTGAGTTCAGTGGCTTACGTGACCTCTGTGTTCTACCAGGACTGGGGTATACAAACTGTGAACACTGCCAGGGCGATACCAAGTGCTGTATACACTAGTAAGGTGTGGGGGGGGGGGGGTGGGGCGACTTCCAGGTGAACAGAGGGGGGGCAGGGGGGTTATTGACAGGGCTAGTCGTAAATGAGGCCCAATGCATTCAGCTGCTTTATTGTGTCACCACAAAAGGCCGCATAAAGGTGCCCTGTTAAAATAATCACATCACAGTGGCCATTTCGTTAGGGAGACGGGAACCACCAAAGAGCAAAATATCATTTTGCCTGGTGCTCCAAAATTCATTCTTCTGGCTTTAGTTCAGGAGCAATGCAAACAAAGGATGACTGGGGAAGGGTACTTGTAAATTGCATTTATATAGCGCTTGTTACCTATGATGAGGCGTCGATGCGCTTTTTACACGGTGACTCGCCCACATCTTTTTGAAGCTGTCACACTTACCGTACCCACAGGAACATACGCACTCACACTACTTCTGGCTGTAGTTGAGGAGCAATGTTCTACCAGGACTGGGGTATACAAACTGTGAACACTGCCAGGGCGATACGAAGTGCTGTATACACTAGTAAGGTGTGGGGGGTGGGGCGACTTCCAGGTGAACAGAGGGGGGGTTATTGACAGGGCTAGTCGTAAATGAGGCCTAATGCACTCAGCTGCTTTATTGTGTCACCACAAAAGGCCGCATGAAGGCGCCATGTTAAAATAATCACAACACAGTGGCCATTTCGTTAGGGAGACGGAAACGACCAAAGAGCAAAATATCATTTTGCCTGGTGCTCCAAAATTCATTCTTCTGGCTTTAGTTCAGGTGCAATGCAAACAAAGGATGACTGGGGAAGGGTACCCAACGCGGGTCTGCAAATAAATCACATCACAGTGGCCATTTCGTTAGGGAGACGGAAACCACCAAAGAGCAAAATATCATTTTGCCTGGTGCTCCAAAATTCATTCTTTTGGTTCTAGTTGAGGAGCAATGCAAACAAAGGATGACTGGGGAAGGGTACTTGTAAATTGCATTAATATAGCGCTTGCTACCTATGATGAGGCGTCGATGCGCTTTTTACACGGTGACTCGCCCACATCTTTTTGAAGCTGTCACACTTACCGTACCCACAGGAACATACGCACTCACACTACTGGTAAGGTGCCTTCACAAGTGAACCCAACGCGGGTCTGCGATGGTAAATACAGAACCATCTAGAAAGCCACCACTGGACTACTATCAGCGCTGCGATGCCACACACACGGCAAACAGTGCGCTACATGAGGCCCAATGCATTCAGCTGCTTTATTGTGTCACCACAAAAGGCCGCATAAAGGTGCCATGTTAAAATAATCACATCACAGTGGACATTTCGTTAGGGAGACGGGAACCACCAAACAGCAAAATATCATTTTGCCTGGTGCTCCAAAATTCATTCTTCTGGCTCTAGTTGAGGAGCAATGCAAACAAAGGATAATTGGGGAAGAGTACTTGTAAATTTCATTTATATAGCGCTTGCTACCTATGACGAGGCGTCGATGCGCTTTTTACACGGTGACTCGCCCACATCTTTCTGAAGCCGTCACACTCACCGTACCCACAGGAACATATGCGCTCTCACTACTGGTAACCTGCCTTCACAAGTGAACCCAACGCAGGTGTGCGATGGAAAATACAGGTAACCTGCCTTCACAAGTGAACCCAACGCGGGTCTGCGATGGAAAATACAGAACCATCTCGAAAGCCACCACTGGACTACTATCAGCGCTGCGATGCCACACACACGGCAAACTATGCGCTACAGAGTTCGCAATAACGCCCCTCCTATATTACAAACCGGAAACAGCATAACTAGGGTAGAGGTCTTTAACGATTGATATAGCCCCCACCAGCAGGCTACAATATACACAATAATGAACAATTTAGGTGGTCAGACGTGGTGTTGAGTACAGTGGTTTACGTGACCTCTGTGTTCTACCAGGACTGGGGTATACAAACTGTGTACACTGCCAGGGCGATACCAAGTGCTGTATACACTAGTAAGGTGTGGGGGGGGCGACTTCCGGGTGAACAGAGGGGGGGGTTATTGACAGGTCTAGTCATAAATGAGGCCTAATGCACTCAGCTGCTTTATTGTGTCACCACAAAAGGCCGCATGAAGGCGCCATGTTAAAATAATCACATCACAGTGGCCATTTCGTTAGGGAGACGGAAACGACCAAAGAGCAAAATATCATTTTGCCTGGTGCTCCAAAATTCATTCTTCTGGCGTTAGTTCAGGAGCAGTGCAAACAAAGGATGACTGGGGAAGGGTACCCAACGCGGGTCTGCGATGGAAAATACAGAACCATCTGGAAAGCCACTACTGGACTACTATCAGCGCTGCGATGCCACACACACGGCAAACAGTGCGCTACATGAGGCTCAATGCATTCAGCTGCTTTATTGTGTCACCACAAAAGGCCGCATGAAGGTGCCATGTTAAAATAATCACATCACAGTGGCCATTTCGTTAGGGAGATGGAAACCACCAAAGAGCAAAATATCATTTTGCCTGGTGCTCCAAAATTTATTCTTCTGGCTCTAGTTGAGGAGCAATGCAAACAAAGGATGACTGGGGAAGGGTACTTGTAAATTGCATTACTATAGCGCTTGCTACCTATAACGAGGCGTCGATGCGCTTTTTACACGGTGACTCGCCCACATCTTTCTGAAGCTGTCACACTCACTGTACCCACAGGAACATACGCGCTCTCACTACTGGTAACCTGCCTTCACAAGTGAACCCAACGCGGGTCTGCGATGGAAAATACAGAACCATCTGGAAAGCCACCACTGGACTACAGCTACAATATACACAATAATGAACAATTTAAGTGGTCAGACGTGGTGTTGAGTACAGTGGTTTACGTGACCTCTGTATTCTACCACGACTGGGGTATACAAACTGTGAACACTGCCAGTGTGATACCAAGTGCTGTATACACTAGTAAGGTGTGGGGGGAGGGGCGACTTCCAGGTGAACAGAGGCCCAATGCACTCAGCTGCTTTATTGTGTCACCACAAAAGGCTGCATGAAGGCGCCATGTTAAAATAATCACATCACAGTGGCCATTTCGTTAGGGAGACGGAAACGACCAAACAGCAAAATATCATTTTGCCTGGTGCTCCAACATTCATTCTTCTGGCTTTAGTTTAGGAGCAATGCAAACAAAGGATGACTGGGGAAGGGTACCCAACGTGGGTCTGCGATGGAATGCAGATGAGAGAGGAGAATCCCAAGCTGTTAAGGTGGTCCATTTCCCTACAGGGAATGGACTTTACAGTGGAACACAGACCTGGGGTTGCCAATGCAGATGGACTTGGGGGGGTCAGTTATCTATAAGGTACACCCTTATAAAATGAGTTTTTATATGCCTGGGTAAAGTGAAATTTCACATTTCCCTCCCCACATTATGGTAAAGTGCTGCTCAAATTCAACTTTGGTGCTAGGAGCACTGTGGAAAGAGGATCTGCAATATTTCTGCAGATTCAGAGCCCCCTAAAGTCTCCCCTAGTTGCACATGGGGTGGGGTTCCTGTAGATATAAGGCAAGTACTTATAAAATATGTTTTTGTAAGTCCTGGTGCTGGAAAAATGGCCCAAGTCATTTTATTTCCCATTGTAAATCCCCTGTTACATAGGTTAACACGGTAGGAAGTTATTGATTAATAACTATTGATAGGAGAGGACTAGACTGGCCATTCAAAGACTTCCCAGCATGGTAGTAGTAAATCCAACATCATCATATTGTTGAATTTCTCTTAAAGTGTACATACAAGAAGTTATAAGACTTTCTTGTTTCTAAGTCCAAATTCAGCCTTCCAGTGGTCTGCCCTGATTGGTCAGAGTTAAGTGGATTAGCCAGGCTGCCTTGAAGAGGTGATAAAGAGCCCCTCTGCTGGGAGGGCAGTGTGCTGTGCCATAGGAATGCCAGGCCAAGGGGAGGAGTCGTAAACCAGGGTCTTCAAAGGCAGAGGGATGGCCACAGTGTCAGTTTCCACTTTACACTTTTGACCCCCACCAGACCTAGGATTAGGGAAGGTATGTGCAGATGGTAGGGGGAGAGTCTATATTCTTGCTGCTGCGCTTAAGTGAAGAACAACCCAGACTGTTAGCCCTGAAGATGTAAGGGTGCATACTGTATGGACAATATGAGATGCTCAGTCAGGGTTATGTGTCACCAGGGCAGGTGTACCTATTTTTAATGCTCGTTGAGATAATGGGGTGGGTCGCCACTGGGATGGTGCCAGTGCGCAGGGCCTTCGCTCCAGGTTATGTTCAACTACCTGCATTGGGGGCAAGATGATGTGCATACATGGGAGTGGTGGTACTAGACCCCACCCCCCCTGCGGGAGGGGTGGAGATGTTATGCAATGTCAGAAAGTAATTCCAACAGCTTATGTATATTTGTAAATTGGTGCATAGTATTGAGTAGTGTGTTTGCTTTATAAATGTTCGGGGGCGTGAGTAAGGGCGTGGACTGGCGGTCCACCGTTGGGAAGGGTAGCTCCTCCCAACATTGGTAAGCACCGATTGGCGACGGCCACGGTGTAATTTGGCTCATTAGTCGGGTAGGCGGCGGAGGGGCTTGTCTGCCCTTGGAACGCCCGTAAGATAACCCACCATGTTGGCATATTTGTTATGCAAATAAACCTGCAGCAATTTTCTCCACAAACAAGGTGTCGTGCTGCAGCCAACATAACACTGTGCGTTCAGTTATTTTAAATTGCCCCTTAATGCTTCGTGTTCTGTTTTTCTGGTGTTGGTGTGCGCTTTATACCAATATCATATAGATAAGATGTCCTGGTGCTTTATCTTTCCTTTTTTTTTTATTTCTCACTAATTCATCTCCACTCTAATAGTGCATAATTAATCAAATATACTGTATACTTTTTAGAAAAGAAAAACAATATAAAAGAAAATGTCATTTACAATGCTAATAGCTTTAAACAATGTCACTGCGAGACCTATTGCATTGTAAATGCTTGTTTTATCTTGGGAGATATTTGTAACCGGCCAATGTAATTATTCCACATCCCACAAAGGCAATCAAACAGCTCGTGAATCATGCCCTGTGCTGTTTTTGGCTCAAATGTCGCTGTCTGAAAATCATTATTTCATCTTTAACCGTGCACGCACAGCGGCCTCCCACGCCAGGCAGGCTTCCCAGCAAGACTCCCACTGTTCCCGCCAGGACTGCCGTAACGTCAGTACGTAACTGAGGTCAAAGTCTCGGAGTAACCTTTCTGAAGGTGCATCTGCAAGTTGTCCTTTTCCCAGGCGCCGACAATCACGAGGAATCCCACAAACGGAGCACAGGCGGGATGTGTCCCAGCCTGCAGGGCAATGGTGCCTGCTATACTGGTCGGACAGGGTGTTGACCCAACGCAGACGCATCACCGGAGGCATCATCCAAGAAGCCATGAAATGTCTCAGCTCAAAAAAGTCAGCAGAATAAATTACAGTAGGTAACTGGAATCACTACAGAAACACGCGCACTGTAGTTTACGGCGGAGAAGCGGACTACAAAGTGTGGGGTAGGCACAAAGAAAAAGCTTTGAGAACAGATTAACTGAAAAAACGTTTAATAATTTGAAGCGTAACCAATCCCAACAGAGTGAACACGTACACCGCAAAATACAGCGAATTGTGGAAGCTAACTCTCGAGTTCATCTTCTGTCTATAATGCGATATTGTCTAGCGTATGTGTTTCACTGACATGCCAATAAATAAATACTGCAAAAAACGAGGGTGGAAGCCAAGGAGTGAAAAAAACAAGTGAACAAGCTTGTTTGTAAAAAGTTATTGCATAGCAGTGGGCCAAAGTTGCCGTACAAGTGGTACACACTGGCCATAACCACAGAGAGTCTGCATATAAAGCACATCTGAAGTAGAGGCAGTGGTTAATACGAGCTGGTGGTTGCCGGTGGGGTCCACTTGCACTCGTTTTTGGGGACCAGCACTTATTTTTTTTCTACCAGGTTTTGATCCAGAGCACAGAAGAAAAAGAAAAATAAAAGGTGAAAGGAGAAAGAAGATGACGACGGAAAAACAGTGACAAAAGACGAAAGCAGGGATGAAAAAGAACCTGAAAGAGTGACATAAAGGGACAGGACATGTCTGGTGGTGGATGAAAGAGGCACGAGCTGGAATCAAGACTACGCAGCCTTTGTATTCAGCACCCCCAACATTCAGTAGTGTCGGCCGAGGGCTTCTAAGCAAAACTTTGGGCATTGGCACTTAATCTTTTACAAATTAGGCGCTAAGTAGAGGCATCAACACACATCATGGGGAAAAGTGCTAAGCTCTTCCGTAACACATGGAAATCAAGCCAACAATCACACATTAATTAGTACAGAAACTATGTCATACATGTGTAGCTAATAGGCAAGTCAGAGGAGAGAACATGACAGATTCACTGAAACGCACCAACAGTCAAAGAGGCAAGTCTTCATCAATGGATATTGGGGTCTAGAACAAAAGCCTGTACACGTCGGGAATAAGAGGCTCTAGAGGACAACTGTTTCTTCTCCATGAAGTGTAGGGAACTGAGGAACTGTCTGTAACTGTCTGATGCTAGGGCGGGGAGAGCATGTAGCATGAGCCTCTTCGGGCATTTAGGATTACTGCAGACACAGAATGCCCGGACCACAAACCGCAGATGTGTATTTGAAAAAGTGAATGTTTTAAAATGGGGATCATAATTCGAGAAAAATATCAAAGGGGATGGAAAACCATGAGAGACAGCCTGAGCCAAAATGCTAAGAGCAACTACTCTTTACCAGATTTTCATACCTAATAACACTTACCTCATTATTCAGTTCCAATCTGACTTTGAGAACAAGCACAAGGATCAGCCTGTTGGGGGGGGGGGGGGGAAGTGTGGAGGACCCCTGAGGAGAGAACCTACCCTGGGGCCCTCAGGAACACCTGCCCATCTGGCCTTACTGATCCTGAGAAGTCAAATAAGCATATGCACCACAAGACGGCCAAGGCACCATGAAAGTCTGATGTACTGAATGACTGCACCAGCTGCTGAACTATCATCAGCTTTTGAACTTGTCCTAGGTACACGTGCCCTACTGCCCAGTACGGAGTGTAGGGGCCTGTAACCTAGCAGTGGAAAGTGAATGTTTGCAGAGTCCCCCTCTCCCTTTTTTAGAGTCTGTGCAACTTGTTTCTGAGGCGGAAAGGAAATGTCTGGTTTCCCCCTTTGACTCTAGGTCGGGGTTCAAGAAGCTGTGGAGCGCCATAGGCAGAGACTCTTTGGTTACCAGTCACACACTTTATAGACTCCTAAGCGGCCATGGCGTTGAACCATCACCCATCCACTGAAGAAGTTTCTAAACCTCCTTGAGCATTCCTACAATGTTGCTCAACTTACTGTTTTAAGTCTATAATGCACCTGTGGGCGAACGGTCACAAGTGTCGGCCACATTTATGTTTATGCTTACACTTGGTTGAATGAAGCGCTTGCTCTGTACAATGGTATTAAATACACGTGTAAACGCATTGCTTGCTTTGCATGGGCGCATGCACCCACTAGTACACGAGTTTCCGGCAACGTCTATGCTAACACCACTAAGGCAACATCCGTGGACTGCACACGCTTTAGTTTAAAACCTAAGGCCGGATTGTCGTGAGTGTCGGCAACATTTGTGCTTATACCACTGGTCAAGTGATGAATGGTTATGTGGCCAAATGAAGTGCTTGTTCTGTACTATGGTCTAAATTATGTGTTTAAATTGATTGCTTACCCTGCAGGTGCCTACTACCTATGAGGCTCTGTTCGTGTTAGAAGATATCAGATGCAGTGCCGATTTTTTTTTGCAGTTTTATATTGCGCGAACTCGACCCGAAGGTATCAGAACGCTTTACATGAGCACCAGTTGCGTTATAGATGGACACATTAATTTTTTTAGGCACGGGGAGATTAAGTGATTTGCCCAGAATCACAGGATGTTTGAGCCACCCGCCAGACTCTGGTTCCACAGCTTCAAAGTCAGCCACTCTAGCCGTTAAGCCACAACCTCTGATTGCGACAGCCGGAATTAGGCGTGAAGGTTTCTATTATGAATTGGGCAGAGTGACCTTAAAGGGATATCATTTTAACTGCTCTCGTCTTCTTTATTGCATGTTGTACCAGCTGGAAGGACTTACCTTGAGGTTGTGGACTCTTAGACCTAACGACATTTACCCTTGGATCCTTGAAAGTCGGGGTCCATAAAGCGCTCGCACTTGGTTATGACGTTAAATTTGGGAGCACTATTTAAACGTGAAATGGATTTCAATCTTTGACTGGCACCAACGTTGCTGTGGTGGGCTGTAATAACTGCTTTTGGGAGTTTGACAGCACAGAGTCTATTTCATCAAGCTGCGAGGTGGGTAATGTGCTAGCATGTTGCATTTCATGACATTTATTTTCATTTTAGTGTGTCCTGAAGGTTTGAATGTGCTTTGTGACATTGGTGTACAGTTAGCTGGCATTACCAGATGGAGTAAACTGGTAAGGTTCTATGTTTACTAATTAGGAGGGAGTCCACAATCATGTTGCAAGTAAACGCGATTCGGGGCTTTATGCACGCCTTTAATCTGCCTCTCTTGTCCTTTTCTTTATTTTTCTCTTTTTTTGTATTTCCTTTTTCTCCTTTATGTTTTACACTGTGGCACTTGTATCTTCATACAATTACAAGGGTTTGTTTGTGGCATTTTTTTGAATAGCCCTTTTTAAAAATCTTTTGGTTTGGTAGGTGCACTGTGTCTTTAGCTGTTTTTATACAGTTTGTGTAGTTTGCATGGTCAATTGTCCTGTGAATTTCATACATTTGTGTATTGATGTTTTTAGACCAACTTCATTCTGCTTTCAACATGTTTGTGCTTGATTTTTTCTGGTTGTTCGTATTGTTTATGGATTGGTCTATAGAGGGCGGGTTTTTAAACCTTCATTCAAATTGTAATTTAATAATATGTACCTGTTTTAATGTTTATATGTGTCAGTCACTGATTTTGCAATCTGTTGCATATATGTCTTTTGCATGTGTGCAGCCCCGAGGAAGCCTTTAAGGTGAAATGCTTTGGCTGCGCTTGTACTCTCGGGCGAAGAACCCGAATAAAGATAAACATCCATGAAAAGGATCTACTAGTTTTACTTTGGATCAAACTTTGTATATACATGTTTGTTTGTTGCCTCTTTTTTCAGTTTGAATGCATAGTTTATATCCAATTTTATATTATCTCACCAGTGTATTCATATTAAACTTTTTTTTTATACTATGCTCATTATCTTTTCTCTTTCACCTGTTCTCCTTTTGTTTCTTTTTCTCCCTTCCTTCTCTTTACTTTCTCTCTGTTAGTCTTACCGGTTCATTATAATTCATTAGTTTTTCTTTCTATTATATTGCTTATCATTTGATATTAGCACTATTGACTTGATATTATTTGTTTTTCGTTCTTGTCCTCTAATGAATCTTTTTAAACTCAAAAAGTAGCTGTGGAGCTACTGGTAGCTCTACAGCTACCTTAGAGTAGCTCCCCTATGTGCAGACCAAACAAGTAAATGAAAACTTTTATTTGGTTGAATTGGGTATCTTCCCAATATTGAAAAGAATGCATTTCAAAGCAAAATGTGTGCTGTTCGCAGAAAAAACACATTTGAGGATGATACTTAAATGGTAAATCATACTGCATTGGAGAGTCTTAGTACTTCTGTTCCTTCTTAGGTACCGGGGGCATTGCGTAGATCACCACTATGACATGTAAAGGCATTCAAAATTTGAAATTGATAAAGATTCTTTTGACATGATAGCTGATAACCTGATGTGACTGAGGTGGTCACGGCTAGTAATCCTGCATGCAGTGCCCACTAACGGAATCCTGTCTGAAGTGGTTGGTCACTATAGCAACACTGATAATTTGTTAGTAGCGTGTTCTTGAACAAGAGTAGCTCCTATCATTGAAAAGGGTGGAGATCCCCACTTTAGATAGATAGGGCATTTTCCGATGGTTAGGGCTGGTCATGCTGAATTTAGAACTGTTTTATACTATTATTCCGTGACTTATGGTTCTCAAGTCATCATAGTCTGAAGGTTACATGACTGCCTAACTCGAAACTAAAGCGACTCATTGTCCGTGTTTGGTGCTTACCAGTACAGTGGGTGCCCCTGAACCTGTGGGTGCCCAAACCACTGAAAAATAACGACCACCTGTTGCGGAGATAAAGGCCATTAAATGTTATGATGTCCTTGGATACCATCAACAAGGCACTATATCATTCCTCAGAGCCCCAAATTGCTTCGAGACCAGTTTAGAATGTCACCTCATCTGAATGCTATCAGGTAACTCATGCTACCTCGTTAGTGACATACGAGCCCGGGAAGCTCCGCCACACAAGATACCCAATGACTAGAGAGTTGGTCCAGTTTACCCTTGACAACTAAGTAGCGACCATATCCAGTGGTTTGGGTTCTACATTCTGTTTTGTGTGTTAGATTTGTTGTGTTTGGTGCGGGCACAACAGTATTGGCTCAAGCACACTGAACTCTTGTATGAACTCCAGACTGCACAGAAACCAACGCAAATGTCAGACACAGAATGGACACTTTCATACAATGAAAGCCTAGGTTAGTGTCTTGTCTCCACTGACTAGTGCATGGGAATTAATTTTTGTTTATAATAAACCAGGCTCTAAAGGTTGTAATCGCATTGCAGTCTCTCACTATATTCTAGTATTGCCCTTAGGCTGGTATGCAATTCCAAGCTAGAAAAACATTTGGGGTCAAATATTAATCCCCGAAAGTTATCAGATTTCATAACTTTCACAGTATGGCCTAGTTTTTATGCTTCATGTTTTGTAGTAAAAAAAAAGATTTATGATTTTTCAAAGCTATAGCTCTGACTGGACAGTGAAATTTTGAATATTTGTGTCATACTATTTGCATCTGAGATTCAAACCCTTTTCACATCCTAAAGTAAGCCTGACCGACTATACTATGCGCCAAAACATAAAAAAGAAGTATTAACACTGAATGCAGTGTCCTATTCCCCAGGGTCTTGCTGGGAATCAGTGATAAAGGAAAGCCAGATACCAGAGCACTGCCCAAGACAAGGAGAAATGCCACAACCATGACTTGTTATGAATTGAGTGGCTGCAGAATTCGGAGTACCATCTTGTTTGGGTTTAGAAATCAGAACTCAGAAATAGCATGATTTATGACGTTGGTTCCTTTTAGTTTACTAAAGTAGTTTACTAGTATGTGTAACAAGGTACAGGCTGCATTTTGGGCCTCTTCAAGCAAATTTAGGTACGTGGACCGAATGTAGAAGATGCAGGGCTCATTCCTGTAAGAAATTGCGCATTCATTGGGTACTGAACAATTTGATTTGTAATGTACCTTTTAATAGCTCAGAACATAACGTTGAAAGGAGGCTTAGCTGTGATATGTTCTTTGATGTTTTTTGTTCCTGCATCTATAAATTTGACCATTGTTCTATTTTCTCCTCACCTGCAAGCTTTGCATTTCGTACATTTATAAAACCAGGTCTCTTTGGGGGTAACCAGGTCAATATTTTATTCTTATTGGACAAAAAACTATGTACTAACATAGCCCCCAGTGATGCACACTTTCGATATGTTATATTTGGATGGTCCTCTATATGGTTTCTTAGATCTTAGTCTTGTTCTAAAATCCTCCAATGATTCTTGATCAAAGTTTTTATCTCCTTATCAGATTCACTGAAGTCAATGATGTATCTTGTGTAGTCTATTTCTGTCGAGTCCTCTTTCATTTTTGGTATTAAAAGATCATCTCTGTTTTTTGTTTTGCTCTTTCTAGGGCATCTGCTATTACTGAAGTCGGATATCCACGTCTTAAAAACCTTGGTCATCTCTTTAGACCAGTGGTTCCCAAACTTTTGACTCCTGAGGACCCCCAGTGAGTCACCACTAGAAGCCGGGGACCCCCAAGCAATTTGTATGATTTAAATTTCAAGCATTAAAACAGTAATTTGAAAAAAGAAACATGTGTGCACACAAAACAAATACTCGAATTACTAAGGATTTTAGGGGCATATTTACAAGCCCCTATCGCCATGGGAATGTCACTTTTTGCGACGTTCCCGTGGCGATAGAGGCTCGCCTGTATTACAAGGCAGCGTTAAGCCACTTAACATGGCTTAACGCTGCCTTGTAAATAAGGCCCCCTTTCACGCAAGGCTTAGCGTGAAAGGGGTGGGCAGTGGGTGTTGCGGTGGGGGTTCCACCGTTACACCCATTGATTTTGACGCTGGCCCCCATTTACAAGGGCAGCGTAAATAGGGAGGCAGCGCCAAAATTAAGACCAGGGAAAACCTGGTCTTAACTTAGCAAAATGAGGAGAAATGCTATATTTCTCCTCTTTTGCTTTTTCCATGTGTGCTGCCTTGTGCAGCACACATGGAAAAAGCAAACGTTTGGATTGTTTATGTTCAGGAAGGTGACCTTCCTGCACATAAACAATATTTTTAAAAAAATTACATTTTGTAACTTCCATGTGTGCAGTGACAAAACGACATTTCAAGATTGTTTATGTGCAGGATGGGGGACCTTCCTGTACATAAACAATCTTCTGCACACAGACACCCTTGCACCATAGTGCAAGGGTGCCTGCATTGGCGCTACACTGCTAAGTGTAGCACAGGCGCAGGGGGAAATGCAGGGCTGCACCAAATTCTTGTAAATATGGTGCAGCCCTGCGTTTCTGAAGTGACGGAGCGTGTCGTTAAGCCAAGGAGGCTAACGACACGCTCCGCCACTTCTGTTTTACATATCCCCCTTAGTATTTTAAATTGAAAGAATTTGCAAAAACCAAACATTTTAATGGGAAGGTTGGTGCTGCATCTCCGTGACTAACTTTTAAATGGTTGGTTTTACTTTGCAGTACGAGGCTCCTGCCAGGGCCAGCCTGGAAACCCAAAGCAGCCCTGGCAAATGTTTTCAGACCAGTCCCCATACGGTGCACACCAAGTGCAGTGAGTGAGCCTGACCACTACAAAGGGGGCTTTGCGAGGCTCTCCACTCCAAAAATTTAGGAAACAATGATGCATTCTACAACACATTTATCATTATATATTGAATTGTATTAGCTTTTAAAGAATAGTAAATGATGACCTTACTATGTACCAGGATAGGACAAACTTTGTTGGGGTTCTTCAATGATTCCCTTATTATCACCCTCCAACAGTGCCTCTCATCTCTCCATAGCCCCTCTGTCACATGTATTTCATTTGTTTTTATAGCATCTCTCATACCAGGATGTCAGAGCACTTTACATCACACACATATAGAGAAACTGAATCATTCGTGTAAATCAGTGTATAGAAAATGTTACATAAGGCAAAGGGGACTACAAGGTGTAGGATTCACGCCATTCATACTGGTAGGCATTTTTAAAGAGTGCTTGGTCTGCAGAAGCACAAACTCAGGGTTCAGAACATAACACAGTGGCTAGCATTGACTTTAACAATAAAAATGTATTTCCACCCAAATAAACCTTTTTAGCAGCATCAAGATAATGAAAGACTGGGAAAAAGCATGTTACTAACTTGTACCATGCAGTTTGCAAGCAGCTCTTTGATGACAGTTTATAGGTCACTGTGCTAGATTACGATTGTCACTTATAAACTGCACAGTAACAAAAGAATCTCTGTTACAAAAGCAGTAACCCACTGACCTATGCACATAAAATCGTTTTTTTTTAAATGCATGGTAAATGTTCTTTGCAGTAGGCATATTAACCTTCTGTGCTACATTAGATAAGTCAAAGCTGCCCCTGGACAAACCTCTCATCTCTCTCTAGCAGGTACATTAATCACTGGCGTTATCTTGACACTTTTATTGTTGCTCGAAAACTGCTAATTATACAAGGAACTTTGCAGTGCTTTTAAAACTGCTGGCTGCGGACCCCCTGGAAATGTGTCACGGACCCCTGGGGGTCCGTGGACCACAGTTTGGGAAACACTGCTTTAGACTGTTCATAAAAGTTCTTTTCCTCGGAACAGTTCCATTTTTATCTTAGGAATTGTCCATACAGAATGCTCCATTTCAGAGCTTTCAGGTGTGCACTGTTTGCAAACAGGAGGTTGTTTCCACTCGTTGGTTTCCTGAAACATTTTGTGCAAATTTTGTCATGATCAATATATAATTCAATGTCTAAAAAGTCAATCCACTTTTGCTTGCTGTAAATGTAAACTTCAGATCCTGGAGATTGTCATTAAAGAACTCTAAAAAAAAAAATTCCACTTCTTTTTGTTCTCCCTCACAAATTAAGAACAACTCATTGATAAACCATAGCCATAGGACCACCTTTTTTAAACTCTCTGAATTTCTTTCAGTCGAGATTGTCTCAGTTTCCCAAAATCCCATGGCTAGGTTTGCGTAAGTGGGGGCGAATGATGTACCCATGGCTGTTCCTTGCTTTTGTATGTAGTATTTCCCATCAAAGATGAAGATAATGTTCTTGAGGCAGAATTCTATTATATTCAGCAGCATTTCAGAGTGTTCCATCAGACTTAATGATCGTGATCTCAGATAGGGTCTGCTTGCCGCAAGTCCATCTTCATGCTTTATAGATGTGTACAACGATACAACATCTACAGTTGCCATGATATAGTCTTGTTTCCACGGGATGTTGTTTATTCTGTTTAAAAAAGCCACTGAATCTCTTATGTAGAATGGGAGGCTGGAGACCTATGGAAATAGAAATACATCAACAAATCTGGAGGCATTTTCTAATAGAGATCCACATGAATTGTAAATGGGGCACCCAGGTGGATCATTTATGTTCTTATGCACCTTTGGTAAAAAATATATGGTAGGTAAAATTGGATGCTCATTTTTCAAATATTGATATTCATCGTCGTCAAGTAGTTCCAAGTCATGCCATACACTCAACTTTTCATGGAAGACTCGCATTACTTCTTTTGTTGGATCCTTTGTGAACCGCTCATAATGGTCACAGTTATTCAACTGCCTTTTTGCCTCCAAGATATACTTGTTCTTATCCATAATCACTACATTTCCCTCCCTTATCAGACGGTTTGAATATTATGTCTTGATTCCCTTTTAAATCTTTTTGATGCTGACAAATCATTCTTAGTCATATTGCCTTTACATCTGTGAAGACATGCTTTTTGTTCCTTTTTTGCTATATTCCTGAGACCATCAGATACTAATTCTTGAAAGAGTTCAACCTTATTACCAGGTGGTAGTTGGGGACAAAATTTCAATTTGTTTTTCTTCCCACTGCTCACAAATGCCCCAGTATCTATATTCAATTCTGTGCATAATTCTTGGCCAGTTAGGGAATTGATGTTACCAACTTCCTCCAGATTCTTCCTCCAGGTCTGCAAGTGTTCTTAGGTGTGGCAAATCCTGTCTTGTTAATGTAGAAAGTCATTGAGAGTGACTTCCTCTGTTTTTTTGGTGGTGGGGTTTTCTTGTCTCAAAGTACTTCCTTAATTTTAATTTCCTACAAAACTTATATAGATCAATCCTAGCGGTTACCCAATCCATTCCCAAGTTCAGACAAAAGGAAAGAACTTTGTTCAACAGTTGTTTATGTTTTTTATCTAGTGGCATACTTGATAGGTTGTTCACTAAATCCTTCTCCATTGTTATTTTTTCTTTCATTAGTTTTGCTTTCCTCTTCTGCCATGTTTTCCTCTTCCTCTTGCTGCTACTTCTTGTTCTTTTTGGTTTGATTGATCTGTTGATCTCCTGCCTCTCCCCCTCGTTGTCATTTGGAAAAGATGCAGTTCCCCGGAAAAATCCAGTTTCGGCATGATTGAGGCTGGCCCTTTATCTCCTGAACTGACTTCAGAGCTCTCCACGCTAGAGGGTGTCATCTGTTCTGTCCCTCATTTGATCCATTCTTTGTCTATTGTTGAGTGCATCATATCGTCGCGCAAAGGTATAAATTCTTCCCATTGCATAGTCCCAATAGTTCCCATATCAGGGACTGTCCTAGAGCGTGGCTTGGCCAGCAGCGATGGCGGACGCGTGAGCAGAGAGCTCCGCATCAGCCTCGCGATTATCCTGACTCCACGGACGGCCGGGGTTGAATTTCGTGCTACTGAGCCCTCTGCAGGGGCTGTGCACCAGCGGCGAGGTTCAAGAGGAGCGAGGGGGGCTGCCAGGCCGAGATCCAGCGGAGGCCGAGATCCAGCGGGGGCCGAGAGGTAGCCCTGAGACGCCGAAAGTCCCCATAATGGCGGCGGTGATGATGCCGAGTGAGGCGGCGGCCGCGAAGCTTTGAGCGCTGGATCGGGAGCGCCGAGGGCCGTGCGGGTGTTATCGCTCCAGTGCGGCAGTATATGTGTGGCTGCTGACGGTTCGGCAGGGAGAGGAGCTGCTGGAGTGCGGCGGACAGCCGAGTCCCGGCTCGCCCCCCCTGACGAGGCGTGGGGGACTTTCTGCTGCCCGTAGAGCGCTGTGAGCGGGTGACTGACGGTGGCGAGAGGATACGAGCTGCGCGGCGGCAGGAGGCCCGAACGATTGCAGGAGCTTCCTGGATTCCTGGCGGAGGCGCCGGAGCTATCACTTGGTCTCGGTGACCGCACTGGCGATCTGGTGGAGGAGAGTGAGCGGACGGCTCGTTGAAGGTACGCGGGGCAGGGCAGTCCGAGGAACTGTGCTGGGGACCCCCTGACCCCGGCCTTGGACAGCGGTGGTGACCTGCGGGCTGGGCTCACTAAGGGGCCCTCCTTCGATGAGCAAAAATCCCTCCTGGGGCCCGTACTGGGGTAGAGACTGAGTGCTGGTGGGCCCCCTGAGAGAGAGAGGGACTGCTGTGTCGAATAGAAGAGACCTAGGAGCGGACGCTTGACCCTTGGATGAGACCCGCATTCACTGAAGGGCCTGTGAATTGGCTGCTGCTCCGCGCTGCAACCCGGAGAGGGCCCCTGCTGCGCCTACGTACATTTGATTGCGAGACAGCCGGCTAGCCACTTGGGTGTAAAACTGAGCGCCTGGGAGGTGCTGGGCCCTTCATTGGGAGGCACAGACAGGGTTCTGGTGGTGCCCCGGAGCCAGTGGTGAAGTTAGAACGGGCGGAGCAGCAGTGAACGAGTCCTCTGGCTAGTGGACTGTGATTGTGGGGTGCTTGAAGAGGGGTGCGGCCCGCGACCTGTTCTGTAGCCCCTACTCCAGAGCCGCGTCTACCGCGCCCAAGCCTCTGCTGCTAGAGACGGAACGACGATCCCCACTATACGGAGGGGAGAACCAGTGCCGACCCTGCAGGGTACTCGGCGGAGCACGAGGAGTGTAGCGGCGAGGGCAGGAGGACTCCTTGCAGCCATGGGCAAGCCTAAGGGCCGCCAGACGGGGGTTCCCCAGGACCAGGAGGATGAAACGCAGGAACCGGTGAGAAGTGCCACGGATGACCCAGTGCAGCGGCAACTACAACAGATCCTGGCTGCCATATCCGACACGAAGGCGACCCTTCATCAGGACATTAGCACAGTTACAGTGGAACTTGGCCTATTACGGGACGAGCACAAGAAACTTTCTGAGAGGGTCAAGAAAGCTGAACTCGACATCGCGGAAATAGCACCAGCGCATAAAGATATGGCGCAGCAAGTGCAGTCCTTAACGGACAGGGTGTTGACGCTAGAACGTAGGGCCGAGGATACAGAGGGACGCAATCGGAGGAACAACGTAAGGGTCGTGGGACTACCGGAGGGGTCAGAAGGAGGAGATATGGTGTCTTTCCTGGAAACATGGTTCAGGAACGTAGTTGCTCCGGAAGGACTTACAGCCTTTTATACGCTTGAGCGGGCGCACAGAGTGCCAGCTCGTCCACTGGCCCCCGGGAGGCCCCTGAGACTGGTGGTGGTCCGCCTGCTCCACTTCCGAGACAGGGACTTATTGTTACAAAAGGCAAGGGCAGATTTCCCCTTCACAGTGGACAATGCCAAAGTCACGCTGTTTCCGGACTATACGATGGAGGTGCAAAGGAGGCGCGCCTCTTACATAGCGGTCAAGAAGGCTCTGCGGGAGGAGGGCCTCCAATACTCCCCGATGTTCCCAGCCCGATTGCGTATTATCCTGGATGGGAACACACACTATGTGGATTCTCCTCAAGAAGCATGGGATTGGCTGGAGAGCTACAAGAAGGAAATCCCGCGAGATGGGGCGCAGAGAGAGGTGCGAGACCAAGTGCCCAATAGATCTGTGCAACCGCGTCGGCGCCTCCGTAATAGGACTCAGAAGAAGCCCACGCTTACTCAGAAGGCAAGTGAGCGGGCAGCGGCGCAGCAGGCAGTGGTGGAGCTAGCGCAAGTCCGAGCTCCAGCATCCGAGGAGGAGAAGGGCACTGCCACTGATGGCTCGGCCGGGCAGGACTCGGACTCCTCTTTAACTGGCGAGGAGCAGATGCCTGTGGTGACACCGCAGACGGCGGATGACATAGCTTGAAGTAGATGGCTGCAAGACGGGGGCGAGCTGGTAACCTACGAACTGGCGCTGCTGGCGAGAGACTGGTTGCAAAGCCCGGACCAGCTTAGAAGATATGGGGCTGATGAGCATCTTTAGGAGTTTTCTTGAGTCAGCTGCAGTCCCCAGTGCCTCTGAATTCGTCAGAGGCTTTTTGAGTGTGTTGTTTTCATGGTTTGGATGGGTACTAGTTTTATAGTAGCTGTCCTGGGGTGGGGGAGTTGGGGTTGTTGTTTTTTAGTTTTAGGGGTAAATAGGGCCAGGCATGTCACTACCCTAGGTTGCAGGTGTACTTTCCAGATGCAGTCGGAATGGGTTCTACCAATGATTTGAAGTGTATATCCTGGAATGTGCGGGGCATGCACTCTATGTGGCGTAGACAAAAGCTTCATGCGTATTTAGTGCAGAGGGGAGTCCATGCCGCGTTGCTACAGGAAACACATTTGCAGGCGCAGGAGGGGGCAGCGTTGCAGCGGCACTGGCGAGGTCAATTGTATTATACAACCTATTCTGCCTTTGCCCGGGGAGTGTTAGTCTGGGTGCGAGCGGGGCTGCCTTTCCAGTGCAGAGAAAAGTTTATTGATCCAGAGGGCAGGTTTGTAGTGGTCCTTGGGAAACTGTATGGGCGTGACATTACCCTGGGTAGTGTCTATGCTCCTAACACGGAGCAGCCAGCTTTTTTTGCGCAGCTGTCCACGAAGTTAGCACCTTATCTTACCGGGTCGATATTACTGGGAGGGGATTTTAATTGCATAACTGATGTGACTTTGGACCGATCCCACCCCCGCTCCCTAATGCGCCCACTCACAAGGTTGCGGAAGCCAGGCGAAATTGGCAGGCCCGATGGGGCCTGGTGGATACCTGGAGGGCCCAACATCCAGCTGACCGGGATTATTCTTATTTCTCTGCGCTGCACGACCTTCATGAGCGCCTAGACGCATTGCTATGTACTCCGGATGTGCATGCCGGTGTGCACTGTAGTGAATATCTTGCCAGAACGATATCGGATCATAATCCTGTATTGCTCCGGATGCGCTGGTCGCGGTCCCGGGCCCGGATACCTACCTGGCGGCTCCGCCCAGAGGCTTTGGAGGACCAAGTGTTTAGGGACGCGGTGGGCGCGACCATTACCCAATATTTTGGGGATAATGAGGGGACTGCCTCCACGCCAGTTGTGGAATGGGACGCCTTTAAGGTGGTGCTTCGGGGGCGCTGCATAGCTGAGATGGTGGGAGTGCGCAAAGTGCTATTGGAGGAGGTAGACGAGGCTGAACAACGCTTGCGTGATGTCGAGAAGGCTCGCCCTGGTAGGCCGGATAAACAGCGGGACTTGGTGGAGGCAAGGGAGGTAGTGGCAGGGCAGGTGGAGCGCCTAAGATGCTTTGATCACAAGGCGTATAACGCACGCACTCATGTCGAGGGGGATAAGTCGGGGGCCTTGCTGGCCTGGTTGGCTAACCCATTCCGCAGGGGCTCGCCGATATTGGAGATTCGTGTCGCCCGGAGAGACGCTTGCTTCACTCAGGAAGGTATAAACGGGTTGTTTTATGATTACTATAAGGAATTATACAGGAGCAAGACAGTCAGGACCGGGGACGATTTAGAGGGATTCACGCGCGAGCTCCAGCTCCCACAGCTAGAGGATGATCAAGCTGAGGAACTCGGAGGGGATATTGAACTACGGGAAGTGCATGCAGCCATTAAATATATGGCGTGGAACAAAACGCCTGGCACAGACGGACTCCCGATTGAGTTATATGTCACTTATTCTGAGCAATTAGCGCCGCGATTAGTGAATTTGTACAATAGGGCGAGACACCTGGGCCACCTCCCTGTCTCCACAAGAGAGGCGGTTATTGTTCCGCTCCTGAAACCTGGTAAGTCGGCGTGGGACAGGACGGCATACCGTCCGCTATCCATGCTTAACACGGACTATAAGATCTTAAGCCGTATCTTGGCCACCCGTCTGTTGCCCTACATGTCAACCTTAATTCATCGAGATCAATCTGGCTTTATTCCTACTAGGAATACGGCCTTAAACGTACGGCGATTGCTGCGTATACTTGAAGCGGACACTTACCCCAAGGCCACTGCTGCGGTATTTGCCGTCGATATGGAAAAGGTATTTGACAGTTTGGAATGGCCTTACCTCTTCCATGTCATGGCCCGCTTTGGCCTGGGAGAAGACTTCATAGCATGGACGGCTTTGCTTTATAGGTCCTCCACAGCGCGAGTCCGGACGGGAGCGGTGATATCAGAAGCTTGCGAGGTGACCCAGGGCACGAGACAGGGATGTCCGTTATCCCCTCTTTTGTTCGCATTGGCTATGGAACCTCTGGCGGCGAAAGTTAGGACGGGGAGGTACTTTCGAGGCCTACAGGTGCAGGGTCAAATTCATCATATAGCCCTGTATGCGGACGACCTGCTTATGTTCCTAGGAGACACAGAGAGGGAATTACTAGGAGCGAAAGCAGTGTTGCAGGAGCTAGGGGAGATGTCTGGCCTTAGAGTTAATTGGGCTAAATCCTGCTCGTTTCCCACGGACGGAAGTAGACGCGATTTACAAGATATAGCGGGAGTGCGATGGGAATGCAGGTGCCGCCCCTATCTGGGGGTCCAGATATATCATTTCAGATCGGATATATTGGAGGGTAACATCGTTGGAGCGGTACGAGGCCTGGCTGGCAGTTTTGATTTTTGGGGAACGCTGCCATTGTCGGTAGCTGGAGGGGTATCTTTACTTAAAATGGTGGCTCTTCCCCGACTGCTGTACTATTTCGGAACCCTACCGATTTGGATACCAGTGCGGATATTTAAACAACTTACATCCATGATCACGGGGTTTATATGGGGTACTGGGAGACGAAGGGTTGCCCTGAAAGTGATGATGCGTCCACGATCGGAGGGGGGTTGGGCGGTACCTGACTTCGAAACCTATTATTTGGCAGCACAATTACAATGGTTGACACAGAGAGTGGCGATGAGGCTGCGAGGTACGGAAGGGGAAAGAGGGGGTGCCCCGGAACTGCAGCAGCTCTCTCAAATAGTATTGGACCTTCCTGTACGGATGGGTGCTCTCTCTGAGGAACTTAAGACAGCAAGGCAATGCTGGAGGCGGAGTCTCAAGAGGGCAGGCTTGAAAGTGACGTACGCCCCGGATATACCGCTCTCTATGTGCGGGGCACTACCCCACGGTGGTTCTTGGCGGGAGCTGAGTGACTGGGATGAGAGGGGGCTGACTACCATTGGGGATTTATATGAGGACGGGACCATGCTGCCTTTTTGTACTTTACAGGAGCGATTTGATTTGAGAGGGGGGGACTTTTTGCTCCACGCAGCGCTTACCGCGGCTATTCGTGCGCACTGGAAAGAGGGCACAGCGGAACCCAGGGTTTCGTTGGGATGTCAATATATAGTAACTGCAGCGGGGAAGTTTAAAGCGGTCACGTGCCTGTACAAGCGTATGACTCTTGAGAAGTTGCCCCCTTTGGACGTACTCAAGTGAAAGTGGGAAGTAGATGTGGGAAAAGAGATTCCGGAAAGAGCCTGGGCTGAGGTGGTAAAGCGAGCGTGGAAAAGTACCAGGAATGCCCGCTTTCAATTCCTTCATTTCTATATCTTGCACCGAGCCTACCTCACGCCAGCGAAAATCAAAACATACTTCAACACTGACTCAGCTGAATGCCCAAGATGTCGAGGGGAGGGGGCGGACTTCCCCCACATGATCTGGGGATGTCCGCTACTAGCTGGTTACTGGAATGAAGTACTTGCACTATTGAAGGAGGTGACAGAAAGGGAGTTGGAGCTGGCGTTGGGGACTTGTATATTGCATTGGTTCCCCCACACAGCTAAAACTAAGATCACCAGCAAGTTTATAGATATGGGGTTGGTGTTGGCCAAGAGGGAAATTACGATGCATTGGAAGGCGAATGGGCCCCCGAGCTTAGACCGATGGAAGAGGGACTTTATCAAGTGGGCAGAATGTGATGGTATAGTTCGACTACAACTAGCAAGGAGAGCGGGGAATGAGAGAGCGCTTGAGGCGGCTAGAGCGTGGGAACAGTTGGTGGGATTATTGAAAGACCCGGATGCTATGAGTGACGACGACACAGAACCGGGAGTCCCGGAAACGGTGTAGGCCCCTTGCAGCGCATAGTTACAGCTGCACGACCGCATTCGACATATATAGAAAGAGTGATACTGGAGTGGTAGCCTGCACAAGCCTATATTATTTAAGAATTGGAGTCCACCAACGGCACACTATTACTAGTAATTGATAGGCACAGAGTACCACTGGCCGGGACATGCCTGGAGGGAGGGTGAAGTTAGATTTAGATTAAGAATTTTTAGGACAAGTGATGTAGCTTTACGCGGGATCCATTGAATATTAGAAGTTGCACCTCTGATCCCACGATTGTTGCCTTGCAAGACTGAGATAGAGATGAACCATGGGGATGTGCCAAAGAACCTATAAGCAAACGATTTGAAGTCATATTGGAGGGAGGGTGCCTGAATTTATAATGTAAACAATGTAATTGTCTTGATTTATAAACCTAATAAAGTTTGATTAAAAAAAAATAATCAGGGGCTGGCCTAAAATGGTTAGACTCTTTCTTAGACAGCCGAATGCAAAGAATCAAGATTAACCAATCGCTGTCCACAACCACGGCGGCCACCCTGGGAGTCCCTCAAGGTTCCTCCTTATCACCTACCCTCTTCAATCTATTCATGGAGCCCTTAACCGAAATTCTGAAACTCTCCAATGTTCACTACCACATATATGCAGATGATACCCAACTATTTCTACAAATATCATCCCAAGATGATATCCGTTTACTCAGTACAACTCTGCAAAAAACCCACAACTGGCTGACCAGAAACCACCTAAAATGTAATGCGCTTAAAACCGAATTCCTCCTAATTACCCCACCACGAGGACACGTCGACATTGAAGACTGGATGAAACACTGAACAGCCTTCAACTGCAAACCACACATCATAGATTCCGCAAGATCTCTGGGAATAACAATCGATAAAAATCTCAACATGCAGGAACACATCAGCACAGCCACCAGAGCAGCAAACTTTCATATGAACATTATTAGAAAACTAAAACCCTTCCTCCCCGTCGACGACCTCAAATCAGCCGTGCAAGCTCTAATGATACCCAGAATAGACTATGAGAATACAACCTTATGTGGTCTGCGAGATCCAGACTGGCTCCACTAAGAGCCTCCCTCAACGCGGCCGCAAGACTTGTCACCAGCTGCAAAAATAACTGCATCACCCCTGATCTAAAGGCACTGAACTAGCTCCCTTATGAGGCAAGAACACAGATACAAATTGCCTGCATGACACACAAAGCCTTGCACTTCAACACACCAAGGTATCTAGCCTATAAACTGGAATTATCAGGCGGTGGCAGAACGTCGAGAAGCACCAGCACCTGGCTATTGAAACCTCAAAAAGTAAAAAAAAAAAAAAACATACAACCGTACTTTCTCCGGACTAGCACCTAGAATCTGGAATACCCTGCCCCCGGAAATCAGAACGAACCCTTCAAGCACTTCCTTCAAAAAAGAAGTCAAACTGCTTTTAATGAACAAATCCCTACCCCGATCCCAACACTTGATTTAGCTCACCAACCAGGATTTGAACCGGATTTTAAGGACGAATGGCTAACACACTCTTGAGTACCCTCCGGACCCACTACTTATATTGACATCACGTATGCTTTCCCTGCTAACTACTCATATTTTTGTTCCGAGTGTATCAAACTATCTATTTCATGTAACATTTGTAAAGCGCTCCAATACCCTTCCAGGGACTAGATCGAGCTATATAAAACTTTTTAAAATAAATTTTAAAAATAAATAAGTTCGTTTTATCCCTATTGAATTTTTTTAGTTTCTTCATTTGGACTTCCGTCTCATGTTTATTCATTTTGTTCTCTAATTCTTTAAAGGCCTTCTTGCCTTCATCTGTCTCCCCATATTTTTCCAAGTTTTTTTTCTATATCTTTTATTTTCTCCAAAGTGACAATTTTCGTTCAGCATGGATGATTAATGCATTCATTAATTTCATCAAGCATTCTGTAGCGTCCGATTGTCATTTGGCTAACAAATCTGATCCATATCATTGAGAGTAGGAAGCAACAAGATTTGTAAACCTCTAGGGATTCGTTTACATACGATATTTGTTTGTCTAGATAATGCTCATTCTCTCAAGATCCTTCATTGCTCTTTTAGGATCACTTTCTTGTTCCACACCTCTCCATGTAGATTTCTAGTCATTTGACCGTCCATTGGAAAACATTTCTCTAGCCGTTTGTTCACGTTTATTGAATCTGTTTGACATGGTAAAAATCCTGTAGTCCTTATGGCATTCAGTACTTCATGCTGCGCTACAGGGATTTAGAACCTTTCCAATTACTCTATGTTAATAGCTCTTGATATCGGTGGTCATGTTTCTTAAATTGAATTGTTGTAGACGCACCAATTTCTGGTTTTTACGAATGTCCACCGGAATAAACTGCAAAGCTAGGACCCTTTCGCAGAGGTGCAGATGCAACCAGTAATTTAGTGTACTCCGGTTTTATTCAGTCTCATCTGCCAAAGACATGTACTCGTCTGCAAAGGTCTTTTAGCCGGAAGACACATGCCCTTCATTTACTTCTATTACGGTACTGCGTTTGCTCGGACATGTACATTCCCTGTTTATTCTGGAGATTTTCGTATAGATTCGAAGGCAGGCAGTGCCGTGACCGCGGACATAGCCGCTGTGAGTCGTGCTGCCGGGAACACCAGGGACGGTGAAGCCTCTCACTGCGTCTCCTCCGAGATGTCACTGAGAAAAACCTCACTCCCCACGCACAGCTGGCGCACACTCACCGATCCCAAGACGCCTCTATTTTTTTCACAGCAGTACCAGTTCCTGATTCCTCGAAGGGCAGAGACCCTAAGGGGTCGATTCCGATTCGGGCCGGAAAAAGCACCGACCGACTCGGATCCGGAAAAAATACCGACCGACACGTACCAGTGGCGCCCGACACGCCAAGTACGATGCAAGCCGCGATAAATCCGACCGACACGTCAGGAAACCAAGCCGACCGACCGAGCCGCTCGGAAAATAGCAATCCGGCCGGAAAACACGCGAATCCAACCGACCGACACGCACCCGGAACAAATCCGACCGAATCGTACCCGCCAACTCCAACCCGCAAAGTACGATGCAAGGCGCGAAAACACGACCGAGTCGGACGGAGGACAAGCCGTACGACCGACACGCATACAAAACCGAGCCGAAGCAACACAATACACCGCGACCGACGCGTACGCAGCATACAAAACTGCACAAACACAGCGTGAACGAAACGGAAAACACCGTACGAGACCAATTCAGGGTCCGACTCGGTCACAAGAACGTTTCCAACATACACAAACAGCACAAAGGACAAATCACCCAAAAAAAGGCCAAACAAGCAATTACCAAGCCAATAAATACTGGGGGTGGGGACAGAGAACAAAGACACACCCACAACTCCACCTATATAAAGGACACAAATCACTACCATGAGCCTTTGCAAATGCCATTTCACTGCCAGCACCCAAGAGAAAGCAACCACACACCCACAGCTCATCCCTCACACAAGCCACACACCATCAGCACACCAACAAATACCTACCTCACATACACCCAGCAAAACACACACTCACACACCCTCACCTGCACACCAACACACACATCACTCACCATCACCACCCATCACCATGCCCCCCAAGAAGAATCCCAAGTTCCTAGATTGTGAATTGGAAGTCCTGGTAGACGAGATCCTCAGGGTGGAGCCACAGCTGTTTGGCACTCTGGTCCAACAGACCCCCATGTCGCAGAAAACCAAGATGTGGGAGAGGATCATCAACAGGGTGAACGCCCAATCATCATGTCGGCGCACAAAGACGGACATCCAGAACAGGTGGTATGACGTGCGCAGGAGGGTACGGGACCTGCTGAAGATAGACTACATCAACAGCCAACATACCGGCAGTGGCCCTCCTGCCAAGCCAATATACCTCAGGCCCTGGGAGGAGAAGGTGCGGGCCATCCTTCCGCCAGTGAGCGTATATGGACTAGAGAACATCCCAGAGCCTGGTGAGTACACAACAAATGTACACAATAAACTGCCACAAAACACACACATCACTGTCAAGGGGAGAGTCAAACCATGCACACATAGCAATTACACAGCAACTAGAACAGAATCATCCCAAAATGTGTATGTCAGTCAGATAAACACAACACATGCCATCAAAAAAGTCACATCCAACTGTGCCAACACATGTACAAACACAACCACAACTACAGCTAGGCAGTGGCACAAATAGAACTAACACACACATCCACACATGTAGCCACCACAACAACACCAACACACAGTGAAGACCACTCAAAGGAAGGAATTCTGTGTATGCTGGCCAAGTCAGTGTAGCCAATAGCATCATGGGAGTCGCAGTCACACATATTGCCCCCCCCACAACTGTCCCATCAACACCACCCTGAACCATGCTCACATCACAGGGAGTGGAGAAGGACTCACAAGATGGCTGACACTGGCTACTGCTGTGGGGAGCACAAGGCCCTGCTGGCAACTGTGCACCAACAAACAGCAGGACACCACTGACTGACATCCTGAGAGACAACTTACACTCCCTGCAATGCAAGCACGTTCCATGGTGGGCTATCTGGCTGGCTGGGTGGGAAGGGGGACTTGCAGCACTGACTATAGTCACCAGCACCTCCCCTCACACCCCCCCAACACAAACTCCACAGTACCCACCTGGTAGAATGCAATGCCCTCCATCCTAACACAAGATCCCACAAAGCACCACCACCCTGGGTTATGTTGTGTGAAGCACAGGGACACTCTTGGGACTCTTAGCCAAACAACTGCCAGGACAACACTCCCAGCCATCCTGTCAGCACAGCCAGCCCACCCCACAGGGAAGCAGAGTCAAAAGGAAGGAAGCATGGGCATGCTGGGAAGGGGGGTGGAGGCAATAGCATGATGGGAGTCGTAGTCACAGACATAGCTCACCCCCACAACTGTCCCATCAACACCACCCTGAACCATGCTCACATCACAGGGAGTGGAGAAGGACTCACAAGATGGCTGACACTGGCTACTGCTGTGGGGAGCACAAGGCCCTGCTGCCAACTGTGCACCAACAAACAGCAGGACACCACTGACTGACATCCTGAGAGACAACTTACACTCCCTGCAATGCAAGCACGTTCCATGGTGGGCTATCTGGCTGGCTGGGTGGGAAGGGGGACTTGCAGCACTGACTATAGTCACCAGCACCTCCCCTCACACCCCCCCAACACAAACTCCACAGTACCCACCTGGTAGAATGCAATGCCCTCCATCCTAACACAAGATCCCACAAAGCACCACCACCCTGGGTTATGTTGTGTGAAGCACAGGGACACTCTTGGGACTCTTAGCCAAACAACTGCCAGGACAACACTCCCAGCCATCCTGTCAGCACAGCCAGCCCACCCCACAGGGAAGCAGAGTCAAAAGGAAGGAAGCATGGGCATGCTGGGAAGGGGGTGGAGGCAATAGCATGATGGGAGTCGTAGTCACAGACATAGCTCACCCCCACAACTGTCCCATCAACACCACTCCTGAACCATGCTCACATCACAGGGAGTGGAGAAGGACTCACAAGATGGCTGACACTGGCTACTGCTGTGGGGAGCACAAGGCCCTGCTGGCAACTGTGCACCAACAAACAGCAGGACACCACTGACTGACATCCTGAGAGACAACTTACACTCCCTGCAATGCAAGCACGTTCCATGGTGGGCTATCTGGCTGGCTGGGTGGGAAGGGGGACTTGCAGCACTGACTATAGTCACCAGCACCTCCCCTCACACCCCCCCAACACAAACTCCACAGTACCCACCTGGTAGAATGCAATGCCCTCCATCCTAACACAAGATCCCACAAAGCACCACCACCCTGGGTTATGTTGTGTGAAGCACAGGGACACTCTTGGGACTCTTAGCCAAACAACTGCCAGGACAACACTCCCAGCCATCCTGTCAGCACAGCCAGCCCACCCCACAGGGAAGCAGAGTCAAAAGGAAGGAAGCATGGGCATGCTGGGAAGGGGGTGGAGGCAATAGCATGATGGGAGTAGTAGGCACAGATATTGCTCAGCCTCACAACTGTCCCATCAACACCACCCTGAACCATGCTCACATCACAGGGAGTGGAAAACAACTGACAAGATGGCTGACACTGGCTACTGCTGTGGGGAGCACAAGGCCCTGCTGGCAACTGTGCACCAACAAACAGCAGGACACCACTGACTGACATCCTGAGAGACAACTTACACTCCCTGCAATGCAAGCACGTTCCATGGTGGGCTATCTGGCTGGCTGGGTGGGAAGGGGGACTTGCAGCACTGACTATAGTCACCAGCACCTCCCCTCACCCCCCCAACACAAACTCCACAGTACCCACCTGGTAGAATGCAATGCCCTCCATCCTAACACAAGATCCCACAAAGCACCACCACCCTGGGTTATGTTGTGTGAAGCACAGGGACACTCTTGGGACTCTTAGCCAAACAACTGCCAGGACAACACTCCCAGCCATCCTGTCAGCACAGCCAGCCCACCCCACAGGGAAGCAGAGTCAAAAGGAAGGAAGCATGGGCATGCTGGGAAGGGGGTGGAGGCAATAGCATGATGGGAGTCGTAGTCACAGACATAGCTCACCCCCACAACTGTCCCATCAACACCACCCTGAACCATGCTCACATCACAGGGAGTGGAGAAGGACTCACAAGATGGCTGACACTGGCTACTGCTGTGGGGAGCACAAGGCCCTGCTGCCAACTGTGCACCAACAAACAGCAGGACACCACTGACTGACATCCTGAGAGACAACTTACACTCCCTGCAATGCAAGCACGTTCCATGGTGGGCTATCTGGCTGGCTGGGTGGGAAGGGGGACTTGCAGCACTGACTATAGTCACCAGCACCTCCCCTCACACCCCCCCAACACAAACTCCACAGTACCCACCTGGTAGAATGCAATGCCCTCCATCCTAACACAAGATCCCACAAAGCACCACCACCCTGGGTTATGTTGTGTGAAGCACAGGGACACTCTTGGGACTCTTAGCCAAACAACTGCCAGGACAACACTCCCAGCCATCCTGTCAGCACAGCCAGCCCACCCCACAGGGAAGCAGAGTCAAAAGGAAGGAAGCATGGGCATGCTGGGAAGGGGGTGGAGGCAATAGCATGATGGGAGTCGTAGTCACAGACATTGCTCACCCCCACAACTGTCCCATCAACACCACCCTGAACCATGCTCACATCACAGGGAGTGGAGAAGGACTCACAAGATGGCTGACACTGGCTACTGCTGTGGGGAGCACAAGGCCCTGCTGCCAACTGTGCACCAACAAACAGCAGGACACCACTGACTGACATCCTGAGAGACAACTTACACTCCCTGCAATGCAAGCA